>CM066032.1:1051399670-1051891727 GCA_033557465.1 Ichthyophis bannanicus
GAGAACACCTGTTACAGATGAGTAACTACTTTTTCTCCAGAAACAAGCAGGACGTCCTCACATATGGGACTCCCCAGCTACAGGTTACTGAAAACCTGTACAAAATACCACGGCGGCCAGAAAAGGTAAGCCTTGAGCTGCAGCAGTTAAGACTCAACTCAGAGACTCTCACAAGACTCAAGGGTCCGGTGGAGAACCAGCACTCCGGTAACCTGAACACAGAAGGCTCGGAGGGCAGGAGTTGCCTACACCCCGAAGAGATTACAGAGTACGACCTGGCCGAAGGCGCTATCCCGTTGTCACTCCTTCTCTAGGCAGTAGTGAGCTGCAAAGATATGTACCTTAGACTAGCTGGCGGCCCGGCAGATTTCTGTCACAGGTACGGAGCGCAGGTTTGCCACGTAGGTAGTCATGCACCTGACACGGTGCACTGTGACCCTCTGATCCAGTGAGATCCCTGCTTGCTCAAAGGAAAAGGTAATGCAGTCCACCACCCAAGAATAGTTTGCTTAGTCACTGGGAGTTGCAGATGCCTGGGGACATAGGATACAAAAAACTGCAGTGCTTTGCAGTGGCTCTGAGCCGTTGCAGATAGGACAGGGCTCTTTTACAATCCAAAGTACGGAGAATAGTCTCCGCCATGTCGGCGTGAGGCCTCGGAAAGAAGGGGGGGAGCACCACCTCCCGACTGAGGTGGAATGGGGACATCACCTTCGGAAGAAACTTGGGGTGTGTGCGGCACACCACCCTGTTCTTGTAGAAGCTCATGTAGAGGGGGGGGGGATGGGGGGTTTCTGCCATCAGAGCCTGGAGCTCACTGACTCTGCAAGCTGATGTGAGTGCCACAAGGAAGACGACCTTCCAGGAGAGGTACCTCAATGGCAGGTAGCCAGGGGCTCAAATGGCGGCTTAGTGAGCTGTGAGAGCATATTGAGATCACATTCTACCACTGGGGTTTGGATAGCATGAGGCCCCGCAAAAACTGAGATACAAGGGGCTGAGCCAAGGGTGGCTTGCCCTCAACAGAATGGTGATGCACTGTGATAGCACTCATATGCACTCTGACCGAGTTGGACTTTAGTCCCAACTGCGACAGGTGGAGTAGGTACTGGAGTACCACTTGTACCAAACAGGAGAATGGGTTTGCCTATCTTCCCGCACACCACACCAAGAATCGCTGCGACTTGAAGGCATATGCCCTTCTTGTGGAAACCTTACAAGAGACTGGAGGAACCTCTTCCACGTCCTGTGGGAGGATGAAGGGAGCTAACACACCCTTTCAGCAGCCAAGCCGTGTGAGACAGGGTCCACCCATGCTGGGGTGTAGGAGTGAGCCCTGCTCCTGTGAGAGTAGTCCTGGGGTTCGGCCCAGGGGAATTGGCATTGGCGACGCCGCTGACAGGGAGGGAGAGGAGCAGTGGGAACCAGAGTTGCCTGGGCTACGGGGGAGCTATCAGTATTAGTGATGCCCTGTCGCGCTGGACCTTGAATAGGTTCTTGGCGACCAATGGTGTCGGCAGGCAGGCATAAAGGAAGCCTTGCATCCATGTAAAGAGGAAGTGTCTGCTGCCACCCAGGACGGGTGCGGCTGGTGGGAGCAAAAGCGAGCAACTGCGTGTTCTCTGGGCTGGCGAACAGGTCCACCAGAGGGACACCCCAGAGTCGAAACAGCTGAGAGGCCACTTAGGGATCCAGGTGCCATTCATGCGGCTGGAGGACTCTGCTCAGCTTGTCCACCAGGGTATTATCTTGGCCCAGGAGGTAGACCGCTCTTAGGAGCATCCCTCTACATGTCACATAGAGGCAGAGGGCTACCACCTCCTGGCAGAGGGAGTACCCCATGCCTCCTTGTTTGTTCATGTAGAACACCGACTTGGTTGTCGGTCTGGACCAGCACACTGACTGATGCTGCAGCCGGTGGCGGAAGGCTCAGAGAGCCAGAAATATCACCTGGAGCTCCAACAGATTGATTTGCATTTGGAGGCCCTTGCAATGCGCTTCCCAGCCCAGTAAGGAGGGGTCAATGTTGAGGACCCTAGAAGGGCATCCCGGCATGAAGGTGATGAAGGATGTGCCAACATCTGAGGGAGTCCGCCAGCAGGCAGGACACTCTCATTCTGTCCTGGAGCCTGTCTGTGGCTTGTGTCCACTGACAGCAGAGGCACCACTGGGCTATTCTCATGTGCAGTCGAGTATATGGTGCATACAAACAGTGGAGGCCTTGTGGCCCAGCAGGCAGAGGAGAAGCCGAGTGGGTAGTGACCAACGATGCTGTACCTCTCTGCGGCTAGTCCCCTGAGGCGTTGTAACCTCTCCTGAGGGAGGAAGGCCTTGGATTGGAGGGTGTCTAGCTGAACCCCTATAACTCCAGGTGTTGAGCCAGAGAGAGGTGGGACTTGGGGCAGTTGATGATGAACCGCAGATGTTGCAGGTCGTTGATGGTGCCCCCTGTGGTGCATTGCGCCTCCCCTCATGAGCCAGTTGTCCAGGTAGGGAAAGACAAAGGCCCATTGAAGACGTAGGTGGGCTGCGACCACTGCGTAGCACTTGGTGAAGTCCCTTGGCGATGATGCCAGCCTGAAGGGCAGCACCCTGTATTGGTATGCTCTCCTTCCACCACAGACCGGAGGTATTTTCTGTGGCTGCGATGGATCAAGATGTGTATGTAGGCATCCTTTAAGTCTAAGGAGAATAGCCAATCTCCCTGCTGGAGGAATGGTATCAATGTTCCAAGGGAGAGAATTTTGAACTTTTCCCTTATCAAGAACTTGTTCAGATCCCGAAGATCCAGGATAGGCCTGATGTTCCCATTCTCTTGGGGACGAGGAAATACCTAGAGTAGAAGCTGGTGCCCCACAGATGTTTTGGCACTGGCTCCACCGCCTTATCCTCGAGGAGACCTGCGAGCTTGGTGAGGAGCAGGGTCTGGTAGAGGAAGTCTTACAGGTTCTCCTGGAATGTATGAAGGTGGCATCTGCCGTAGGTGGAAGAAGTAGCTCTCCTTGACCACTTGTAGGACCCAGGTATCTGTGGTGATGGTGGGCCATCTGTGGGCAAAAAGGACCAGCCGCCTCCGTGTGAGCTCTAGGGGACCTCCTGGAGGAGAAGAGGTTGCGCTCAGTGAGTCAAAAGCTCCCCCTACAGGCTGAGCTGGGGCCTGAGCCTGCGACGTGGAGGTCTTTTTCTTATGGGGGCCATGCATCTCCCCTTGTGCTGTTGGCTATGCTGTGGGGACGAGAAGGCCTGGAACTGTGAGACATTGCCAAAGCCACCCTTTTTCCTTGGGAAGAAGGGCTTCTTTCCAGGGGCCTTCTTACAGGGCTGCACAGAGATCTTTTTTGAGAGTCTGGTCCTCTTTAGTTACTCAGTCTTGATCTCTGCTGCTTTGTCTGCAATGGGTTACCCGAAGTGGTTCTTTCCAATACAGGGTACATCAATAAGTCTGTCCTGAACCCATTGTTCAAGGTCAGATGATTGCAGCCATGCCTGGCATCGGGTCCCGATGCCAGCTGCAGCCACCCTGGCTGACAACTCAAAGACGTCGTAAGCTGCTTGAGACAGGAGCTTCAAGCACTCTTTGACTGCCAATGCCAGTGACGTGAACCTCTGGAGGGGTCCCCAGTCGAGGCCTGCCGAGAACCCCTCCCCAGTTCCTTCGACAGCTCTTTGAGGTACATGCTGATGTAGAGCTGGTAGGACTGTACCCATCCTGTCAGCATCAAGCCCTGAAAGGCCTTCCAGCTGAGGGTGTTGAGGGTCCAGGCCTCCCTGCTGGGGGGCACCGAGGAATGGGTCTTTTGACTCTTGAATCTGTACATGACGGCCTCAATGACCATTGAGTTGCACCAAGCACGAGAAGGGGTTCACTCGTTGCTCTGCGCACCATATTGAAAACCTGTGCCATTTGAAGGTGTAAGGCCTGCCTCGTAGAGATCTTACAGGAGGCCAAGGACCTCCTCCATCTCCCCCAGGAGGTTGAAAGGGGCCAAAGGCTATCCTTTCAGCAGCCGTGCAAAAAAAAATTGATTTCATTAAAATAACTAATATTTCACATTAACTTCAGTCAGTTCTGCAGATCATGGCGATTTCCTTGTACACTGTCTCAACGGTATGTCAAGCTGAATTGAGTGACAGCCACAGATCACTACTCAGATCTCCCTGTCAGATCTATTTCTGAAAGTACTCAGAAGTACCCTTTCTAGTTGCAATGGTGACTCTCCATCAATTCTGTCTCTATGCAAAACAGACACAATCACTAACTTTTCATCAGCTACCTGGGTGACCTCAGTGCTGACAACCAGTGACTGCACAAATGCAGTCAACTAATGTTGTCATCTGCTGGTGACTAATATTTATAAAGGAATAGAGTTTTTGACTGGCGTTTTTTTTTCTGCAAACAAGGAGCAATATTACAACATACATAACAAGTGTGGTCTATAGAACTACAAAAGGGCACAATTTGAGCAGTCCTTTGCCATCATATTTATGTTTCCAGAAAAAATCTTGACGGTTGGTAAGCCTCATGATAATTTGCTACTTAATATTAGTGAAACATACTCATGACCCCATTACATAATAAAATATATATTTCATTGTGTGTTTAATAACTGTCTAAAACCTGCATCAACTGATCACAAATGTATTTTACTGTTTCGTGAAAAATGCATTCAACAAAAAAATCCCCTTCTTCTACACTGTTTAGAAACAATGCATCAATATCGCATGGCTTCAAACTTACCTTATGGTTAAAGTATTTTTCAAACTTCATTCTTGCCATTTCCACGCACTGTGACCAAGTCCTGGGTCTCCTACTTAGTGACTTTATAACTTGATAACAACCTTCTAAACTTTCTCCGACTTGTATTCTCTAATAGGAGACAGACACAAATGTAAGCAAAGGCAAGCTGGACAGCAGTGCATTATTACCACTATTTAAGGTGACATTTTACTTACTGGATAAAGCGTAGTTACTCACCTGTAACAGGTGATCGCCGGGAACAGCAGGAATTTAGTCCTCACATATGGGTATCGTCGGTACCGACGGAGCCTGCGCGGGAACGCTCCCCAGTATCCAATAGGAACGCTTTTGGGAGCATCCCTCAGCACATGTGCGCTGCCTTCCCGCATTTCCAACTGTCCCTCTTCAGGTAAGTTTGTAGCTGAGTGAAAGGATAAAGGGAGAGAGGAGAGCGAGACAAAGAGAGAGAGAGAGACAACTCTTAGGGGAGGTGGGTGGGTTGTGAGGACTAAATTCCTGCTGTTCCCGGAGATCACCTGTTACAGGTGAGTAACTACGCTATCTCCAGGAACAAGCAGGAATGTAGTCCTCACATATGGGGACTCCCTAGCTGAAGATGCCAGGGAGATAGCACCAGGAAGGTGCCACCGTCGAAGGTGAGAATCCTTCCTCCCATGGAACTCTGGCATCCCACCAGGGCTGGTGGGTAGGACTTGGTTTAGGTTTGAAAGAAATTTTGAAGAACAGCTTGGCCAAAGAAGGCATCCGACGGGAGGCTTTATCTAGGCAGTAGTGGGCTGTGAAGGTGTGTACCGAAGCCCAGGTGGCTGCTCAACAAATATCATCGATAGACAAAGAGTGGAGATTAGACATAGAAGCTGCCATGGCTCTCACATTATGAGCTGTGACATGGTCCTGAAGAGGAAGACCCTTACTCTCACAAGCAAAGGATATGCATTGGACAATCCATTTAGATGAAGTTCTTTTGGAGACTGGAAGTCCCGAATGACTAGGGTCAAAAGCTATAAAACGTTGTGAGGAGTTTCTATGTTGCTGTGTTCTTTGTATGTAAAAGGCCAAGGCCCTTTTACAATACAAAGTATGAAGGTTTCTTTCTGCATTAGAGGCGTGAGGCCTCGGAAAAAATACAGGAAGGTAAACTGATTGATTTAAATGAAAAGGCGAAACCACCTTTGGCATAAAATGTGGGTGAGTTCGAAGAACAACCTTATCATGATGAAACCTAGTATAAGGAGGATCAGCCACTAAAGCTTGCAATTCACTAATGCGACGGGCAGAGGTGATTGCAATTAGGAAGATGACCTTCCAGGTCAAAACCCTAAGGGCTGCAGTGGCTAAAGGCTCAAAAGGTGGCTTCATGAGCTGCCCGAAAACTAGATTTAGGTCCCATGCCACTGGTGGTGGCTTGATGGGAGGTTTAGTTAATAAAAGGCCTCTCATAAATCTTGATAGGAGTGGATGAGAGGAAATAGGTTGTCCATTTAGAGGCTTATAAGAAGCTGCAATTGCACTAAGATAGACTCTTACCAAATTGGTCTTTAACCCAGAATTCGATAAGTGAAGGAGATACTCTAGTATCGATTCTAAGGGTATGACCAGGGGGTTTAATCCCCTCTTGGAGCACCATATAGTAAAACGTTTCCACTTGAAGGCATAAGTACTTCTTGTGGAAAGTTTCCTAGAAGGATATCTTTTACCTGCTGGGACAGGTTGAAATCCTGGAGGTCTAAGCCTTCATCAACCAGACCGTGAGGTGCAGGGACCAGGGATTCGGGTGCCATAGCATCCCGTTCTACTGGGAAAGGAGATCTGGAGAATGCCGTAACTCCAGAGGTGCCACTTGAGAGAGACGCAGAAGCAGGGAATACCACATTTGGCGTGGCCATCGTGGTGCTACGAGAATCATGCGACCCCTGTCTCTCTGAAGCTTGAAGAGTGTTTTGGGGATGAGAGAAATGGTTGGGAAGGCATAAAGGAAGTCCTGACCCCAGTGAAGGAGGAAGGCATCCCTTGCCTGACAGTTGTGCGCCGGAATCCTGGAACAGAACCGCTGAAGTTTGGCATTCAGTGGACTTGCAAAGAGGTCTATGTCTGGAGTGCCCCAGAGATGAAATATCTTTGCCACCTGGTCTAGGTGGAGTGACCACTCGTGAGGTAGCAGTACTCGACTGAGTTTGTCTGCCCAAAGGTTTTGAATGCCTGGAAGACATACCACTAGAAGGTGAATTTGATGCTCTCTGGCGAGGGCCCATAACGACAGAGAGCCCTTCCGCCTTGCTTGTTCACATAGAACATGGCTACCTGAGTGTCCATCTGTACTAGGACTGTCTTGTAGCTGAGCTGGGCGTGGAACAGTTGAAGAGCTAAATAAATTGCTCTTAATTCCAGGAGGTTTATGTGTAAACCAACCTCCTGTGGAGTACAGGTGCCCTGGGTAGAGAGATGATTCAGGTGTGCTCCCCAACCCACCTGTGATGCATCTGTTGTTAGGGTGGCCTGAAAGAGGGGTTGATGGAAAGGAGACCCCACTGTCAGATTTTCTAGTGATTGCCACCATTGGAGGGACAAAATTAGTCGTTGAGAGATTGTTATTTTGTCCGACAAATGGCCCGTGGCCTGTGTCCACTGTGTGGAGAGGGTCCACTGAGCTGCTCGCATGTGGAGGCGAGCATATGGGACTACATGAACTGTGGATGCCATGTGTCCCAGTAACTGCTGTAGCTCCCGAGCAGTGAGGGAGGATTTGCCTGCTGCTTGGGAAGCTAGCTGCATTATGCGAAGACACCGAGCTTGTGGAAGGAAAACCCTTGCCTGTCTGGTATCCAGACAGGCTCCTATGAATTCTAGGCATTGGGAAGGAACTAGTTGAGATTTTGGGAAGTTTATTACCAATCCCAAGTATTGGAGGATTCGCATTGTACAGGACAGTGCAGTGCTGGTCTCTGCAACTGTGGAGGCTCGAATGAGCCAGTCGTCTAAGTAAGGGAAGACGAAAATCCCCAGGGTTCATAGAAATGCAGCTACTACTGCCATGCATTTCGTGAATACCCTTGGTGCTGAAGCCAGACCAAAAGGAAGAACCCTGTGCTGGAAATGTCTTCCCCTGAAAAGGAAACGTAAAATTTCCTGTGATCTGGATGGATGAGAATGTGAGTGTATGCATCCTTTAAGTCTAGAGAGCAAAGCCAGTCCTGGCTTTGAAGGTATGGCAGAAGAGTTCCTAGAGAAATCATTTTGAATTTCTCTCGAAACAGATATTTGTTCTTCTCTGAGGTCTAGAATGGGTCTGTGTTCTCCTGTTTTCTTTGGAATAAGAAAATAGGGGGAGTAGAACCCTGCACCCTGTTGAAGAAGTGTGGAGACCTCGTGATCTAGCAGATTGTCTGCAGAGGTTTGTGAATTGAATTGCTTTAGAATTGTAGGAGGGGGTATGCTGTGAAAAAAAAGTTTGTACCCCTCTACTACAATGGACAAAGTCCAATCTTCTGCTGTTATCTGATGCCATCTGTTGACAAAGTGGCATAACCTGCCCGGAATATTAGGGGGTTGGGGACCCCTCAGAGGCAGGAAGGCAAAGCTCTCTAGGAAGGAGTCAAAGCCCTTGAGGGGGCTGAACCTGGAGAGCTGGATGGGCTCTAAGGCCTTTTGGTTTCTTTTGCTGTCTAGTTTGTCCCTTTTGGGCAACCTGATGCAGAGTCTGACTCTGCTGTGTATAGGAAGGATAAAACTTCCTCTTTTTGCTAAAAGAGGGATTTTTATAAGGCTTCCTTTTGGCTGGATTGGCTGTAGACTTTGACAATCTATCTAAGGTACAATTGTCAGCATCTAACTCATTAGCCTTTTCCTGCCAGTTCTTGCCGAAAGAGTAGTTACTCACCTGTAACAGGTGTTCTCCAGGAACAGCAGGAATCAGTCCTCACATATGGATGATGTCGGCGCCGACGGAGCCCCCATGCGGAGCATTTCCCCAGCTTTCAAAGAAAGCTTTTGGGAATGCAGCCACGCATGCGCGGTTCCCTTCCCGCCCAAAGGTGCCATCTTGCTCAGTCCAATGACATAGCTAAAAGACAGCACGAAAAAAGAAAATGAACTATATACAACTGCAACTCCAAGGGGAGGAGGGAGGGTCGTGAGGACTGATTCCTGCTGCTCCTGGAGAACACCTGTTACAGGTGAGTAACTACTCTTTCTCCAGGACCAAGCAGGAAGTCAGTCCTCACATATGGATGACTCCCTAGCTCTGGGCTACCAGGAACCCAGGCTAAAAAATAGAGCTCCCTCTAGAGCCTCAGCAACAGTGAGAGAATCTTCTCGGAGACCACACCTGAACGGTAGCTCAACACCGGGGCCGGAGGGTAGGATTTCCTAAACCTCAAAGAGATTACGGAGTACCGCTTGCCCGAAAGCACTGTCCCTATGGGACTCCCTCTCAAGGCAGTAGTGGTCCTCAAAAGTCTGGCTTGAAGACCAAGTAGTGGCCCGGCAGATGTCTGCCAACAGAACAGAATGGAAGTGAGCTACTCATGCGGCCTTCGCCCTGACCCGGTGGGCCGTGACTCGACCCTCCAGGGAGAGGCCGGCTGCCCTGTACGCCCAGGCGATACAGTCTGCCACCCAGATGGACAACGTACGCTTAGTGACAGGCAACCACAATTTATTAGGGTCAAAGGAAATGAAGAGCTGAGAAGCCCTTCTATGCCCCTGCGTACGTTCTATGTAAAAGGACAGCGCCCTTCTACAATCCAGGGTATGCAAGACAGTTTCGGCCCTACTGGCGTGCGGCCTGGGAAAAAACGTCGGAAGTTCCACCTCCTGGTTGAGGTGGAAGGAGGACACTACCTTGGGAAGGAACTTAGGATGAGTCCTCAAGACTACCCTGTTCTTATAGAACCTGGTATACGGCCTATCCGAGACCAGGGCATGAAGCTCACTCACACGCCTAGCCGAGGTGAGTGCCACAAGAAATAACACCTTCCAGGATAGGAAACGTAAGTGGCAGGTAGCCATCGGCTCAAAAGGTGGGCGAGTCAGTTGCTGCAAGACCACATTGAGATCCCACTCTGTGGCCGGTGGACGAATAGGAGGCTTGAGCAGAAGCAGGCCTCTGAGGAAGCGAGACACCAGAGGGTGGCCCGAGAGGGATTGTCCATCCATCGGCGAGTGGTGAGTTGAGAGGTCACTGAGGTGGACCCGGACAGAGTTGGACTGAAGTCCCAGGTTGGACAGGTGGAGCAGGTATTGCAGTACCACCGGGACCGAGCAGGAGAAGGGATCCTCCTGCTGTTGAGAACACCAAATGGAAAACCTACACCACTTCAGAGCATAGGCCTTCCGAGTGGAATGCTTCCTGGAGGCCAACACCACCTCTTTTCAAACTCCTTTGGTAGGAGCAAGGACTAGCCTTTCAACAGCCAGGCCATCAAATTGAGGGATCTGAGGTTGGGATGCAAGAGGGACCCCTGATCCTGAGTCAGAAGGTTGGGTTGCAGCCCCAGAGGAAGTGGAGCATCCACCGCCAACTGCAGAAGAAGAGGGAACCACAGCTGCCTGGGCCACTTGGGGGCTATCAGGATCACCGTGGTTCGGTCCTGCTGGGTTTTGAATAGAGTCTGGGCCACCAGAGGTGTGGGAGGAAATGCATACAGCAGGCCTTCGGACCAGGGGATCAGAAATGCATCTGCTGCTGCCCTCAGAGGATGCGGTTGTCTGGAACAGAACTTGGAGAGTTGCCTGTTCAGCGGACTGGCAAAAAGATCCATGGTTGGAAGTCCCCACTTCATAAAGATCTGTTGGACTACCTGAGGATCCAACCGCCACTCGTGAGGCTGCAGGAGTCTGCTTAGCCTGTCCGCTAGATAGTTTTCCTGGCCTGGGAGGTAGACCGCCCTGAGGGTCATGCCCTGATTGATAGCCCAGGAGCAGAGAGCTTGTGCTTCCAGGCACAGGAGTTGGGATCCTGTGCCTCCCTGCTTGTTTACGTAGAACATAGCCACCTGGTTGTCCGTCTGAACTAGGACAGACTGGTGAGAGAAGACCCGAGAGAAAGTCCGTAAGGCTAGTCGAATGGCTCGCAATTCCAACAGGTTGATCTGCTGGGTTGCCTCCCATGGAGACCACAGGCCTTGGGTGCAGGTCCCCTGGCAATGTGCCCCCCAGCCTTGCAGGGAAGCATCGGTTGTCAGTACCTGAGTGTGTGGGGAGGCTCGAAAAGGAACTCCCCTGACCAGGTTTGGGAGATGCCTCCACCAGCGTAGGGAGTCCACCAAGGGTTTGGACACCTTTATCCTGTCTGACAACTTCCCTGTGGCCTGTACCCACTGTGCCCTGAGGCACCACTGAGCCGGCCTCATGTGCAGATGGGCATTTGGGGTGACATGCACTGTGGAAGCCATGTGACCTAAGAGCCGGAGGAAGTGTCTGGCAGAGACCAGAGAGTTCGCCTGAAACTGGCCGGCCAACTTCATCAGCCTGTGAGCTCTGTCCACAGGCAAATAGGCCTTTGCATGGATGGTATCCAACCTTGCCCCTATGATCTCCACGTCCTGTGAGGGGACTAAAGTGGACTTTGGGAAGTTTATAACGAACCCCAGGTGCTAAAACAGGGATACGGTTCTGAAGGTGGCCTGCCTGGCCTCTTGTGGAGACTGGCCCCTGATAAGCCAGTCATCCAAGTAAGGGAAAACACAAAGATCCCCTGGTTCCTGAGGTAAGCCGCAACCACCGCCAGGCACTTTGTAAAGACCATGGGGGCGGAGGTGAGGCCAAAGGGAAGCACTCTGTACTGGAAGTGGTTCCCTCCCACCACAAATCTGAGGTATTGCCTGTGACTTGGATGGATGAGGATGTGAGTATAAGCATCCTTCATGTCTAAGGAGCATAGCCAATCTCTCTGCTGGAGGTAGGGCAGTAAGATTCCAAGGGTAAGCATCTTTAACTTTTCCCTCTCCAGAAACTTGTTCAGATTTCTCAGGTCGAGGATGGGTCTGAGGCTTCCTGTTTGTTTTGGTACCAGGAAGTACCTAGAGTAGAAGCCTTGCCCTTCCAGGTGGTGAGGCACCGGTTCCACCACCAGGTCCTGTAGCAGACCTTCCAACTCCTGAAGGAGTAAGTTCCTGTGCAGAGGGGGTCTTGGAGGCTCCCCTGGAAAGTAGGAGGGGGCATCTGGGTGAAGTGGAGCAGATGGCCCCTTTCGATGATGCTTAACACCCAAGTATCCCCTGTGATGGCTGGCCACCTGTCTGCGTACAGGGTCAGCCGACCTCCTGTGCCCTGGAGAGGAGGAGAGGCTATGCTGGCATAGTCAAAAACCCCCTCCCTGCTGAGCAGGAGCCGGAGTAGGAGGCTTGGGAGCCTTCTGCCTACGGGGCCCATGACCCTGCCCCTTGGCCTGCTGGCCTTGTTGGGGAGTTGCAGAGGCCTGGTAGTGAGGGTAGGTTTTGTAGGCAGTGGTCCTCCTCGGGTAAAAGGCCTTTTCCCCCGAACCCTTCTTCTGAGAAGGGGCAGAGGTTTTCCTGGACAGCCTTGTCCGGGTAAGAGTCTCGGTCTTGAGTTCTGCAGCCTTTTCAGCCATGGACTTGCCAAAGAGGTTTTCACCTCGGCAGGGGACATCGACCAACTTGTCCTGTACCCATGGCTCGAGGTCCGAGGATTGTAGCCAGGCCTGGCGGCGTGCACCGATGCCGACCCCTGCTACTCGGGCCGAAGCCTCAAATCCATCATAGGCTGCTCGAGAGATAAACTTCGAGCACTCTCGAATACCAGAAGACAAGGCCTTGAACCTCTGCAAGGGTTCCTCGGACAGACCAGCAGAGAACCCGGCAATCTCCTTTGCCAGGTCTCGAAGGTACATGCCCATGTACAGCTGGTAGGTCTGGACGCGGCAAGCAAGCACAGAGCCCTGAAGCACTTTCTACCGAGGGCATCCAGGTTCTGGGCTTCCCTGCCGGGAGGCACCGAGGAGTGCATCTTCTGACTCTTCAGGCGATGCATGGCCGATTCCACAACCATGGAGTGGTGCGGTAGCTGTGCCTTTTGGAACCCGGGGCTCTTGCGGACTCCATAGATGGAATCGACCCGCTTGCTTAGAACCGGCATCGAGGCCGGCACCTCCCATATGCGGAAGAGCAACAGCTCCAGCATCGGAGAAACTGGTATAGTAAAGGCCTCCTTGGGAGGAGTCATAATGCAGGGCCTCGAGCTCCTCGGCTCCGCCGGGAAGACCAAGGCTTTGGCCATGTCCCGTACGAAATCCGAGAACCGGGTATCCTCCGGGGGGACCTGGTCCAAGGCTCGGATCCCGGTGAGTCCGAAGGGACGCACCGAGTCAGGAAGGTGTCTGGGGACTCCTCTTCCTCAGTCTCCCACGCCGATTCCTCCGAGGAATCGAGCGGCTCCGAGTGGGCGGGCACCGACGCCATCCGCCCTGACACCAAGGGTACCAGCGTCGACGACCTCGGTTACGAACGAGAGGCCGAGGGAGACCTTGGCCGAGGATCGACTCGAGTTCGAATGGTCTCGAGGATCGGCTCAGCCTCCGGGGTCAACTTGGACGTCGAGGTCCTGATGGTCGGGGCAGATGCGCCGGTGAGGCCGGTAATCAGCACCCGCTGCTGCTCCATGAAGGCAGACAATCTGCTCTCCAAGGCCGTCAACCTAAGTCCAAGCTCAGGAGACCCAGCAGCCTCCGACTCGGGCCCCGACGGTGCCGGGCCCGACATCGGCTCCCCCGGAGGAGAGTCCACGAGGACTACAGTACTCACATGACTCAGGGCCTCCGACTCTACATGAGGATGCTTTGCAGGCCTCTCCGATTCCGAAGACCCAGGACGGCGATCGGGGCTATGCGACCTGGCCCTCGAGGAGCCAAGAGCGTCCACCGATGCCGCCCTCACGGGTTTCTTCTTCCTTCGGTGCTCCCTCGAGGGGGACTCCCTCTCAGAGGAGCCCCGACAATGCTCGGGGTCAGGCTCCCGAGATGTCGAGGCCTCTGACAAAGTCCGGACCTGTCCAGACGCAGAGTCGGAGAAGATCCTCTCACACTGGTGCTGACAGCTCCTCAATGCCTTCGAGGACATTTTGCCACAGGGACTACAGACCTTAGGATCATGGTCAGGCCCCAGAGGCAGCAGTCATGTGTGTCGGTGAGAGACATCAGTTTCTTGCACCAATCACACTTCTTAAAGCCACTGGCAGCTATCGGGGGAAAAAGGGCCCCTGCAAGATCAAAAAATCTGGCTGCCAGGGAAAAGAAAAATTGGCGTGAACGCAGTCTCTAAGGACAAAAACTGAAAAAAGAGATCCGGGCTCGGCACCGGTGTACCGAGTCCAGGTGGGAAAGGGAACCGACGTCGAACCGAAGAAAAATACTCGTCTCAACGCAGGAAAATCCACTTTTTCCACGGGTGACAAGGACACACGTCCGTAGGGCTCCACGGAAAAAAGACGACTGAACAAGATGGCACCTTTGGGCAGGAAAGGGACCGCGCATGCGTGGCTGCATTCCCAAAGGCTTTCTTTGAAAGCTGGGGAAATGCTCCGCATGGGGGCTCCGTCGGCGCCGACGTCACCCATATGTAAGGACTGACTTCCTGCTTGGTCTTGGAGAAGAGATTCTCCCCCGTGCAAGGAATGTTGCCTAACTTGTCCTGTACCCAAGTCTCCAAGTCTGATGCCCAGGCAATCCGTCGTGCACCAATGGCAATAGCTTGAAGTTCTCCTGATGCATTCAAAGCAGTCAAAGGCTGCACGATTGACAAACTTGGAGACATCCTGAGCATGCTTAACTAGAGCAAGAAAATCTTGTCTCTTGTCATCTGGGAGAAATGGGCTCATAAGTTCCAAGTCTCCTGTGACTTCTTTGAGGAACATTCCCATATATAGGATATATGAACTGATCCTAGCTGAAAGCATGGAAGCTTGAAAGGTTCTGCGCCCAAAAGCATCCAGAGTCCTGAATTCAAGACCTGGAGGATTGGATGCATGCCTCTTTGCACTTTTCATCCTACGCATGGCTGATTCCACTACCATTGAATGGTGTGGCAGCTGAGTTTTCTGAAATCCAGGACATGGTGGAACTCGATACATAGTATCAAGTCTCCTAGAGTGAGGAGAAGTTGTCAGAGGTGTCTCCCACATTCTGAGCATCAAGCTATGCAGAATTTCATGGATAGACAGAGTGGCTGCCTCCTTAGGAGCTTTAGGATATTGGAGAATTTCCAATTTCTTTGCTCTGGGTTCCTCTTCAGGAGCTACTGTGATTGAAAGACCTTTGGCCATATCACGGCTGAAATCCTGAAATGACATGTCCTCTGGAGGTGACATTCTGCGTTGGGGAGAAAAGGGATCTTCTAGGAGAAACCCTCTAGTGCCAGCAGAATTGTCAGAGTCTTCGGAATCGGAGGAATCGAAGTATTCCTGACCCCGATGCTCTTGCAAAGCACGATCCGGTACCGATCGAAGTCGGTACCAGGCTTTGTCAATTCCAGCCAGAGATGGCATGGGAAGTGTTCCCACCGGGGCCGGTACCGTCGGTGCCGGTATCGTCCGTGTCGGTACCGGTGTCTGTACCGGCATCGGTACCGGTGCCCTTTGGACCACTGGTACCGCAGCTGAAAGAACAGCTGCGATGCTGCGCTTGATAGCGAGGAACCTCTGGTCTATCGACGCTGCCGATGCCTGGGTGTCGGTACCAATAAGAACGGCCGGAACCCCCGAGCATGACACAGGTAGTTCTTGCAAGGTTGAGGCCTCGAGAACATCCTGAAGCCCCATTGATGCTTTGGAAGCCGAAGCCTCCCGCCGGGGATGTTTTGCCAGTGTGGTTCCCTCAAGGGCAATGCCAATGGCCTCTCGATGCTTAGCAGGAGAGCTACCCTTTGAGGACTGGCTTTTATGTTTAGTTACCTGAGATCCTCTTCTTTTCCGTCTTCACTGGCTTCCCATTTCCTTTTGCATCCACTTCAAACTCCTTACGCTCATCCATAAAGTTCTCCATACCTCTACACCACAATACCTGGCCGACCTCATCCACTTCCACACCCCCAGACACACACCCCGCTCCTTCCATCTCAACCGTCTCGCACTTCCTTCCCCCTCACTTGCTCATCTCCAATCCACCCGCTCCTCAGCTTTCTTCTTCATAGGCCCTGCTCTCTGGAACTCTCTACCCCCCTCTCTCCTCCTGGAGCCCCACCACACTACCTTTAAACATGCCCTGAAGACCCACCTTTTCTCCCTCGCCTTCAACCCTCCTCCCTCCTAGCCCATCCTCTCCCCATGCCGTCTACCCCCCTCCCCTGTGTTCCTGTCTCTTTATTCTTTCTATTCTTTTCTCTTAAAAAATTGTAACTTCCTTTTCTGCCTCCGGCCCTGTGCCTTGCTGTAACCGATGAATTTAGTTTTATTTGTAAACCGCTCTGCTTACCACTGAAGGGCGGTCAAGCAAATCAATAAACATAAACAAACATAAGAGGCCCTTGACGATGTCGATGCAATGGATCTGGCATCTGAAGAAAAGAGGGTACTGAGCTTTGCGGCCCGATTTTGTCTTCCTCTTTTGGTCATCCCCATGCAGGAGAGACATCCAGTTGGAGAATGATCAGGTCCTAAACATTTTAGACACCAATCATGGGTGTCAGTGACGGAAATGGTACCGCCACACTTAGTACATTTTTTAAAACCACTAGTTGGCTTTTCCATGATTTAGGAAAATGGGGCCTAATGCCCAAAATGGCGCCTAGCACCAAAGAGGAAAGTTTCTGAAAAGAAACTGCCTAAGTTTAAGTTTTTATTTTTTTTTGTATGAAAAGAAAAGAACCGGCGGTACCGGTAGGCGTCGTGCAGTAGGCAAACGTGACCACAAGAAAGAAATTTAAAGACAGAATTTTCTGCAGTGACAGGGAATAGATCCTGTGGGCTCCGTGGAAAACGAAGAACTGAAGAGGGACAGTTGGAAAGGCGGGAAGGCAGCACACATGTGCTGAGGGATGCTCCCAAAAGCGTTCCTATTGGACACTGGGGAGCGTTCTCGCGCAGGCTCCGTCGGTACCGACGATACCCATATGTGAGGACTACATTCCTGCTTGTTCCTGGAGATTGTCTTTTCCTTGAGTCTTGAAAGGCCAGTCCAGACAAGTGGGTTTGTTTTCCCCTACCAGCAGAGGTGGAGACAGAGAAAAATCCAGTCTTCTTTCTGATGACCTCATTTTGTACTATATCTAGAGCAGCTAGAGGGCATACTACTTCAGTAGTCATACCCAAGCCATGGGTAAGAACCCCTGGTCACAAGAGCCCCAATGAAGGTAACAAGGATTAACAGTCCAAAGGAGAGCACTATATGCAGAACACCCTGGGGGCTGAAGATCAACCAAGAGGAATGTAACCTTAGGGCTAAAGCGCAGAAAATAGCCAATCATCACAGATCAGAGCAGATCTAAGAAGATCACAGCAGGTCATGCCAGATCTAAGAAGATCACAGCAAAACAGACCAGATCATAACAGACCCAAAGTCTCTCCTCTGTCTGTCGGTCCTTCCTCGTCATCTTTCCTCCTGGTCTGCGGTGTCCCCCAGGGTTCTGTTCTGGCCCTCCTCCTTTTTAATCTCTTTCTGGCCCCTTTCGCTCTTATTGTCTAACAGTCTGGTATTTCAGCTCATTACTAAGCCGATGATGATATTCTAGTTTTCCTACACCAGCCTATTTTCCCCGGATTTTACACCTCTTAACACTTGTCTCTCAGAGATCTCCCTATGGCTTACTAACAACTACCTTCATCTCAACCCGCTCAAATCAGCTGCTGCTTGGTTCACTTTCGGTGCCTCATCCCCAACTCTGGCCCCCTCCCTCCGGGCTATCCATCCCTCTTGCTAGTTCTGTTATCTTGGCATCACACTGGATTTTGCTCTATTTTCCGTGATCGCCTTTCTGCTGTGATCCAATGTTCCTACTTTGCCCTTCAACAAATACAAGCAGTCCATCCCTTCCATTCTGACTCATCACTGACCACTCTGTTGCTCACCCTGGTTATCTCAAGGTTAGATTACTGCAATATCATTTACCTCGGTCTCCTGCAATATCAACTACATCGAATACAAAACAATGCAGTTCATATCCTTGTACATGCTTCTCATTCTGACCACGTTTTTCACTCCTCATACACTGCCATTGGCTTCCCATGCAGTTTCGCCCCCCGTTCAAGTTCCTTACCTTGGTCCACTATGCACTCCACACAGGTCACACCCGTTATCTTTCAGACTCTTTACTTCTCCAGCCCCATATAATGCACTCCGGAGCATCCATGCCAACTGCTTGCACCTGCCCTCTGTTTCCCAAGCCCATCTGATGTCCACTCACGCCTGTGTTTTACTTCATAGCTCCTGCCACAAGGAATGCGCCCCCCCCCCCCCGACCTCCACCTAGAAGCATTCTACACAAAATTCAAAACCCTCCGAAAGACTCAACTCTTCAATACTGCCCACAATCTGTCTTCCCCCTATTGAGACCCCCTTACGGCTGTCAGTTCCTTCTCTCCCTTTCTCTATCTTATTCGCCTTGGTATGAGTGTCTTTATCCTGTCCTGTCACAAAATGGCATTCCTTTTTATCTTTTAATTTTTAACTTATTGCTTTAATTTGTTGTACACCATTTTGTTGTCCCACAAAGGTCCCACAATGGTTAATCAAGTCCTAATAAACAAACAAACTGCCCTGAGCAGCTCTCCAGATGATCTTATTTATCATAGCAGTACATCTACACGTAGGGGCCTGTCTACTAAGCATTTTCCTCAAAGGCACAAAATGGGAAATAACCTTTAGTAGACAGGCCCCTTAGTCTTTTTTATGAAGAATTTTTCTCGTAACAAACGTACCTCCCACCACAAATAATTCTGACATTTTATTTTAAATGCAAGAATGTGAGGAGTTATCCCAGGCATGTGTTTATAAAACGCCCAGGAGTACATTTAGGAGGTTATTTACGAATGATCAGCATGTTATCTGCTATCAGAGCATAGAAATAAAATGCACCCTGTGACCATTAGTGAACAACCCCTCTTAGCAACTGATTTTCTGGTTGTTAGAAAACACCTTAATATTAGTAAATGAACTTCACTGTATAGCAGAGATTCATCTGAGGTTTAGGAAGACAAGAAAACTCTTGCCTGACCTTTATCTGCTGCTATAGCCTCCATCTCCCTCCTCCTCTCTTGGGACTTATGCTACTGCATCATCCTCGCTGAGCCCAGACTTTTTACTCCAGTCTCCTTCTGCCTTTCCTCTCTGTCCCCAAATCTGCCAGTACTGACACAAACCACCTTCTTCCTCCCCAACCCTCAATTTGCAGTGATAGCCAATAAATTAGCATAGGTTACAGTTGGTAATTTTGATTTTTAGAGCTTATGATAAATTTGAGCCCCTACTAATTAGCTTGTGCAGATGTATATTTTATTTTGTTACACTTGTATGCAACATATATTCATGCTGCTGTGCTGACCTACATACAAGGGAATTACACTATAGTAGAAACTTGAATAAATGCTGTGTCCAGAGATGAAAATATCTGAGAATTCTCCTGCAATTAAAATTTTCAAAGATAAGATCTGTTCATCTGATATGCAAGTGAAAATACCCACATTTCCATGTAGGCACTCATGGGACAGTTAAAATATGTACACTGTTTTGGCAGAAAAAAGCAGGTGCAAATCTCTCTAATTTTTTTTTCCCTTGGGCCAAAATCCATGCGTAAAATATCTACAGGCTCTGCAACTGCCGGCAAACTTTTGAAAATTTCCCCAGAAAACTTCATGTTATCCACTAACACCTATACAGTTCTTACCTGTAGCACTTCCTCTGCAGATGTATGTGCTTGCCAAAATTTATTAAATAGTGATGGCTTGTAAGAAAATGTACTTTCAAACTACTCAAAGAGAAAAAAAAGTAATCAAAATCATGTATGTGGGTAATTTTATAGCTTTCTTCATTAAATACAACATGAGGAAAGAAAAGCAACAAAAACAACAACATACTTTTGGAGACGTTTTGAATATTTTTCTATGCCCACTCATCCAATTCTGGCAGGGCTGATGCAAGGGTATTTAACACTGTAGACACTGATTCAGCCTTATGTCCACCCCACCAAGATTTTGCTAATTAAACTTTGTCATGACCATCAAAATACCAATTCTCCCACAACAATCTTGTAAAAATGCATAACTGGACATCATACCTCTAATGAAGAAATTTTGCTTACCTGGATTTTCTTTCCTGGAATCCTGCTAATCCAGTCTAAACAAATGGGTTATGTCCCCCCTGCCAACAAATGTTGGAGACCGCGAACACTAGAACTTCCCACTGATGATATCACAGTATAAAAAATGATGCAGACAGAACATGTGTCGGTATAAACTTAACAATGATTGTTCTATAGTTTGGCACCAAGTGCTTTAATTAGAAAAAACCCAGAAACATACCAACATCTAACACTCTGGGGATACATCCTGGCTGGTCAGTGGGATCCACAGGTTAAAAAAAAAAAAGGATGGTCCACTCCACTTTCCTTCCCTGGCCAAGCACAGATATAGAAAAATCCACCAAGTGAGGAAGCTGCAACCTTCCGTGGGAGGGTCCTGGACTGGTCTAGCAGGTTTCTAAGAAAAAAAATTTATCAGCTAAGGAAAATTTCTCCTTCCTTCTCATCCCACTATAGCATTTCAGATAAATGGAAAGTACCCAAACTACATCCTAACCTGGGAGGGAGGAAGAGACAGCTACTCAAAGGCTGCATCAGCTTTTGCCTGAATATTCAACTGACAATGTTTCATAAAAGAACTCAAAGAGCATCAAGTGGCCACCCTGCAAATACCCACAGAGGCCACCACCCTAGAGTCTACCCAAAACTAAGCCTGAACCAGGTGGAGTGGGCCCGGAAACCCTCAAGCTCGCTTACCTTCAAAATGTAGGCTGACTCAATGGTTTCTCTAATCAATCTACTAATAATGGTCTTGGAGGAAGCCTTGCCCTTGCAAGGCTCCCCGAACAAAACAAAAAGTTGATCTAACACATGGAATGGGTTTGCCACCTTCAAATACCACAACAGAATTCTGTGGACATCCACCGGGTGTTGTTGCTCTGCTTTCTTCTGGCATTTCTCAGAGAAGACTGGAAGCAAGATCACCTGATTAATGTAGAGAAAGGACACTACTTTGGGCAAAAAGGATGGCACCAGAGCCTGCAACTCAGAAATGCAATCAAAACTAACAAACCCCAAAAATTCATAAATATAAACAACAAAATGTGGTTTGTTCACCCCAGTAAACCATTAAATTCCTCAACATTTAAAAAAAAACCATTATACATGGATTGATAATGCCCCAACTTTTTTTGGCATTATTAATGCATGTATAATTTTTTTAACATGTTGAGGAATTCAATGGCTTATTGAGGAGAGTAGACCATACCATATTTTGTTGGTTATAACTCAGAAATGTGCCTGCAGAAGACATTTCCAATAAGAACACAGCCTTCAAGGAGACAACTTTCAGAGTGGTCCACCTCAAAAGACTCAAAAGGAAGACCCAATGGGGCACCAATGCCCAGAAGGGGGGCAGAGATGTTTAACTCCCCACAGGAAAAGTGCCACATCCAGATGCGAAGCCAAATTTCTCCACCGAACCCTGCATCGGAACAACACTATGACAAGTACCTTGAACAAATTCAAGGCTAAGCTCTTATCCATTCACTCCTGTAGGAAAGCCAAGACAGAAGGAATGCCCACACATCAGGAAAAAGCCCCTTTAGTGGCATGCCAAAGCTCAAAGATGCACCACACCCAGACATATGCCAAGGACATAGAGATGTGAATTTTCACAAGAGTTGAGATCACCAACAGGGAATAACCATTTCCATTGAACTGCCTCCTCTCAAAGGCCAAGCCATAAGCCAGAAAGGATATGAATCGTCCAGGAAAGGGCCCTGCCAAAGACTCCTCCTCAGCTGATGAAAAGGTCGCCATGGTGTTCCAGCTTCATCCCCCACAAGAGATGCCTGTGAAAATATCACAAGGACAAGCTCCTTGACACCAAAAGGAGAAGAGGAAGCCAAAGATCAAAATCTCGAGACACTGGAGACCACCAGGAAAGGAAGAAGCGCTGCAATGGCTGCACATGGGTCTGCATCCAAGTCACCAGGTCCAGAGTGACTACCATCATCCCCAGGAGCTGTGCATAATCACATACTTTTAGTTCCTGTTGCGCCTGAAAGTGTCTGATTTGCTCCAGAATCCTCAGAACACAGCCCTCTGTGAGAAACTCTGCCCTGGAGAGTATCGAAGTGGGCCCCCCAAGTACTCAATAGCCTGGGAGGGAACCAAATTGTTCTTGGAAAAGGTTTGTGGCGTCAAAGACCGACCAAATTTCAGTGTCCAAAACTGGAAATGTCTTCCTAGGATGGCAAACTGTAGGAAGCATTGCTGATCCTCTTGAATGGAATTTGTAAGTATGCTTCAGCTACATCCAGGGGACAAGAGATACTCCCCATTCCCAATTGCCTAAATTACAGAATGCATGGTCTCCATATGCAACTGAGACCTTCAGGCACCTGATAAGGATAATAGGGTGAAAGGAGCCATCCTTCTTGGACACCACAAAGTAAATCGAATACCAGCCCTTGTCACACTCGACTGGGGGCACTTGAGTGATCACCCACATCTGCAGAAGCTTCTGCAGAGTGGTCTCTATGGCCACTTTAACTGTGAACTGCCAGGAAAGGCTATGAACACATCCAACTGGACTGCATGAATAGAACTCCACCAGCTGCCCAGAATAACACTTGTAACTCATCATCATCAGCCCTATAAACATGCTCCTAACATACAGTAACTAATCAACCTGTAAATAACTTACTGACCTGTAAATAAGTTATGTTCCAACAATTCCCCCAAGAAGGTTTCAGCTTCTCTCTGTATGATATTTTCTTATGTTACATTACGTTACAATGTAAAACAGAAAACACATATCTCACACTCTGTTCATGTTACCTGTTCTGGGTAAACCGCTTTGACTCGTAAAAAAGCAGTATAGAAAAAATGTTAAATAAATAAATTAAATAAATCCAAGATAGGAATGGTACATTCCAGAAAATAATCATGGCTAGCTGTCCGGGACCCAGCAACCTGCTGCGATTTGGGTCCACTCCAGGTAGAACAGGCAAATCTGCCCATTCACTGGGCACATCCCAAAGTGGACTTGCCACTCCTCACTGGGTAGCCTGGTTGCCATTCCTCATTGGGTAGCCATCTCACTGGACTCATGCACCCCTTGAAAGGGCTGTGGCTTGCTTTGAAACTTCCCTGACTGGGAAGATGACGACCTCCCTGGCTGGTAGCGCCTGCACTGCTGCTTATGACAGCTCGAGGACTACCACTTGAAAAAACCTTAAGGCTTGTCCTCCGGCTGCTACAGTGGCTTCACCTCACTGAGATCCTTAACTAACTTCAAGGTCCTCCCCAAAACTTGTTCCGGAACGGCAGCTTAATGAGACAAGCTTTAGAGACTGAATGCCTACCAGTTTTGCAACCACAGCCATCACCTTCGCCAAGAGACCAATAAGATTATACAGCACATCTACTAAGACAGCTGCTGATTCTACCCTAGAGTCCTCTGACAACTGTTGACCCAGCACAGAAGAGCCCTTGCAATGAGACTGCCATAGACTGAGGCCGCGAAGACTGTCTTCAGCAGTGCCTCAACTTTACAGTCTTGCTGATCCCGCAAAACCGTACTACTCTCCATGGGAACAGCAGTACACTTTGTCACAACCGTAACCAAGGAGACCACCTTAGGAAAAAAAATGGAGCCAGCCCTCCACTTCTTCCACAGGCAAGCATTAAGTCTACCCTTATTTCCATGGAAGATAGAATCAGGGGAGTCTGACACTGCTAAAATCCTTGTGCAAACTGCCTGAGGCAATGGAAAGGTTTCTGAAGACCTCTGTATGCCTTCCAAGATAGGGTCCTCCTTCTCATGGTGCCTGTACCAGTGCCCAAAAAAGCTGCAGGGAGAAGACGATTTGAGCAATAAGGGGACACCACATCCTCCTATAGAGACAAACTGATTAGGGACAATTCCTCACCCTTGGCTGAGGAAAACTCCCTCAGGTTTCAGATCCTCTCTCACTGTCTGAAGCCGGATCTTCCATCTATGCACCTCCCCCAGGAAAATCCTTACTCTGGACCATCGAGCCCCATTCGCATCAAGCCCTCCTTACCTGGCCACTCTTATTTCCCCTTACCTCCCAGGCCGCTCCCTTCACTCATCCAATGCTGCTCTTCTCTCCCTCTCCCCTCCTCTGCACCTTATTTCAAGAAACTCTTCCTTCACCTATGCTGAGCAATCTCTGTGGAACACTCTCCCTTTCTCTCTTTGATCTGAGTCCTCTTTCCCCATTTTCAAGAATACCTGGCTCTTTCAACAAGCTTTGCCCTATGCCAACGCCCTTTGACTCCCTTTTCTCAGTCAATAATCTGCTTACTGTACCTCCCCCCCTGCCCCCATTGTAACACCCTACTCTGTCTTTTCTTTTTTTCTTTCCATTTGTCTTTCCCCTTTTTATAATTTTTTTGTAAACCTTTGTGATGACCATCTGCTTGTTGGCAGTATATCAAGTGTCCTAAATAAATAAAGCAGGAAAACCAGGGCTCCCAGGAGGAACAGTCTCACCCCTGGAGACTTTGGGGTGCTTAGGGTTTGGAGTGCTCTGACCCTTGCCTCCCACCTCAGAAAAGGCTGCATTGGAGGAGCAGCATCTGGACTCCTGCCATCTCTCGGATGAAGGCCTCCTGCAGCTGCCCTAGCAGAGATGCGCCACATACTGAAAGGTTGCTGCATGGTATATGAAAGGTCATGAGGAAAGTGAAACGGATGGATCAAGGCCTCAGGGTCCCCCAAATGACCTCCAGAGGCCTCTCCCTGCTCAAAGCACAGCACTGAAAGGTCATCCAGAGACAAGTCGCCTGCCCGACACTCTACTGTAACAAGGTGGTGACTCCAGATAGTGTCTCTTCCCACCAGTGTGCACTCCACAGCCTCGACTAGCACTGCATGTTTCTCAAGTTCAGTCTGCCCCTCTGTACTGCAAAGCTCCTTACCACTATCGAGGACGCCCCTGGATTGGAAGTGCAAACAGAGCAGAGACCTGCAATCAAACTCTCTGCATACTTCCCGCCACAGTTAGCCATGTGCAGCCATAACCATGGCAGCTGCAGCAAAGACCCACCAAAGGTCTTGCTGACACTATCTGACTGGAGCTACTCAGGAAAAGGGCACCGCTTACCCCCTGGAATAGGCCCCAGCAAGAACAAAGCACACCAGAGCACTGTAAACAAAAAGCAAGGTGGCTTTTTTAATTTTTTTTCTAAATTTATTGCTCCAGGCATCTCCAAGGACCTAAAGTAAGGTCAGCCAAGGAAGGAAAGGACACAGGTATTGTGGGGGCGGGGGGGGGGGGCAGGCCCTAAGAGGAGCTGGCCCACTGAGATGGATCTCATCTGCACATGGAGGCTTTTAAACCAGGAGCCACAGCCACCTGGGAGGCAACTGACTGGGCCACCCCCCAGGGGACAGAACCTTGTGCCTTGGGAATAATAAGTTCCACCTTCAACCAGGCACAGCGACCTGGGGACCAGTACCCTGGGAGGAAAAGACCCAGCTCTACTGGGAAGAACAGCTCTCAGACTGTGGCCCCAGGAATTAAATCCAAAACACAGCAGCCAATCACCACATCTGCTGGAGACAGAGAACACTGGCACATGTTCTGAGTGCACCATTCCTTATACCAACGTCAGTGTCACTGGAGAGCTCTTGTGTTCTGTCTCCAACATCTTCTGGCAGGGGGCATAACCCATTTGTCTGGAATGGTCTAGCAGGATGAGAAAGAATATTAAACTCTGCTGTATGTGTGTGTGTCTACTCTCCCTGCAGGTAAAAGAATACGTTGATGGCTCAGTTTGTCTGGCTGCAGGATCTACTGTTTCTGCTTTAACTGCTGTTGCTCTTTGCCACCCCCTCAGAAGCTGCTGCCCTTATCTTGCCTAATGTTGAGTCAACTCTTGGTTCTGGTAAATTCAAATGGGGTAAACTCTGGGACTATGGCCTTCACATCAAACTCTGAACCTGACTAACCCTCCTCTGGATGGAACGAGACGAACAGACTGAACCACAGTGCATATCTTTCACAGATACGTTGTAAAGCACTAAGAATCAGAATGAAGAAAACCTGTCTTAAGTATTATGGGTTTTGATGCTAGTATAATTAAGAGGCACTCACTTTATCTCTAGCCCACTGTATGGTGTGTTCGATAAAAGCTGGAAATGATTTTAAAGTGCAAAATGGTATTTCTTCTTCAGGAGGATCTCGCTGTTAAAGGGAAAAATATTATAAAGTTGTAATCTACCAAAAGCATATTTTCACTCTAATTTTCACTGAAAATGAAAATGCTGAACCTAAAAATGAGCAAGAATTCAATTAAGCAAATTTGTTTTTTTAAATTAGCATGTAAGCATAGCTAGCCACATATATAATTATGTCTATATGCCCTGTGGAATAAAAACAAATCTTAAAATGATCAGCTCTGAAACTCTCTTAGTGGTTCAGACTCTCATTGGGTCTCTGTCAAAAGAACCAACAGCTGGTTTAATTATGGGGAAGTAATTAAGATAGCGACGGGACGCTGCCGGCTGTGAGACGTGTTTGCTGAGTCTCTGAGTACCCAGGGAGTCCCCCCCTTGCTCTGATGGGATGAGGCGGCAAAAACGGAAGCAGCTTCCTTTACCTCCTGTGGATCAGCTTTCCTCCTCGGGTCAACGTGTCCTCAGCGATTGTGGTTTCGTGGTCGGCAGTGGAGCAGCGTCTTCGGCGGGGGCGGTAGGAGAGGTATCGCCCCTGAGCATATCAGGTGTCTGGCTTTCACCTGAGCAGTGCAACCCCCCACCGCGACCCGGAGATGTGTCCTCAGCCGTGCCTGTACTGCCTGCGGTGTTGCCGGTGAGCACTCCTGTACGGTGGAGCATGGGAGGAGGTTTGGCTGAGATGGATGTCCTCCCTGGCGTGCAGGTGCAATGTGAGACGAGTGGAGTTGGAGGTTCATCGGAGGTGCCATCTGTGGTGGTACCGTGTCGGGAGGAGAAGCCTCCGGGGATTCCTATTTTGGAGAGACCTGCGGTGTTTACTTTGGAATCGCTATGGGATGGCCTGGCTGCTCTGAACACCTCCTTATCTACTTTTCTTGGGGTCTGTGAGTACTGATTTGCTGGAGGTGAAGTCTACTTGTGTTAATCTCTCTAATGCTTATGGAGAGCAAGCAGCGCGGATTTCCAGGGTGGAAGAAGATGTGGGACAGCTTCGGGACTTGATGTCCGCCCAGCTTAAGGATAAATTGGTGTCCACTAAGAAATTGGAGTACTTGGAAAACCAGGCCCGTAGGTGTAAACTATGGTTTCTGAATTTTCCTAGGTCTCCTGTGATGTCAGCTATGGACATGGTGCAAAAGTATTTCGGGGAAGTTTTAAAGATCCCCCCGGAACAGTTTCCGCCTATGACTAGGGCCCAATACCTGTCGGTTGGTGTTAAGGATCAGGTTCCAGGTAGTTCCCCCACTTCCCCTGGATTAGGAGACTTCACTGGGTTTCTAGAAAACTCTCTGGAGGTTGTTACAGGGAAGGCTACCCTGCTTGTTACTATGGCTTTTGAGTCAGACAAATTTTATGTTCTTAAAATGTATTTCAGAAATATTACTGAGGCTTTTCTAGGTTCTAATGTTAGAATATTCCCCGATGTCTCACGTGATACACAGCTGAGAAGGAAGGGTTTCTTGGCCCTTCGCCCCAGGGTTCTTACTCTAGGGGCTACTTTTCAACTAAAATTTCCTGCAAAGTGTTATGTTATGTATAAACAGAAAGTGTACTTGTTTTTTGAGCCTAGGCAGCTTCACGAGTTTCTGGAAGCTAGGGAGGAGGTGATAGTAGAAGTGGTTGGGCCACCTCATTCAGCTGACGTATAAGTCTACCTGCTGTTGTGTTATATCCTTTTTCCTGTTAAGACCTTTGGTCTTCTTATTTTTTTGGTACTTCCCCTTAATTATACTTGGGGTCTAATTAGAAGGGGCAGAGGTTTTTTCTTTTCTCTTGTTTCTTTTTGTTAAGTATTTCTTACTGATATGCCCCTGTATTTTCTTATCATTTGATACTGTATCTGGATGTAATAATATTCATAATTGATAAATAAAAAAATTTAAAAAAAGAACCAACAGCTGATAGCCTAGTTTGATGTCAAGAATAAATTGGCATTAAATTATCCTAGCTACAATTTTTAAAATAAATATTTTTCTCTTTGAAAAGTAAATGGTGTTATCAAAGAAAGCACTACCTACTATATTTAATATGGAAGACAGACATTGGGTAAATCTAGGTGATAAAGAGCTCTTTGAAATTACAAAAATAACCATATGTATAAGCGCTTTCAGATGGCACTAGGAAAAATACCCAGCAATGGCACCTGCAATCAACTACAAATATTTGTGTAGCTGAGGAGTTGGAGAAGAAAAGGCACAAAAACAGAGTGGGGTATCCAAGGAAGCTGACAGAGCACTGGGGGGGGGGGGGGGGGGGGGAAGTGGTGTTTTTTCAGCGTTTATCCAACAAACACCTATTTACTTTTATTGCACCAACGTTGTTTTATCAGTGTCATCAGTAAAAAAATAAAAATAACCAACACCCCTCCTAAAATCAGAAGCCCTACACACAGATTACAGAAGCAAAAGGCAGGTTATTAAATAGGACAAAGGCCACAAACTGGTCCATGGGGACAAAAGCTGTCCTCTCTTCTGCATTAATATGAAGTTGTCAAATTTGCAGATGACACAAAACTATTTAAAGTTGTTAAAACCCAAGAGGATTGTGGAAAATTGCAAGAGGATCTTGATAAATTGGAAGACTGGGCATCAAAATGGCAGATTAAATTTAATGTGGACAAGTGCAAGGTTATGCACCTAGGGAAGAACAACCCAAACTATGGTTACACGATGCAAGTTTCCACATTAGGAACCACCACCCAGGAAAAAGATTTAGGTGTCATTGTGGATACCATGTTAAAACCCTCGGCCCAGTGTGCAGCGGCGGCCAAGAGAGCAAACAGAATGCTAGGTATGATAAGGAAAGGAATGGAATATAAAACAAAAGATATTATAATGCCTTTATATCGTTCCATGGTGAGACCGCACCTTGAATATTGTGTGCAATTCTGGTCGCCGTATCTTAAAAAGGATATAGCGATTTTAGAAAAGGTTCAGAGAAGATCCACCAAAATGGTAAAGGGGATGGAAGGATACTCCTATGAAGAAAGTCTAAAAAGGTTAGGGCTCTTTAACCTGGAAAAGAGACGGCTGAGGGGAGATATGATAGAAGTCTACAAATTAATGAACGGAGTGGAACGGGTAAACGTAGATCGATTGTTTACCTTATCAGAATATAGAAAGACTAGGGGGACATGCAATGAAGCTACAGGGTAAACTATTTAAGACTAATAAAAGAAAATATTTTTTCACTCAACGTCTAATCAAACTTTGGAATTTGTTACCGGAGGATGTAGTAAAGGCTGTTAGTGTAGCTGGGTTTAAAAAAGGTTTGGACAAGTTCCTGGAGGAAAGGTCCATAAAACATTATTAAGAAGGGACCCAGGATATCAATGCTTGAAGCAATACAAGCATTGTGGAACCTGTGTCCCTTGGGGAAACTGCTAGGTACGTATGACCTAGATTGGCCACTGCTGGAAACAGAATACTGGGCTTGATGGACCTTGGTCTGACCCAGTATGGCATATCTTATGTTCTTATGAAGTGAAATTACCCCAAATACCATTATTCAGCTGAGTTAGATTTGTATGAGACAGCTCAATTCACAATAGTCACTTTGGAAAGGTTTCCCCCCCCCTCTTAGAAAGACTTTCATAAATATCAATAAAGCACAGTTACTTACCTGTAACAGGTGATCTCTGGGAACAGCAGGAATTAGTCCTCACATATGGGTTCGTCGGTACCGACGGAGCCTGCGCGGGAAAGCTCCCCAGCTTCCCAGAAGGAAGCTTTTGGGGCCTCCCACTGCACATGCGCGCTGCCTTCCCGCCTTCCTGACCAGCTCTCCTCAGTTCGAGTTTATAGCTGAGACAATAGAGAGAGGAAAGGAAGATAGATAGAAGATACAACTCCTAGGGGAGGTGGGTGGGTTGTGAGGACTAATTCCTGCTGTTCCCAGAGATCACCTGTTACAGGTAAGTAACTGTGCTATCTCCAGGAACAAGCAGGAATAAGTCCTCACATATGGGGACTCCCTAGCTAAGATGCCTGGGAGATCCCATTCCAAGGGTTCGCCATCTTCGTATGGATCTCAGGCATCCATCCTGGGAAGGTGGGCAGGAGTTGTTCAAGTATGGAACAGGTGTTTGAGGACAGCCTGACCAAACAAGGCATCCCGGCGGGAGTCCTTGTCCAAACAGTAATGGGCTGTGAAGGTATGAACCGAGGCCCATGTGGCGGCTCGACAGATCTGATCAATGGATACAGAGTGAAGATGAGCCATAGAAGTGGCCATGGCTCTCACATTGTGAGCTGTGACATGGCCTTCCAGAGAAATATTTTTACTCTGGTAAGCAAAGGAAATACACTGAGCAATCCAATTGGAAAGTGTACGTTTGGAGACTGGTAATCCCAAATGAGAAGGATCAAAAGCCACAAAAAGTTGGGAAGACTTTCGATGTGGCTGAGTCCTGTTGAGGTAAAAGGCGAGAGCTCTTTTACAATCTAAAGTATGAAGGTTCCTCTCTGCACTGGATGCATGAGGAGCCGGAAAAAAGACAGGTAGATATACCTCTTGATTAAGATGAAAAGGCGAGACCACTTTGGGCATAAAGTGGGGATTCGTCCTAAGGACCACCTTATCATGATGTATAAGGTGGATGAGCCACTAAGGCCTGTAGTTCACTGATGCGGCGAGCCGAAGTGACTGCAATAAGGAAGATGACCTTCCAGGAAAGAAATTTCAAGGAGGTAGAAACCAACGGTTCAAAAGGTGGCTTCATAAGCTGACCCAGAACTAGGTTCAAGTCCCATGCTACCGGAGGAGGTCGGATGGGAGGTTTAGTTAGAGTCAGGCCTCTCATGAATCTTGCAATAAGCGGATGAGAGGAGACAGGTTGTCCATTTATAGGTTTTAAGGATGCTGCAATAGCACTCAAATGGACTCTTACTGAATTCGTCTTAAGGCCTGCATTAGAAAGATGCAGGAGATAGTCTAGTAGAGAATTCAAAGGAAGTGCTAGAGGGTCAAGACCCTGTTGAGCACACCAAATGGAAAAGCGTTTCCATTTGAACGCATAGGAACGCCTCGTGGAGGGTTTCCTAGAGGCATGAAGGATATCTTTCACTGGTTGAGAAAGATTGAAGTCATGAAGGCTTAGGCCTTCAGTAACCAAGCTCTGAGGTGTAGGGACTTGGGGTTTGGGTGCCACAAAATCCCCTTCTCCTGAGAGAGAAGGTCTGGCGCAGCTCCCAGGTCCAGGGAGGGTCCCTGGGAGAGATGCAGAAGTAGAGGGAACCACACTTGGCGTGGCCAGCGTGGAGCTATGAGGATCATCGATCCGTGATCCCTCTGGAGTTTGAACAGAGTCTTGGGAATCAAAGGAATGGGTGGAAAGGCATATAGGAATTCCTGACCCCAATGCAGGAGAAAGGCGTCGTTGGCCTGAGCTCCCTGACACGGAGTTCTGGAACAGAACCGGGGAAGTTTGGCATTCCACGGACTTGCAAAGAGGTCTATGTCCGGGGTTCCCCATTCCTGAAAGATTCTGCCTATCTGGTCCATATGTAGGGACCATTCGTGTGGAAGCAGAACTCGACTGAGTCTGTCTGCCCGAGAGTTTTGAACCCCTGGAAGATAGACTGCCAGAAGATGAATTTGATGCTCTCTGGCGAAGGCCCATAATCTGAGAGCTTCGTTGCAAAGCGACAGAGAGCCTGTCCCTCCTTGTTTGTTTATGTAGAACATGGCCACCTGATTGTCTGTCTGAACTAGGACGGTCAGGTTGACAAGGAGGGCATGGAAGACTTTGAGGGCAAAGTAGATTGCTTGCAGTTCCAGGAGGTTGATGTGAAGGGTGGTCTCTTGTGGAGACCAAGCACCCTGAGTGGAGAGGTGTTGAAGATGGGCTCCCCACCCTGTTTGGGAGGCATCTGTTGTGAGGGTTGCTTGGGGCAACAACGGTTGGAAGGGGGCCCCCAACAACAGATTCTTGGTGGACATCCACCATTGGAGGGACCAAAACAGACGCTTTGAGGTGAGTATTTGGTCGGAGAGCGCTCCTGATGCCTGAGTCCACTGGGTGGCCAAGGTCCATTGAGCTGCTCTCATATGAAGACGAGCGTAGGGCACCACGTGTACCGTGGAGGCCATGTGGCCCAGAAGTCGCAGCATTTCTCTGGCTGTCAAGTGACTGCTGGACTGAGCTTGGGAGGCCAAGCACAGCAGACGGTGGCCCCGGACTTGAGGTAGGTAGGCCCTTGCAGTGGTGGTGTCCAACTGGGCCCCTATGAATTCCAGAGACTGAGTAGGGATAAGTTGAGACTTGGGAAGGTTTACCACCAGTCCCAGATACTGCAGAAGGTGCCTTGTGCGGTCCAGGGAAATCTGGGCCTCTGACTGAGATGGAGCTTGGATGAGCCAGTCGTCCAGATATGGGAATACAAAAATTCCCAGACCTCTTAGAAATGCGGCAACAACTGCCATGCATTTGGTGAACACTCTTGGAGCAGAGGCTAGACCGAAGGGAAGTACTCTGTACTGGAAATGTTTTCCCTGAAACAGAAATCTTAGATATTTTCTGTGGGATGGATGGATGAGTATATGTGTGTACGCATCCTTGAGATCTAGAGAACAAAGCCAATCCTGACTCTGAAGGTATGGAAGGAGAATGCCTAGAGAAAGCATTTTGAATTTCTCCTTGTACAGAAATTTGTTCAATTCTCTCAGATCTAGGATAGGTCTGAAGCCCCCTGTCTTCTTTGGTATGAGAAAATAAGGGGAGTAGAATCCTGTCCCTTGTTGAAGAAGAGGAACCTCTTCTATTGCCCCTTGGGCAAGGAGAGAAGAGATTTCCTGATCCAACAGGCCCAGGAGAGATGGGGGAGAATTGAAGTGCCTCACCATGGTATATGAAGGAAGGTTGGAAAAATGAAGTTTGTAGCCCTCTCTGATGATAGAGAGGGTCCAGTGCTCTGATGTAATTTGCTCCCATCTGGGAGCAAAGTGAACTAACCTTCCGGGAATGGTGAGGGGCTCTGGTTGTTCTAGAGCCAGAAATGTTAAGTTCTCTAGGGGCAAGTCAAAACCCCTGAGGGGGTTGAGCCTGCTGAGGAGTGGCAGACGCTGCAGGCTTTGACCTTGCCTGTTTAGGTTGCTGACGTTTAGCAGCAAAGCGCGGCTGAGAAGATTGTTGGCCAGTATTTGTGGAAAATCTGGCCTTCTTGTAGTAAGGCCTCTTGAAAGACTTTTTCTTGGCAGGAGTAGAGGTAGACTTGGAAAGTCTATCTAATGTAGCATTTTCTGCGTCCATTTGAGTGGCTTTAATTTGCCAGTCCTTACCAAATAAGTTCTCACCTGTACAGGGCAGATTCCGTAAGCCATCCAGGACCCAGGGTTCTAGGTCAGAGGCCTGGAGCCAAGCAAGTCGTCGGGCTGCAATAGCAATGCCCGAAGCTCTACCGGCACCTTCAAAGGAATCAAAAGCTGCTCTGTTGGAGAACTTAGAAACATCTAAAAGCTGTTTCACCAGAGAAATGAACTCCTCCTTTCTATCCTCAGGGATAAAGGGGGCAAAATGCTTTACCTTTAAGGCAAGTTCCCTTAGAAACATGCCCATATACAGACTGTAAGAATTAATCCTGGCTATAAGCATACTAGCCTGGAAAATTTTTCTGCCAAAAGAGTCTAGGGTCTTACATTCTCGCCCTGGAGGGGTAGAAGAGTGCCTTTTGGTGCTCTTAATCCTTTTCAGCGCAGACTTCACCACAATGGAATGGTGAGGCAGCTGAGTCTTTTGAAACCCAGGAGAAGGAGGGACCCGGTACATGGTGTTCAACCTACGAGAGTAAGGAGACAACGTTAGAGGAGCCTCCCATAAATCCATCAAGTGTTCTTGAAGGATTTCATGGATAGGCAGGGTGACTGCCTCTTTAGGAACCTTAGGGTATCCTAAAATATCCAATTTCTTTGACCTAGGTTCTTTTTCAGAGGATGTGGTAATAGAAAGTCCTTTAGCTAGCTCTATAATGAAGTCTTGAAAGGACAAATCCTCTGGTGGAGACATTCTCCTCTTTGGGGAAGAGGGGTCTTCCTGAAGAACTAGAGACAGCTCATCAGAGTCCTCAGAGGAGTCAAAATCCTCAGAAGAATCAGAGTATTCTCTATTTGCTTCCAACACACGATACGCATACCAATCGGTATCGACATCGGGCGTACCGGGTATGGGATCGGTATCGGGTGAAAACCCGGATCCGGCATGCGGAACCTTTCTGCGTTTGGAAGTCGATGGTCGCGGTTCCGGTATGGGAGACGATACCGGAACCGGACCCGGTACTGCTGAACGCAGTACCGAGGGCGTCGCAGCTGTAATAAAAGCCAGCATGGCCTGCTGCATGGTCTGAACAGTATTGCTCATAGACGCCACTGCTGCCTGGATGTCGGTACCGGTATGGGCCGGTACCCCAGAGCAGTCTAACAGGTGATCAGTCGAGGCCGTGCCATCGATGTCAACCTGTAACCCCATAGATGGTGCTTTGGAAGTCAGAGCTTCCCGCCGGGGTTGTTTGGCTGGGGCATGGTCCGCAGACTCAAAAGAGAGAGCCTCTCGATGCTTTGAAAGAGATTTGCTCTTTGAGGACCTGCCCGAAGGTTTGGTTACCTGAGATCCATCCGGAGAGGAAGACCTGGATGACTGTGATGCTGGATTATCTGAAGCAAACAGCACATGGAATTTGTTGGCCCGGTTCTGCAAACCACGTTTAGACATCTGGGAGCAGGATGGGCAGTCCGGAATGGAGTGGTCAGGTCCCAAACATTTAAGACACCATTCATGGGTGTCTGTGACAGAAATAACAGCACTACACTTGGTACACTTCTTAAAACCAGGGGCTGGTTTCTCCATGAGGAGAATTTGTGTAGGCCTGAGGCCTAACCGAAGTGACCAAGTTGTGCAGAATAAAGATTTTTTTTTTTTTTTTTTTTTAAAGAAAAGAAAAGAGAGACCGGCGGTACCGGTTTCGGTATGGGGAAGGCAGGTACGCGGTCTAAAGAAACAAACTAAAACAATAATTTCTTCAGCGGTGACAGGAACATGACCTGCTGGCTCCGCGGAAAAAGAGAAACTGAGGAGAGCTGGTCAGGAAGGCAGCGCGCATGTGCAGTGGGAGGCCCCAAAAGCTTCCTTCTGGGAAGCTTTCCCGCACAGGCTCCATCGGTACCGACGTACCCATATGTGAGGACTTATTCCTGCTTGTTCCTGGAGATAGCAATGTTGTTTACTTTTAACAGGTGTTTTTGGTAGAAAGCAGAATTGATAAGGCACCGGAACGGAATTGCTCTCCCAGTCGAGAACTTTAGTGTAAGGTTCTAAGCACAAGAGGCCCTTCCCAGATGCAGCGGTCCTCATCTCCTCAGTCAGTTCCTGTGCTCAAGAAAATAGGCATCTCTTGGGAAAGTGATAGGAGTATGCAACTTATCAATCCTGCTATCTACAGAAAACACCTGTTCCAGGTAAGCAATATTTTGATTTTATCCTATTGCTATAAAGGGATATGTAACTGTACTGTCTAAATGTTTACACGTACCCTAATGTTAAATGTAATCCTCCAATTGTAATGTGACGTGACCACCTTGATTGAAGGATAAGGTGGTATACAAATCTGTCTAAATAAATACATAAATATAGTTCTTAGGCACTATGTATGAAGGGACCACTGCAGGGGAGCATACGTTTTTTGGGGTTTTTTACTTTTGTTTTTTTAACAAATAGCATAGAGATGCTAGCAAACTTAATTTGTATGCATCATACCAAATGCTCATTAGTTTCAGTCTGCGAATCAGATGACGTTATCATTGCTAGCTGAGATTAACTCTACGTTGTTTAAGAGACTGCCTAACAGAAAGTGGACTAATAATGAAGACATCACAGGGCATAACCTTTCACCTCAATGGTTGATGGTGCACTACGAGTTGAGCTAGGTGCGCAAGACTTGATGTATCCAGTTAGGTAGGTACAAATATCACATAGTGGAAAAAAGATAAGCCATTGGGGGCCTCAGAAGATCCCTTTAGGCCTTTGACATTCAGACTACACCTTCCATCTAGACCAGTACCCTTTCCTCCCTTCCCATTAATCTGGCTTGTTATGTATGTCCCTTAGTTCTCTTTTCTGTTTTTCTTTCTCTCCTTTATGACTTCCTTTCCTATCAATTAATGGCGTTCTTTTCTTCCTTTTCTTTTCTGGCGGCCTATGTTTTATTGTACACTACCCTGACACATAAGGTTGGGCGGTATACCAAGCCTTACGAATAAAGATAAAGATTTAATATAAAAAAGAAGCTAAGATATGGGGTGTGATCATAAAGTATCGAGACTTGTTGTTTAGCTATATAACAATATGTCGCACCACGATGCTATTAAGCATGCAGTGACCTAGTTATGTGCTCTGCATGTGCAGAGTGTAGCGTGGCTGCAGCACACCTGCTCTTTTTTTTTTAATCACGTGATGTTTGGTATCATGTAAAAGCAGTTTGTCAGATTTACAGTAAGTGAAAACTTCTAATTTGCAACAAATTCTGCCAGAAAATTGGAGAATCGTGCAAAGAGACTTATGACAAGTTACAGGAAATGTATGGCGATGAATGCATGAGTCATGCTCGAGCTTATTATTGGTACAAACGTTTCCAAGAGGGCTGCCAAAGTGTTGACAGTTATGAACGTTCTGGAAGGCCATTCACGAGCAGAAATGAAGACAAAGTTGAAGCAGTGTGTGCCGCAATACGCTGAAATAATCAATTGACTATCAAGGAGCTTGCTGAGGACAGACATCAGTTTTGGGTCAGTACAGTCCATTCTTACTGTCAATTTGGGGATGCAAAATTTGTGCCGAAACTCCTGTCCCCTGACCAAAAAGAAGATGGACTGTCTGCAGCCAGGGAGTTGTTGGAATGTGTTGAAAATGACTTAGATTTCATCAAAAAGATTATTAATAGTGATGAATCATGTGTTTATTGTTATGACCCAGAAACTAAGATTCAACCCTCAAAATGGAAGACTCCAAACTCTCCCAGACCCAAGAAAGTCCGTCAGGTGAGGAGCAATGTCAAGGTCATACTCACAGTTTTCTTTGATTACCAGGGTATTGTTCATCATGAGTATACTCCAAAAGGCCAAACCATCAATAAGGGGTACTATGTCCAAGTTCTGAGTCATTTCAGAGATGCAGTTTGTTGTAAGATGTCAGAGTTGCACAGGAATGATGAATGGTTGCTTCATTATGACAACACCCCAGCTCACGCATCACATCTTGTCCAGCAATTCTTGGCCAAACACCAAATTGCACAAGTCCATCAGCTTCCGTACTCACCTGACCTCGCACCCTGTGAGCCTTTTTCTTGCTTCCAAAACTGAAATTACCCCAGAAAGGAAGGAGATTCGACAACTTGGAGACTATTAAACAAAATTCGACACAGCAGCTTCACAGCATAATGAAAGAGGCATTTCAAAATTCTTTCCAGCAGTGGCAGGAACACTGGAGGTAGTGTGTTTTATCAGAAGGGGACTACTTTGAAGGAGACTGAGTGCAATAACTGTCAGTGTTATACTTCTTGTGTTATAGTACAAGTCTCAATACGTTTTAATCGCACTTCGTACATTAATAGCTATTAGGCTGTTGGCGAAGACCGAGAAGTAGACCCTGGCTAATATTCTGAATGATGGCTGCGTGGGTTCGAACTGCCCATAAGGCCTGCAAACTAACTTGTAACAAGACTAAATGGTTGCTGAGAGCGTGTATCAGAAACATATACAAAAAATGTTTGCCTTGTAGGAAATAATGAAAATTTAACAAAATAACTGCAGTTTAAAAGAACAATTTGCTTATATAGCATAGTTACTCACCTGTAGCAGGTGTTCTCCATGAACAGCAGGAATAAGTCCTCATGTATGGGCGACATCACCGACAGAGCCCCACACGAAACACTCCCCAGCTTCCAAAGGAAGCCTTTGGGAGGTAATACTGCTCATGTGTGCTTGCGTTCCCACCTGCCACGGTGCCATCTTCCCCAGTTTAGTAACATAGCAGGAGCCAAAAGGCAACTCTCCTCAGGGAGGTGGGAGGATTGTGAGGACTTATTTCTGCTGTTCACGGAGACACCTGTTACAGGTGAATAACTACGCTTGTTCTGTGAACAAGCAGGGAGTAAGTCCTCACGTATGGGACTCCCAAGCTACAGACTACCGGATCCAGAGGAGATCAACAACTCATCAGGGGCAACAAAACTGGAGAAGCCAGAAAAAATAGTAAGGTAGTGCCACCAAGGGATTCACTGATTCAGCATCCTCAGCAGACATCAAGCTGACGGATTTTAGCAGGTAACGTGGATGGACAGAAGGGCTGGTGTACAGGAGTTGATTCTTAGATCCAAAGAGATGCTGGAATACGGCCTGTCAAAAATTGCTGTCACGTAGGGAATTCCCATCCAAACAGTAATTGGCTGCAAAGGTATGGACTGAAGACCATGTTGCAGCCCTACATATTTCCTCTGCAGAAAGAGAGAGGAGGCTGACAACCAATGCAGCTATTGCAGGGACATTGTGAGCCATGCCATGACCCTCAAGACTAAAACCAGCCTGGGAATACGTGTTAAGCAATGCAGTCCGCCACCCAGAGGGGTAGCATATGCTTCGAGACAGCGGCCCCCAGGTTTACTGGAGTCAAAGGAAACGAAAAGCTGGGTGGACTGGCAGTGTGCTTTTGTGCACCCCAGGTAGAAGGCTAGTGCCCGCTAGTAGTCCAGGGTATGCAACACTGGCTCCCTCTGGTTAGCATGAGGCTGGGGGAAGAAAATTGTTAAAACTATCGACTGGCTAAAGTGGCATGCAGAGACCACCTTTGGCAGAAAGTGGGGGTGCGTGTGGAGCACCACCGTGTTCTGATGAAACCTGGTGTACGGAGGATGAGCTACCAGAGGCCTGGTGCTCGCTGATGCATCGCACAAATGTTACTGCCACTCAAAAGAGGACCTTCCAGGGTCAGGAACTTCAGGGGGCACAAGTCCAGCGGCTCGAATGGGCGAGTACTACGTTGAGATCCCAAACCCCACCATTGGGGGCTAGTGTGAGGGCTTTGAGAGGAAGAAACCCCTTATGAAACAAACCACAAGAGGATGGCCTGAGATGGGCTTCCCTCCAGAGCCATGATGGTACGCCCCTACTGCGCTCAGGTGAACTCACACCAAATTGGACTTCAGGCTAGAGTCAGAGATGCAGATGGTACCCTAGCAGCTGATCCATGGTGAAGGCAGCAAAGTCTGCCAGGTCCAGCATGATATCTTTGAGGAACATGCTCATATAGGTCTGGTAGGCCAGGATCCTGGCAACAAACATGGAACAGTGATAGCATTTTCTCCCAAAGAAGTCCAGTGTTCGTGCCTCACGGCCCAGAGGTACCGAGGAGCGAGTCTTGACGCTTTTAGCCCGCTTCAAGGCCAACTCAACTATGATGGGAGTTGAGTGGTAATTGAGACTTTTCGAAGCCCGGGGTCCTTTGGACCCGGTACAGGGAGTCTAGTCTCCAGCTGATGATGGGAACTGTGAGAGGGGTTTCCTACAGTCGCAGCAGTAACTTTTGCAGGACATGGTGCACAGGAACAGTCACCGCTTCCCTGGGGGCCAAGGGGTACTGGAGCACCTCGAGATCCTCCACCCTCGGTTTCTCCTCTGATTCCAGAGAGAAGGGGATGGCCTTGGCCATGTCCCTGATGAAGCCCTTGTAGGTCATGTCCTCCAGGACAGACTTGCATTGCTTGGGAGGAGTAGACTGGTCAGACAGGAGGTCCATGGACCGGAGGTCAGAAGCTATCGATTCCTGCAGAGTCTCCTCCTTTCGCCTGCTCCTGGGAAATGGCGGATGCTGGTGGCCCCCATGTCGCCCAGTGTGCTGGCGCCCCTGGGCATCAGATTCTGACATGCTGGACTGGGAGATCGCCTTGGGAATCAGTGTCTGTTCCAATCTCCCACTTGATGTCCCTACCTCGGTGGGCAGGGCATGGGTCTCTAGAAAGAGCTGGAGGAAGTGCACTGATGTTTTTGGCGCCGCAAACCTGTGTTTTGCAAGGCTACAACTGCCACCAAGTGAACTTCGAGGGCTTGAAAGCATTCCTCCAGTGCCATCATCTGCAAGGGGGCTGATGCTGCAGCCATGGACACCGGCATCAACACATTTGGCGTGGACTCCATGATGATTTATGCTTCGGGGGATATCCGGCTGTCCTCCTGGGCAATGGGGGTCTACTCCACTGTTAGGGTCGATTCCTCCTGCCAGGCAAGCTTGGCCAGTCACTCACAGCCATCGTTCTCTGTATCACGTCAAGGAGGGCTGTGATGACGATGCACCCAGATTTTCTCCTGGTGCTCGCCCTTTGACATCAATGGGATCTCGTCAGAGTCTCCCCTCAGCTCCAAATGGGCGCAGAGCGCCTCCCCCTTGGATGCTTCAGCAGGAACCTTGGAAGGCGTTGACAACGGGGTTGGGGCTGAGGATGCTTAATCAGATAAGCCAAAGTGGGATTACTCCTGTTTTTCCCGACCTGTCAGTCCTCGGCATGTCATCTGCAAGCAAAGTTCACAGGACGCTGGCTGATGATCGGGTCCCCAAGGCACTGAAAGCACCAGTTGTAGCAGTTGGTGGCCGAAATGGTCTTGCTACATTTTTTAAAACCACTAGCTTGCTTAGACATGACGAAAAATATCCCATGGCCAAGTTAAACCGGAGAGCCGCCATGGGTGGGAAAAATCTCCTGAAGGGTTAAAGATGCTAAAAAGAAGAAAAAGAAAGAAAAAAGAACCCAAGTAGCTAAGACAGACTGAGCCAATGGCAGGCCGGAAGGAAAACACAAAAACCCCCCGGCACATTAGGGCGAGAAAAAAACTTTTTTCCAGAATGCAGGAACACGTCCTAGGAGCTACGTGGAAAAAAGAAGACTGGAGAAGATGGTGCCACGGCAGGCGGGAAGGCAGGCATGCATGCGCAGTGTACTTCCCAAAGTTACACCACTGGGGAGTGTTCCATGCGGGGCTCTGTCGGTGATGTCACCCATACGTGAGGACTTACTTCTTGCTTGTTCATGGAGAATGCTAGAAACAGCACTTGAGCTTCTGATATAACTACTGGAAACATATGGAGGAAATAGTGGAATTGGAAAAAATTTAGAGAGGTGAAAAATCGGTACCAGCTCACAAGTCTAAAAGTGCAAAGTCAGTCCCCTGGCCTTTGGATTTTGGGTTACTTTCTTCTTTTCTTTTTTTAGGTCCGATATCAACATGCATTTAAGGTTAAGATCAATCTTGAAGAGCATGCCCCCGAATATGAGGACGCCCATATATGGGAAGTTCTGAAGGCTGACACATGGGGGAAGATAAAGGGCTGGGTCCTAAGAGAAGAAATATTAAATACTTGTAAATTGAAGGCACAAGGTCATCTCTCAGATATTGTTTTTCAAAAGTGAAGTGCCTTCTTTGCCTCTTCCTATAAATACAGAATATTTTATCTATGCATTTAGTTGTGTAAATATATTAAATTATTTATTTGGAAACAGACTTGATAGTTGATACTAAATCAAGTTTGTCCAAGAAACCTTCCAGGGATCTAATGACTAGCTCATGGCCTTTCTTGATTCATCAGACTCACTATGCTTCCTCTCCTTCATACATGCCTCACTTACCTTCTGCTCATCTTAAGCCTCTCTTCTCACCTTTTTCCCCCCTCATTTTAAGGCTATGGATTTCCAGACATTCCTCGTCTGCTTACCTTGGTTCCTTCCTACGGAATTTCCTCTCTCAACTTTCATCAGGAATCCTTCCCTCCCAAAGTTTAAAAAGGGCCTCAGAGCCTGGCTCTTCCAACTCTCTTTTCCCAAGCCCTTGGTAGTTAGCTGTTTTCTGTCCCTCTCCCAAATCCCTGAAGCTTTTCTTTTCTCCTCTCCCTGCTGTTCCTTAAGAGTTCGTAATCCCTCTGTCCTCTGCTTTATTTTCCTTTATTGTTACCGCCTTGACAATTTTTAATCCTACAAGCGGTATAGCAAGCTCCCAGAAATAGATAAATAAAATTAAATAGATGATGTTGATCAACCAAACATAGTAAAGACAAGTAATGAGAAATGCTATACTGCAATTTAAACTTATAAACCATAAAACATTAGTAGAGTTAAGAAAAGTGAATATGATAATTCAAACTTATGAATTCACAGTAATACTCTATAACGTGCACTGAAGCAGACCGTTATGTGAGATAACAATGGCACCAGGAAATAAAGTTGCATTTTAGCCTTATTACTTTAAAAAAATAAAATAAAATAAAACTAATAACAGATCTAACATATTTAAAACATGCAAATATATTAAACCACCATCATCTAGGATCAAAGTCCATATGGTGTTACTTCTCAACCAATTTTATTTTATGGCACACTTGAGCATGTTGAATCCTCGTGGCACTCCAAACCAAATTCTGAATGATCAACCTCCCACTGACAGGGGAAGAGCAGCACTTTTTACCTGTGTGCGCCTCATTTTGCTGGCTTTAATCAAACTCAAACATATGGGGCTAGCGAGTCTTCTGAGATTACAGGGCTCCATACATTCAGACACCAGACTGAAGTCAGTCTAGGAGGCACTCAGGTAAGAAGCACTGCACTCCTCCTACCTGTGGAAGAATAGGAGGAATGGAGGGTATGATTATCACAGTTCTAGTGAATAGATCTGGGATAACTTAAAAAAAAAAAAGTTCACTTTGGTGGGGAGAGGGGGGGAATAAGGGGAGTCCAATGGACTGTTTCTCTGGTGAACTGCAGTAACCTACTCCAAAAATCTACCTAAAAGTATATTCGTTCAGTTTTATTACCACAAAATATTTTGACCCAAAACAAAAGCCTCAGGGCTGGAAGGTATGTCCTGTATACAAGTGTATTAATTATACACCAGAAAAGGTCAAATTAGCCAATGTCATCCAACTACTTCACAATATCTAACCTGGATGTAACTTTACAGGTTAGAACTGGGTTCCAGAGCATCCAGGTTATTCCAGGAGCAATACTGCTGCTAGAATACTATATAGCACAGTTACTTACCTGTAACAGGTGATCTCTGGGAACAGCAGGAATAATAAGTCTTCACATATGGGTACGTCAGTACCGACGGAGTCTGCGCGGGAACACTTCCCAGCATCCAATCAGAAAGCCTTTGGAAGCATCCCACCACGCCTGCGTGCTGCCTTCCCGCCTGTCTCTCCTCAGTTAAGTTTGAAAGCTGAGACAAAGAGAGAGAGCAAGGAAGGGAAAGATAGAGATAGAGAAAATGCAACTCCTAGGGGAGGTGGGTGGGGTTGTGAAGACTTATTCCTGCTGTTCCCAGAGATCACCTGTTACAGGTAAGTAAATGTGCTATCTCCAGGAACAAGCAGGAATGAGTCTTCACATATGGGGACTCCCAAGCTCAGATGCCAAGAGGGAGCCCTAGCATGTTGCAAGTCTAGAATGAGCCATGCTATTGCTTAAGACCTCAGGCATTCTAGGGATGGAGGGTAGGAGTTGAAAACAGAAGAGGAGCTGTGTAACAGCTGCTAGAACAGGGTTTCTAAAGAGAAAGACCCTGTATAGAGGGTATTTTGTAATCTGGGCCTCCCTTGTTGATCTTGCACAAGTTCACTGAGATACATAAGGATCTGTTAGAAGAACCAGCGAATGTGCTAAAAGGGTACCTCACTGAGAAGTAGAGGTAGTAAAAACAGAGAAAAACAGTGGAGGTCAGAATCCTTCAGGGTGAGAAATAGCCCCAGGGGAAAGACTGGGGTAGTATAAAAGGTAGAGCTTCAGCGGAGACGCAGAAGGTAGAGTGACAGAAAGCTTAAGCTGATCAGGTCCAAAACAGTATAAATTTAGGACCAACAGGAAAATTGAGTCTGACCTTACTGGACTGGGAATGGAATCAGTCCATGTAGGGAGGAAAGGGTATGGAGACCCCTGTATCTGATAAGAAAGTAAGGACAGACTCAGGAGCGCTAAGCTTTAGATTGACTGAAGCTCCACAATGTCTTTCCTAAATGGGGTCAATTAGGAAAGAAGAAGGTACATGGAGAGCTTCAGGAGTACCTAACCTACATGGTAGGTGTTAACTACCACAGGAAGTGGTTATAAGTGTAGACCCCTAATTATGCTGGCATAGCATTGATAGGGGTAGTGCCCATCTGTCAGGATCATATAGGAATGTAAGGACATTTGAACCTAACAGAACAGTTAGATAAGTATATGGATACATATCTATCTAAAAATATATCTCAGTAGATGTATAAATATATCTATGTATATATACATATATATATTGAATATATACACATATAGGGTATATATGCATATATCTACAGGAGATATGTATGGGCAGAAGACACAGATAGATATAGATGAATATATATATATATGTGTGTGTATGTATGTATGTGTATGTATATATATATATATATGTGAATATGAAGACCTATAGGCACATATCTCCAGGTATGTGGAAGGAGAGAGGTCTATAGAAGCTGATCCCCCCTAGGAGGACGATTCATCTAACAGCAAGAAGGTTAATACCTGCTTGAATAGATATACAGAGAATTCTCTTTTCCTGGTTATGATTGGCAGAGTCAGAGGAGAGGTCTCCCTGACAAGAAGAAGTCTGGATTCTCTTTAGAATGTGAGCCTTTGAATAACCAGGATGGCCTACGTGAAAAAGGCAGAGGATAACTTCAGTCTGTAGGCAGGAAGGCCAGATGTCTCCAGAATTTCCATATGGAGAATGGATAGAGGGCGCCACTGGAGGAAGATACCCTAGTGACTTGCCAATGAGAGCAAGAAGGGTATTGGGCGTTCCCTAACTGCCAGTGAAGACGATTATCTCTGACGAGAAGACCAAAGGAGATGGCCAGGGAATTGGCCCTTCTTTAGGCTTTCACGTAATGAAAGGCCTGAGACTGATGTCTCAAAAGAGATTTAAGATGAGATGGTAAGGGTAGGAAATACCTACTAGTCATGGAAACATGACTGGGGGAACCCTGTTAACCATCTGGGGTTATCTGTTAGGCCAGATACTAATGCTCTCTAGCAAGGGCCCATAGTGCAAAGCTACACTGTAGAGTTGCAGAGAGCATGCTGCAGGTTGGTTAGAAGAAAAAGTGGCTGTGGGAAGCCAGCAGGCAACTAACTATTCTGCCAAGGACAAGGGGGCGAAGAATAGAAGTTAACCAACCAGGCTGTTATAAGAGGGTTTCCCAAACAAGGTTGATAACCTGTTTGGGACCTAGCAGTGAGGCTAGAAGGATTGCTAGTGGAGGAGAATCCCTGGTTGTGTGGTGGACAGAACCAGTGGCTTAACACTAGGAATTGCTGTATCTGCAGCAACGTACCAGGGCAGCGGAGAACATTTCTCTTTCCTCTCCCTCTTTTAGATGTGGAAAAAGAAACAACAGACCTAGTAGGATTTCCTATTGTCTGATGGGCTGCCCTAAGGTAACAAGGGGGGGGGGGGGGAAGACAACACCAGAAGGGAGGATCCCCCTGTAGAAGAAGTAGAGGACTATAGGAGCTTACCAGTGTAAAAGGGGTTCCTCTTACAAACCAAATGGTATAGTAAGAGGGAGGTAAGACAGTGTTGAAAGACTGACTATGGAGGAAGTCTCTGACAGGTGAGATGATACATGCCAGTACAGGGAAAACAACTGTCTATTAATAGTTGTTAGTTCTCTTTCCTCCAAGAGGAAGAGGAAAACCCTGTTAAGTATGGGCTTGATCATCATAAAGACTCTTAAAGTTGAAGAAAAGATGTCTCAACAAGAGATATCTAGGAAGGTTAGAATAAAGTTGGTGCAGACACTGCAAATGAAAAGCAGCAGACTGCTACTCTAACCCCCAACCAAGAAGGCAATGATGAACTATTTGAAACCCTGCGACTGCTGGGTTTGTTGACCCTGCTGAGGTTGTGGATTCATCAGACCAGGGTGATGTTTCCCTGTTTGGGAACATCTGTATGATGGGCAGAAGATGGATAAAATTTTCTTCCCCTAGGGGAAGAAAATTTGGCAGGACCTTTCCTACTAACTGGGAAAGGAGAAGGCGTAGAACAGCCCCTGGAAACAGGACAGTCAGTTGTTAACTGAGCAACCTGGAATAAAGACTCCTTGTTAAAGAGATTTTCTTCAGTGCAAGGAGTATTTCCCAGTCTAACTTGTGCCCATTTGTCCAAGTCTGAAGCTTGGAGCCAGGCTTTACGTCGTTCTCCTATAGCTATAGCAGAAGTCCTGCTAACAGACTCAAAGGAGTCTAGGGAAGCACGAGTAAGAAACCTAGAGATATTCTGAGCATGACTAACCAGTGAGGAATAGTCTGCACTCTTGGGCTGTTGAAGAAAAGGAGTCAAAAGATGTAATTTCCTTGTGACCTCCTCAAGAGATAAACCCATATAAAAAATATATGAGAGAATTCGTGCTGAAAGCATGGATGCCTGGAAAGTTTGACGTCCAAAGGCATCTAAAGTCTTAGACTCACGACCTGGCGGATAAGAAGAGTGCTTTTTAGTACTCTTCACCCGCCTCATTGCTGATTCTACAACAATGGAATGAAGAGGAAGTTGAGTCTTTTGAAATCCTGGAGAAGGGGGCACCTGATATAGAAGATCAGTTGCTCTGGAAAGTGGGGGTACCTTTAAAGGAGCTTCCAACATTCGTAGAAGGAGGTCCTGCAAGGAATGATGCAAAGGTAGCATGAAGTTTTCCTTTGCTCTCTCAGGAATATAGAGGGATCCTGTATTGCCTTGTGTAGGACCCTGTCCAGGAACAGAAATGGCAAGGGATTTTGCCATATCCAGGATGAAAACCTGAAAAGAAGGATCCACAGAGGGAACTTCCCTTGGAGAGGCTAGAGCTGATGAAGAACTAGCATTGGCACCGAGGGATCTATCCAAGCTTTTAGGAATAGAAGATCCTGGATGGTGCAGTATGGAATCCTTATAGGATGGTCGCTGGTACTGTGGAATGACGGGACCAGCGCCAGTCGGTAGCAGATCGACCATGCTAGGGATCGATTCCAAACTCGGTATCGAGGAAAGCGAGCTTGACGAGAGAAGCATGAAAGGCACCGACAGCAATGGTAATGTGGATATCGGTACCGACTTCGGTACCGTATCCGATACTGGTGGATGAAGGCCAGCCAGTGGCAACTCTAACGGTATCGAAGGAACAGAGTTGCGGATCCGAATTATCGGAACCGAGCCTTCGGTACCGACAGGTGTCGGTACCAAGGCGAGTCGGTACCCAGTCCTCCAGAATGGAGATCGATTCCAGACTCGGCATCGAAGGAAGCGAGTCTATCAATGCACGTCTGGAGGGTACCGACGTCGGTACCGATACTGGAAGGTCGGTCTGGAGCGTATCCACCGGCCCCATAGGTACCGAAGACGCCAGACGACGATCCTTGGTGAGAAATGTTTCATCCAACAACATTGCCGATGCCAGGGTATCGGTACTGGAAGCGAATCCAACCACCGGGCATGGCTCAGGTATGTTCTGTGAGGGGTGAACCTCAGGAACAACCTGAAACCCCACACAGGCTTTGGAGGCTGAAGACTCCCACCGGGGTTTTGAAGCCAGTGGATTCTCGAGGGCAAGGCCGTAGGCATCTCTATGCTGTGCATGAGAACTGCCGCTCGAGGACTGGCTAGTCTTAACAGACTGTTTTTGGGTTATCTGATCCTGTGCAGAAGAAGATATGGTCGGTGCCCTGAAGTTGGATGGGGACTGCATGTCGAGGGGAACTCGATGTTGAGAACTTCTTCCCACAATACTAATGCCCAAGGGCTCCGGAGGACCAAGCAGGTTAGACACCAATTTTGAGTGTCTAAAAATAAGGTTGTACCGCCACAGTTTGTACATTTCTTGGGAAGAGTGGCTGGCGGTTCCATGAAAGAAAATGGAGAGGCCTAAGAGGCCTGAGAAACCGTGAGACACTAAGGAGGAAAAATATTCCTTAAAAAGGAAAAATTTTACAAGAAAAGAAAAAAGAAACACCGGCGGTACCGGTGACATCGGGAAAGGCAGCCGCGACCACAAGAAAACTAAAAAATAAAAGAAGCATTTTCTGCGGTGACAGGAGGACGTCCTGCCGGCTCCGCGGAAAAACAAAAACTGAGGAGAGACAGTTGGGAAGGCGGGAAGGCAGCACGCAGGCGTGGTGGGATGCTTCCAAAGGCTTTCTGATTGGACGCTGGGAAGCGTTCCTGCGCAGACTCCGTCTGTACCGACGTACCCATATGTGAAGACTCATTCCTGCTTGTTCCTGGAGATTAGCTATTCTAATCACCAGGATGAAAATAAAATGTTTCTGTCTCTGTTGACCGGGTGTGAGGGGGGGGGGGGGGAAGGGGTTTACATTAATCTGTTGTTCTTAGTTTCATTTGTTCTGTTTTCTATCTTGTCTATTTTCTCCAGAATCTCCTTTTCATTTTACTTTTTATTCTCTCACCTGTCTTCATCACTCCCTTCCTTATCCCTCCTTGACATTGATTTTTTTCCTTTATATCTCATTTTCCTCCATTCCTCTTCTCTATCTCTAAATCTCTCCCTTACAGCATCATCTTTTCATTGTTCACTCTAAGTGGATTTATTCCTCCTTATGTTTCTTTTACTATCTCTTGTCTTCCAGTTTTTGTCTCAACACTTGCCCCCCTCTTAGCTCCATCTCTCCCTAACTAGGTTTCCTCTCCAGTCTCCTACTATCTAGCCCCCTAGCTGCTACCCCTACCTCTCACTATACGCCATCATCCTTACACTGACTCTTCCCCTTCTCAATCTCCTTAGTCTCACCCCTAATTAGCTCCTCAAACGTCCATCCTCTCCTTCTGTTTTGACTCTCAACTCCAAATATCTTCTTTCATAATCCCTAAATAACCCTTTCCTGGATTCATTTTCACCCCAATAATGCCCTTGCTTAATCTTCCCTTTCCCCAATATCTCATCTGGTTCTCTCTCTCATTTATCTTTCTTAATTAATGATTCAGACTTCCAACTCACTCGACAGAAACATGACAACAGATAAAGACCATATGGCCTATCCAATATGCCTTTCCATGCAAACTACTACAATCCCTTTTTTTCCATTAGAGATTTTCTGTGTTTGTCTCATGCTTCTTTGAATCCAAATATAGTACTCACTTCTATTTTCTTAACTGGGAGATTATTCCATGCATCTACCACTCTTTCCATAAAGAAATATTTCCGCATATTAGCTCCAAGTCTATTCCCTTTCACCTTCATCCTATGCCCCCTTGTTGCAGAGCTTTCTTTCAATTTAAATACCTAATGGCCTAAATACAGAGGAGCAAAGCCTCTTTCAATGCTTCTATCATATAAATATTGAGATCTTTAAGTCTGTCCCCATATGCCTTATGACAAAGCCCGCTGACAATTTCACCAAACTCTATCCTTTGCACTAAACTCTATCCTTTTGAAGGAATGGTCTCCAGAATTGCACCCAGTACTCTGAGGTCTTGAAGACTGCACTAACACCTCTTCCTTCCTGCTGAACATTCCTTTCCTTATGTACCCAGGCATTCTACTGGCTTTCACAGCCTCTTGTCTACCTGTTGGGCTCCCTTAAGTTCATCAGAAACAATCACGCCCAGGTCCTGCTCTTCTTTTGTAGACAGACGTACTTCACCCCCTATATTGTACCACTCCCTTGGATTTCTGCAGCCCAAATGAATGACCCTGCATTATTTAGCATTAAATCTGAGCTGCTAAATTCTTGATCATTCTTCAAGCTTCGCTAGATCCCTCCTCATCTCACCTGTTCCATCTAGGTTGTCTACCCTATTGCAGATGGTGGTATTATCGGCAAAGAGGTAAACCTTACCAGACAGCCCTTCTGCAATATCACTAACAAAGATGCTAAAAAAAAGAATTTGAGCCAAGGACAGATCGCTGTGGCACACCACTGTTAACATCCCTCTCACAATGAGCTCTATTTACTCTTACTCTTTGTTGCCTCCCAATCAACGAATTTCTAACCCATTTAGCCACTTTAGGGTCCATTCCTAGGGTGCTCAATTTATTTATAAATTGCCTATGTGGAACAGTGTCTACGGCTTTACTGACATCCAAGTACACCATATCTAGGGCTCTCTCTCTCAGTCCAACTCTCTGATTGTCCAGTCAAAGAAATGAATTTGATTTGTCTGACAAGACCTGCCCCTCAGTAGAAACCATGCTGCTTCTGATCCCGTCCTCCAGTCCTCTGGGACCACTCCTGTCTCTAAAGAAACATTGAAGCATCAGCCCCCTGTGTGTGTCTCACCCTCAAATCTTTCCATCATAAGAATATAAGATCTACCATACTGGGGTGAGACCAAAGGTCTACCAAGCCCAGTATCCCGTTTCCAACATTAGTCAATCCAGGTCATGAGTACCCGGCAAGTTCCCAAAAGGTAGAGAATTTAAATTTTCCCATTGGAGAAAGCACAGTTACTTACCTGTAACAGGTGATCTCTGGGAACAGCAGGAATAAGTCTTCACATATGGGTATCGTCGGTACCAACGGAGCCTGCGCGGAAACGCTCCCCAGCGTCCAAAAGGAAAGCTTTTGGGAGCATCCCACAGCGCCTGCGCGCTGCCTTCCCGCCTTTCCTAACCGCCTCTCTCCAGTTCGAGTTTTAAGCTGAGACAAAGAGAGAGAGAGAAAGGAAAGGAAAGATAGATAGAGAGATACAACTCCTAGGGGAGGTGGGTGGGTTGTGAAGACTTATTCCTGCTGTTCCCAGTGATCACCTGTTACAGGTAAGTAACTGTGCTATCTCCAGGAACAAGCAGGAATGAGTCTTCACATATGGGGACTCCCCAGCTAGAGATGCCAGGGAGATCCCCAAGGTTGTGAGTCCTTGAGAAGGGCTCTACCTCCCCCTATGGATCTCGGGCATCCAACCAGGGATGGGGGATAGGAGTTGATTAGGTATGGAACAGGTGCTTGAGAACAGCCTGACCAAACAAGGCATCCCAGCGGGAGTCCTTGTCCAAGCAATAATGGGCTGTAAAGGTATGAACCGAGGCCCAGGTGGCCGCTCGACAGATTTGGTCGATGGACACAGAATTTAGATGAGCCATAGAGGCTGCCATGGCTCTCACATTATGAGCTGTGACATGGCCCCCTCCAGAGAAAGGTTCTTACTCTGGTAGGCAAAAGAAATACACTGAGCAATCCAATTGGACAGAGTTCTCTTAGAGATTGGAAGTCCTAAATGAGAGGGATCGAAAGCAACAAAGAGTTGAGAGGACTTTCTATGTTGCTGTGTCCTTTGTAAGTAAAAAGGGAGCGCTCTCTTACAATCCAGGGTATGGAGATTCCTCTCTGCACTTGACGCATGAGGTCCTGGAAAAAAGACAGGAAAATATACCTCCTGGTTCAAATGAAAAGGTAAGACCACTTTAGGCATAAAGTGTGGATTGGTCCTGAGGACTACCTTGTCATGATGGAACCTTGTATAAGGAGGATTAGCCACCAAGGCTTGCAGCTCACTGATGCGGCAAGCTGAAGTGACTGCAATGAGAAAAATAACCTTCCAGGAAAGGAATTTCAAGGAGGTAGTGGCAAAGGGTTCAAAGGGTGGCTGCATAATCTGGCCAAGAACCAGATTAAAGTCCCATGCCACTGGAGGTGGTCTAATGGGAGGTTTAGTCAAAAGAAGGCCTCTCATGAATCTTGCTATAAGAGGATGAGAGGAAATAGGCTGTCCATTGGGAGGTTTAAGGGATGCTGCAATAGCACTCAAATGGACTCTTACTGAATTCGTTTTAAGGCCTGCATGGGATAAATGCAGCAAATACTCTAGTAAAGAATTCAGAGGTATTGCAAGAGGGTTAAGACCCTTCTCTGCACACCAAATGGTAAACCTTTTCCATTTAAAAGCATAGGAACGTCTAGTGGAAGGCTTTCTGGAAGCATGAAGGATATCCTTCACTTGCTGAGAAAGATGCAAATCTTGAAGGTCTAGGCCTTCAGCAACCAGGCTCTGAGGTGAAGAGACTGGGGATTTGGGTGCCACAACGTTCCCTCCTCCTGGGACAGAAGGTCTGGAGCAGATCCCAAGTCCAGGGAGGGAGCTTGGGAGAGATGCAGAAGTAGAGGGTACCACACTTGGCATGGCCAATGTGGTGCTATGAGGATCATAGACCCCTTGTCTCTCTGAAGTTTGAACAGTGTCTTGGGAATTAGGGGAATGGGTGGAAAGGCATAGAGGAAGTCTTGCCCCCAATGAAGGAGGAAGGCATCCCTGGCCTGAACTCCCTGACACGGAATCCTGGAACAGAACCGGAGAAGTTTGGCATTCCACGGACTTGCAAATAGGTCTATGTCCGGGGTTCCCCAAATTTGGAAGATCCTGGCTATCTGGTCCCCATGGAGGGACCATTCGTGTGGAAGCAGAACTCGACTGAGTCTGTCTGCCCAAGAGTTTTGAACCCCTGGAAGATACACTGCCATGAGATGAATTTGATGCTCTCTGGCGAAGGCCCACAATCTCAAAGCTTCGTTGCAAAGCGACAGAGAGCCAGTCCCGCCCTGCTTGTTCACCTAGAACATGGCTACTTGGTTGTCCGTGTGGATGAGGACTGTCTTGTAGCTGAGCAGGGTATGGAAGACTCTGAGAGCTAGAAAAATTGCTCTGAGCTCTAACAGGTTGATATGTAGAGATGTCTCCTGTGGAGACCAGATGCCTTGAGTGGAGAGATCTTGTAGATGAGCTCCCCAACCTCTTGGAGAGGCATCTGTTGTAAGGGTTGCTTGGGGTAACACCTGTTGAAAGGGGGACCGCAGCAACAGATTTTGAGTGGACTTCCACCACTGGAGAGAGCAAAAGAGGCGACTGGATGTTGCTCTTTGGTCTGACAGGCACCCTGATGCCTGGGTCCATTGAGTGGACAGAGTCCACTGAGCAGCCCTCATGTGAAGGCGAGTGTAAGGAACCACATGCACAGTAGATGCCATGTGGCCTAACAGTTGTAACATCTCTCGAGCAGTTAAATGGGATTTTAACTGAATTTGTGAGGCTAACTGCACCAAGCGTAGGCAACGGGCCTGGGGAAGATAGGCCCTTGCAGTTGTGGTATCCAGCAAAGCTCCTATGAACTCTAGAGACTGAGTAGGGGTGAGATGGGATTTTGGGATGTTTATTACAAGTTCCAGATACTGAAGAACACGCCTTGTGCAGGCTAGGGAAGTCTGGGCCTCTGACTGGGATGGAGCTCGGATGAGCCAGTCGTCCAGATATGGGAATACGAATATCCCTAGAGTGCGTAGAAATGCAGCTACTACTGCCATGCATTTTGTGAACACTCTTGGTGCAGAGGCCAGGCCGAAAGGAAGCACTTTGTATTGGTAGTGCTTTCCTCGATAAAGGAACCGAAGGAACCTTCTGTGTGTTGGATGGATGAGGACATGGGTGTACGCATACTTGAGGTCTGGATAACAAAGCCAATCCTGACTCTGAATGTATGGAAGGAGAGCACCGAGAGAAATCATCTTGAATTTCTCCTTGAATAGAAACTTGTTCAATTCTCTGAGATCTAGTATGGGTCTGTAGCCCCGTTTTCTTTGGGATAAGAAAGTAGGGGGAGTAGAACCCTGAGCCCTGTTGAAGAAGGGGTACTTATTCTATTGCCCCTTGGGCAAGAAGGGTAGTAATCTCCAGACCCAGAAGGTCGAGGAGAGATGTTGAAGAATTGAACTGTCTCACCATGGTGTGAGGAGGAAGTATTAAGAAATGAAGCTTGTACCCCTCCCTTATGATGGAGAGGGGTCCATTGCTCTGCTGTGATTTGTTCCCACCTGGGAGCAAAGTGAGCTAACCTTCCTGGAATGGTGAGAGGCTCTGGTTCTTTTAGAGCCAGAAAGGCTAAGTTTTCTAGTTGAAAGTCAAAGGCCCTGAGGAGGCTGAGGCTGTTGGGCCGTAGCAGCCCTTGCAGCCTTAGGCTTGGCCTGTTTAGGTTGTTGCTGTTGCTTTGCAGTAAAACGACCTGCAGAAGATGCCTGTTGACCATAAACAGGATAATATCTCCCCTTTTTGGGAAAAAATCCCTTTTTGAACAACCTTTTCTTAACAGGAGCAGAAGTAGATTTTGAAAGTCTATCTAAAGCAGAATTTTCAGCATCCATCTGAGTGGCATTTGCTTGCCAATCTTTGCCAAAAAGGTTTTCACCTGTACAAGGAAGATTTCCTAGTCCACAGTCCAAAACGTGATAAGGTGGAAAAACACTTTATTTAAATTCTCAGACCTAGCAACCCGACACAGGCCGTGTTTCGGAGACCTTCATCAGGGGTTGTCTAGATAGGTACTAAAAACATAGAAACAAACAATATTAAAAAATCAAATAATAGTGAAAGAACAAATAATCGTGGACATTCATTTAACTCTATTCATACAGAAATAGAAATAAATATATAATAATTAAAAATAATAAATATCTCATAATAAATAATTAAAAAATAAATAATATATAATTAAAATAATTAGAAATAAAAATTAAAAAAAAAATCAAATGCTCAAAATGCGATACCCAAATATAATTAAATAAAAATATATATAATAAAACTAAATAGACCACAACTAAATCCATACAGACACAATAAAATACAGTCCTTGCGGGAGGTGATCAGCATCATAATTGCAATGTTACTACCTTATTTGTAGAGACGATGACATGTAAACCTCTCAAGGAGGTACACAACGTATTTGTAGAGGTGATGACATACAGTACTCGCAAGGAGGTAAAAAACTAAAATGAAGAAGACATAAGATAAAAGCATATGTATACCATTGAAGATAATTAATTAATTGGTTTTATCAATCTATATTATGGTATTATATTTTTTTTACATATTTATTTTTATATTAATTTTAATTATTTATTGTTTTAATATTTAATATGATTTTTACTTTTTAATTTTACAAGTTTCGTATGTTTTCTTATTATTTATTGTACATATTTAAACATTTAGAATATTGGTTCATTTAGTACAGTCAAACCTCGGTTTTCATGATTAATCCGTTCGAAAAAGTCTGACTAAAACCGAAACGTATGAAAACCGAAGCAATATTTCCCATAAGAAATAATGTAAATTCAATTAATCCGTTCCAGACACCCAAAAATATGCACAAAAAATACATTTTATAGAGAGTCAATCCCACTTCTGGCCACAAGATGGTGCTCCAGAGGTATTTTTGGCAGACAAATTGTTTAAACTGCTGAGAGGGGAGAAAGATTAACAGCACGGTCAAGATGCAAATCTTCAGCAAAAAAAACACCCAGAAAGGAGATCGGGCACAGGAATTTTTAAAGAAAACAGAAAAAAAGAAGGATCCACAAAAAAAAAAGGCCACAGCCACTGGAAACACCACTCTCCCGCTCAGGAAACCTGTGGCAATGGCTGCAGCATCACGAGCTCCCGAAGTCTCAGCCAGCAGTAAAACAGCTCCTGTCACTTCTCTCAGCTGCCCGATCGTCCACAGGACAGCACACAGATACTGTACGACGCTAATCTGATCGCTGACTCCGTCTCAACAGCGTACCCTGTAAGAACTGCCTCCCACATTCATTCAACATCTCCTGCTTACATTGACAGCTACCCTGCTACCTCCGAGCCTGAGGGGGCGCTCCAGAGTACAGGCAGGCGGTGGAGAGATCGGGGCTTTCCTCTCTGTGCAATCCCTCTGACTCTGGCTCGAGGATGTTGCTCAGCTGACTTTCGCTTGCTTCTCTGCTGGTTTGAAGTTTGCCTGCTGCTGCGAATTGCCCTAGTTTCTGCTCCTTTTGCCCTACCTGCGATCGCTTTGGTAAGTCAATATAAAAAATCATTAGGTTGACACTTCTTCAGGAGTTGTACAGTACAGTATATAGTTTTCAGATCTGGCAGCACATTCTTTACGAAAACCGAGGCGACATCCGATAACCGAGACAACATCTCAGTCAGAAAAGACGTCGAAAACCGAAACGTTCGAAAACCGGGGCGAACGAAAACCGAGGTATGACTGTATTTTATTTTTATCCACCAGTACTACAATAATATTATTCTTTTATATAGTTTTTAATATAATTTTAAATATATTTATGGTTTTTATTCCTTAATACATATAAGATTTATTTTATTTTATTTTATTATTTTATTAATTTTGATGTTTTTGTTTTTATTATTTAACTTTATAATTATTGGGGTTTTTTTATATTATTAGATTATAACCTTTGATTTTATTACCATTCTTTAGTTTGGTCTATGTGGCTAGCTGTAGATGGGTTTTTAACTAGTCTTATCTGTCTCCATTAAAGGGTAATCTTTTTAAGAGATACGAAAGACATGAGGACAGAATAGTAAACGGTTCCAATTGTTACATTAAGTACCTACACTTGAGCGTTTACTGACGACCCGATGCCTCTTGAGGTCCCTTTTGAAAAAGAATACAATGTCTCCTTTTTATCTTCACTAAGTTTTTTTGAGCGATTTTAGCGGTAGCGCTATAGTTTGAAAGTCGGTGCAAACTCTTATAGCTACAATGCTAGTTTTAATGATTGGTTCTTTAAAAGTTTTTTCGGGTTTGGCCACGCCCCCTATGTTTCCCGCTCTTGTGATCATCATAAGGCTTGCGCATGTGTCGGCGTTTTTTGATAGCAGTTCACGCTGACAGTCTGAAGGATTACTTTCAGTTTACCGACAGTTTGAAAGATTTTTGTTTCCTGTCAGCGATTAGGATCGGTAAGTAAGATAATCTTTATGATAGCGTTACACAAATGTCCACACATCATTAGGAGCCTCCGATTTAATATGGCTAAGGAGTAATAGAGTAGCGATTTTGCACACCTCCTTTTAAATTATTTTTTGATAATCACACATCGCTACGAGCCTCCGATAAATATGGGTAAGGAGTAACAGTGTAGCATATCTCCCTTTAAAATATTCTCTTGAGAATCTAGCCCCTCTTTTCTCCCCACTGTTTTTAAGAATCTCCAAGCAGTTTGACGTTTTATTTTTTATTTATTATTTTTTACACGTATACTATTTAGACTTGATGCAAATGGTTTTGGTTAAGCTGGCCCTGCGATGAAATCTTGGCCCTACTCTAAACATTTTCCTTATAATTTCTATAAGTACAATATAGTTTTTCATTGATATTTTTTGACAGAGGTGTATTATTATTATTTTTTCCACCAACTTTCTCAATTACAATAGATGTTTATTTAGCACTTGTGTCTTTCTCGGCTGTGCCCTCCTCCCACATCCGGCCTTCAGAATAATGCCTGCTGCGTTCCTTTATGTTTCCAGTCTCCAGTCTATAGTGATTTTTTAATTTATTTATTTTATTTATTTATTTAATAGTATTTATATACCGCCTTATCAAACAATCAAAGCGGTTTAACAAGAAATACAAACGCAGTGAAAATATGAACAGACATTAATGACAAAATACATAGTTAAATAAATTTGAGTGTTTTACATAGATATAGTGCGCTATAAACATTGTGTACTATAATACAATGTGAGCTATAATACAGCTAATTATATGATTGCTTTCTCTCTTACAAACTGAATTGCTTATTCAGTAGAACCATAATGCTCAATAAACAGGACAGTTTTTAATTGCTTTCTAAAGTCTTTAAGGTCCTGAGCAGCTCTTAAATCATTTGGGAGGGAGTTCCATATATTTGGTGCCGCAAACGAGAATGCTCTATCTGTTGTATCTTTACGTGCTTTTCTAAAGTCAAGAGATGTGCTGACTCTGTTGGTAGATCCTAATCTTCTAGGTCTTATAGTATCGTCTGATTGAATGAGAGTAGCCAGACTGTTTGCAGAACATTGATGTTTTATTTTAAAAATGTATATAATAGTTTTATATTTTATGCGATGTGTTATAGGTAACCAATGCAGCTCCCTCAAAATGGGTGTTATGTGTTCCTGGCTTGATACTCCAAATATTATTCGAGCTGCAGTGTTTTGAGCAAGTTGTAAGGGTTTAATTGACTGCTTATGAAGACCAAGGTATATGGGATTACAAAAATCGAATAATGGTGTGATTAAAGCTTGGCAGACGTTACGAAAGTGGGATGTTTCAAGTAGTGGTCTTAATCTTCTAATGATCTTCATTCTATAATATGCACTCCTGATTGTCTTACTGATATGTTTTTTAAGATTCATTTCTTTGTCAAGAGTGACTCCAAGATATTTTACTTCAGATTTTATAGGAATATTAGAGTTTTCTATCATGATATCAGGAAGAGGAGGGAAATCATGGTTACGTGAAACAAATAAGGCCTCAGTTTTGCTGAAATTAATTTCCATATTATTGCCTTTACACCACGCAGACATTTGTAGGAGACAATCCGTAATTCTATGATAGTCAGGGTTATTAATTGAAACAGGTGTAAATATCATTATATCATCTGCATAAATGGTATAATTAATGCCATTCTTTGAAGGTATGTTGCAAATTGGTTGTATGTAGATGTTGAATAACAGAGAAGATAGGGCAGAACCTTGAGGAACTCCTTGTAAAACTCTTATGGGTTGAGAAGCTTTGTCACCTATCTTTACTTGTATGTGTCTCTCTGTAAGATAAGATTGGAACCATTTTAATGTGATACCATAAAGTCCGATCTCCTCTAATCTGTCTAGTAATTTTTTATGATCCACAGAGTCAAACGCCGCAGAGATGTCGATAAAGATCATTATAATGCCTTTCTTAAAGTCATCTATGGTACGTAGTATTTTGTCAAAAAGGTAAATCATTAGGGTTTCTACTCCATGATTTGGTCGAAAACCATGTTGATTGTCATCTAATGGAGCATAAATATCAATATGGTCTTGAAGTTGAAGTTGTACAATTTTTTCAATAATCTTAGCTAAAAATGGAATACTAGATATTGGCCTATATGCAGCTGGGTTGTTTTTATCTAAAGTAGTTTTTTTTGGGATAGGTCTGACAGATGCCAGTTTTAATTGCCCTGGCAATATACCTTGAGTAAGTGAAATGTGCACTATGTGTTGTATAATGTGAAGGAAGCTTGATTTAGTAGCTTTGATCCATGAGACTGGACAAGGATCAGTTGGAGAAGTGGTTGTATTTATTGCTGAAATGATATGGGCTAGTTGATCATTTGATGGAGGATTGAATGTATTCCAAATCCTATTATGCGAGACTGAATTTTTGTTCGTAAGAATTTTTGATTGTACTTTAGAATGAAATTTGTCTTTTATATAGTTTGCATAAGTCTGTGGCTCAATTACTACTTCACCCTCGACTCTTTGCTCTTTTGTTAGTGTCTTCACAATTTCAAACAGCTCTCTGGGCTTGTTGATGGCTGACTCAATTAAATTTGTGTGGTATTCTTTTTTTATGTGTTTAATGTGTTCATCATATTGCTTTAATGTTGTTAAATATAGCTGTTTTAGGTCCTTTGTATTGTGTTTTCTCCATTTACGTTCTATTCTTCTGAGTGCTCTTTTCATATGACGTAAAGCTATTGTATACCAAGGCTTGTGATGAAGTTTATTGTTCCGTGTTTTCTTTGGACGCGTGTCCGTTGCTCTGGCTGCATTAGAAATGATGTGATTCCAATTGGATATTTGATTTTCAAGCTCATCTGAATCTGTGGACAGATGAGGTATGACTTCTTGTATAAATGAATCCCTGTCAAATTTCTTAAAACGTCTATGAAAGCAATAGTTGTCTGGATGCACATTAAAATTTTTTGTTTGTACTAGGATCCCTATCTTAACTAAATGGTGATCTGACCAAGGTATTGGGGTAATGATAGGTGTTGTAACAAGACCTCTTGAAGTTATATTATTAGATACAAAGATGAGGTCAGGTGAATTACCAAATTTGTGTGTGGAAGCATTAATTATTTGTGTGAACTGCAAAGAAGACATAGCTTGAAGGAAGGAATCAGAATCTCTGTGGCTGATTGATTTAAGGTTAAAGTCTCCTAGAACTATTGAGTATTTGTTGGGAGATGTAAGGGCACATATATTTTCAAGTAATGATGCAATTTCCACAGGGGAGGCATTAGGTGCTCTATAATGTAGACAAATTGCCATAAATTTGTTTTCAATACAGATAGAATTACATTGACGTGAATTATAGGTGCTTTGAATTCTGAATTTTAAGTTCCGTTTTGCAATTATAAGTACTCCTCCTCCACGTCTTAAAGAACGAGGACAACTGTAAGCGGAGTATGAGTTAGGAACCAACTGATTAATAATTACATTGTCAGTTGGATTTAACCATGTTTCTGTAATGCAAAGCACATCAGGTTGAGCCTCATCTATATGATCTACTATTGTATGGATTTTGTTGCATACAGATCTGGCATTAATTAATTCAATCCTCAGTAAATTGTGTGAATTGGTTAAAGCTTGAGATTCTTTTGTTCTGTATAGAGAGATATCATACATGTATGTATATAAATATATCCAGGAGAAAGGGGGAATCCGGATATAGTTGTTTGATAGGTATTGGTATTGGAAATGTTGTGAGCTGATGAGGCAGATTGGTAAGAGCAAGATATAATACATAGTTAACTATAACAATAATATTATACTTGCTGTTTGATTGAAGGCTGTTGAAGCTACTGCATAGCGATTGTATTTGCCAGGGTATTATATTAGTCTTTTATGCGCCTATGTTCCACGCCTAAGGGCCACGCCAAAGGGCCCTCTGGCGAGGCCCTCAGGCGCGGGCACGCAAGGCGCGGGCACGCCTCTGCTGCAGCGGTTCTAATTCAGTTGAGCAGGGCTGTGATTGGAAGCTCACTCTTCTGATGTGCAGCACAGATAACAGCACACAGCTGATAGAAATGGTGATCCCCGATGTTTTACCAGCCTCTGCTGCAGCGGTTCTAATTCAGTTGAGCAGGGCTGTGATTGGAAGCTCACTCTTCTGATGTGCAGCACAGATAACAGCACACAGCTGATAGAAATGGTGATCCCCGATGTTTTACCAGCCTCTGCTGCAGCGGTTCTAATTCAGTTGAGCAGGGCTGTGATTGGAAGCTCACTCTTCTGATGTGCAGCACAGATAACAGCACACAGCTGATAGAAATGGTGATCCCCGATGTTTTGAACATATATGAGTTATCTCCAATGGTATACATATGCTTTATCTTATGTCTTCTTCATTTTAGTTTTTTACCTCCTTGCGAGTACTGTATGTCATCGCCTCTACAAATAAGTTGTGTACCTCCTTGAGAGGTTTGCATGTCATCATCTCTACAAATAAGGTAGCAACATTGCAATTATGATGCTGATCACCTCCCGCAAGGACTGTATTTTATTGTGTCTGTATGGATTTAGTTGTGGTCTATTATATATATTTTTATTATTTAATTATATTTGGGTATCGCATTTTGAGCATTTGATTTTTATTTTTTATTTCTAATTATTTTAATTATATATTATTTATTTTTTAATTATTTATTATGAGATTTATTATTTTTAATTATTATTATATATTTATTTCTATTTCTGTATGAATAGAGTTAAATGAATGTCCACGATTATTTGTTCTTTCACTATTATTTGATTTTTTAATATTGTTTGTTTCTATGTTTTTAGTACCTATTTAGACAACCCCTGATGGAGGTCTCCGAAACACGGCCTGTGTCGGGTTGCTAGGTCTGAGAATTTAAATAAAGTGTTTTTCCACCTTATCACGTTTTGGACTGTGTGCCTGTATCACGTGATAATTTGCCCTGTGTTGGACAGATTTCCTAGTCCATCCTGAACCCAGGGTTCCAAATCAGAAGCTTGTAGCCAAGCAACTCTGCATGCACCTATGGCAATAGCCGAGGCTCTGCTAGCACACTCAAAAGAGTCAAAGGCTGCACGGTTAGAAAACTTGGAAACATCCTGGGCATATTTAAGCCAGGTGAGAAACTCCTCTCTTTTATCTTCTGAAACAAAAGGAGATAACGTTTGTAGGTGATCTGTAACTTCTTTTAGAAACATCCCCATATAGAGACTATAGGAGTTGATTCTAGCAACAAGCATATTGGCCTGGAAAATTCTCCTGCCAAAAGCATCTAAGGTTCTGCATTCTCTTCCTAGAGGATTAGATGAGTGCCTTTTTGCACTCTTTATCCTCTTCACAGCAGACTCCACCACAATAGAGTGGTGAGGAAGCTGAGTCTTATGAAAGCCAGGACAAGGAGGAACACGGTACATAGTGTCCAACCTACGAGAATGAGGGGAGGTGGTGAGCGGTGTCTCCCATATGCCCAACATGTGATCATAAAGGATCTCAAGAATTGGTAAAGTAGCTGCCTCTTTAGGAGCCTTAGGATATTGTAAGATATCCAATTTTTTGGCTCTAGGCTCTGCCTCAGGGGCCACTGAAATGGAGAGGCCCCTGGCCACTTCCCTAATGAAGTCTTGAAAAGACAAGTCTTCTGGAGGAGACATTCTTCTTTTTGGAGCAGAGGGCTCCTGAGGAAGGAGTACTGATGCCTCGACAGAAGCCTCTGATTCATCAGAGTACTCGGAGGAATCGAAGTATCGCCTGTCTGGATGCTCTTGCAGAGCCTGATATGCATACCGAGTGGTATTGACATCGGGAGTGATCGGTACCGATGGGCATCACAGAACAGGGTACCGCTGCAGTCGACACTGAAGCCGATGTCGATGCAATTGGTACCGGCACCAGAACCGATATCGGTACCGGCGCCAGATCCGGTAACGACAACGGAGTTTGTTGCGGTACTGGAGGCGTCGCAGCTTGTATGAATGCCGTAATGGCACGCTGCATGGTCAGAATATTCTGATCCATCGACGCCACCAATGTCTGGATGTCGGTACCAGTGGGAACTACCGGTACCCCAGAACATGGCAACAGGTGATCGGTCGAGGCCGAGCCATCGATGTCAACCTGTGACCCCATAGATAAAGCTTTGGAAGCCGGAGCCTCCCGCCGGGGTAATTTTGCCGGTGCAGATTCCTCGAGAGCAAGCCCGGAGGCATCTCGATACTTAGAGGGAGATCTACCCTTCGAGGACCGGCTGGACTTGAGTTTGGTTACCTGAGATCCATGGGAGGAAGAAGAAGCCCTGGAAGACGTCGATGCTACCGAAGCTGCATCAGAGGGAAACAGGGTACTGAGCTTGGCTGCTCGATTCTGTAGACCTCTTTTAGACATCATGGAACAGGACTCACAATACGTGATGGAGTGGTCAGGACCCAAACATTTTAGACACCAGTCATGGCTGTCAGTGACAGAAATAGTGCCGCTGCACTTCGTGCACTTTTTAAACCTGGAAGCGGGCTTCTCCATGAGGAGAATTTCTCGTAGGCCTAAGGCCAAAAGAAAAATGCACAGAAGTGAAAATAGTAGTCTTTTTTTTCTTAAGAAGAAAGACAGACAGACCGGCGGTACCAGTCCAACGTCGAAGAAGGCAGACGCGCGACCAAAGAAATAAAATAAAATAAAGAACTTCTTCAGCGGTGACAGGAACACGCCTGCTGGCTCCGCGGAAAAGAAGAACTGGAGAGAGGCGGGAAGGCAGCGCGCAGGCGCTGTGGGATGCTCCCAAAAGCTTTCCTTTTGGACGCTGGGGAGCGTTCCCGCGTAGGCTCCGTCGGTACCGACGATACCCATATGTGAAGACTCATTTCTGCTTGTTCCTGGAGATAGGTGAATAGTGGAATACCCCAGGGATCTGTATTGGGTCCGCTGCTTTTTAACATATTTGTAAATGACATAGAAATGAGAATAATGAATGAGGTAATCAAATTTGCACAAGACAAAATTATTCAAAGTTGTAAAACCCATGAGGATTGTGAAAAATTGCAAGAGGACCTTGATAAACTGGAAGTCTGGGCATCCAAATGGCAGATGAAATTTAATGTTGACAAATGCAAAGTTATGCACCTAGGAAAGAACAACCCAAACTATGGTTACACGATGCAAGGTTCCACATTAGGAAACACCATGAAGGAAAAAGATTTAGGCATCATAATGGATAACATGTTGAAACCCTCCGCCCAGTGTGTAGCGGCGGCCAAGAGAGCAAATAGAATGCTAGGTATCCTAAGGAAAGGAATGGAGAATAAATCAAAAAATATTATAATGCCTCTGTATCATTCCATGGTACGCAACTGCATCTTGAATAGTGTGTGCAATTCTGGTCACTGTATCTTAAAAAGGATACAGCATTATTAGAAAAGGTAAAGGGGATGGAAGGATACCCCTTATAAAGAGAGGCTAAAAAGGTTAGGGCTCTTCAACCTGGAAGAGAGACGGCTGAGGGAAGATATGATAGAGGTCTATAAATTAATGAATGGAGTGGAACGGGTAAACGTAGATCGATTGTTTATGCCATCAAAATATAGAAATACTAGGGGACATGCAATGAGGCTACAGGGTACCTATATAAGACTAATAAGAGAAAATATTTTATCACTCAACGTGTAATCAAACTCTGGAATTCGCTACCGTAGGATGTAGTAAAATCTGTTAGTGTAGCCAGGTTTAAAAAAGTTTTGGACAAGTTCCTGGAGGAAAGGTCCATAAACCATTATTAAAGGAGACCCGGGATATCCACTGCTTGCCCCAATACAAGCATTGTGGAACCTGTGTCTTTTGGGGAAACTGCTAGATACCTGTGACTTAGATTGGCCACTACTGGAAACAGGAAACTGGGCTTGATGGACCTTGGTCTGACCCAGTATGGCATATCTTATGTTCATGATGCTTATCCCAGGGACAGGCAGTGAATTTAACTAAGTTAGTCACCTGTAGCAGGTGTTCTCCATGGATAGCAGGATAAGCCCTCACTTATGGGTGAAATTGCCAAAGGCACCCCATATGGCAACCTTCTCAGCTCCTTCTAAAAGCTTTCAGAAAGCTCCTTGTGCATACATTGACATTCCCGTCTGTTGCCATCATGCCCAAGGACATCAGTCATGTACTTAGCTTAGCCGAATAACTCCAAGGGGAGGAGGGTGGGTTGCGAGGAGTTATTCTGCATCCATAGAGAACACTTCTTAGAGGTGAATGACTTCATTTTCTCTGTGGAGAAGACGTGCAAGTTCTCATGGGAATCCCTAGTACAGGCTGCCTCCAAAATAAAAAAAAAACACAAAATAGAACTACTAATATCACAAAGAGCAAACAGACTAAGAATGTATTTTAGTTGGCAACAGGTCTTTTCAGTATTTAGTTTTCTTTTTTTCTGAATTATATATACATAGATATACATACACGCACATACATAAAGTGAAAGTCTGAGCAGAAAAGAAAGGCCTAGAAACGAATGGAGTTGGATTCTTAAACACTGAACAGATTTCAAAGGACAGGCTGATCACAACTTCTGTCGCATTCAAAGTCCCTCTCCAAACAGTAATGAGATGTGAATGTGTGGACAGAGGTGCTGGTCGCAGCCCTGCATCTCCCTTCCATGGAAGCCATGGCTTGGACATGAGTCGTCGTGACATGGCCCTCAAGTGTCAGATCCACTGGACATAAGTGAAAGAGATGCAGTCCACTAGCCAAATTGACAGTGTATGTTAGTACACAGCAGTCCTCACTCTGTTGGGATCAAAACAACCCCCCCCCCCCAAAAAAATAATAAAACAAACTGGGTGGACTTTCTAAGGGCTTTAGTCCACTCCAGATAAAAGGCCAAGGCTCTCCTGCAGTCCAATGTCTGCAGCATACTTTCCTCTTTGTGAGGATGTGGTCTTGGGAAAAAGGTTGGCAGGAATTTAGGATGAGTATGCAGTGCCACCTTATTGTAAACAAACTCAGTCTGGGGGCAATGCACTAACTAGAGCCTAGAGCTTGCTAATTCCACATGCTGAAGCAAATGCTACCAAAAATAGGATGTTCCAGGTCAGAAACTTTAGTCTATAGGTATCCAGCAGCTCAAAAGGAGCTTTCATCAGCTGAGTTAAGACGACGTTTACATCTGAAGACACTGTAAATGGTGCTTTAGGGGAGGTTTCAATAAAAGCTGCCATACATGAAGCAAACAACTAAAGGAGGTAGGCTTCCCTTCTACCTGGTGGTGGTAAGCGCCAATCACAGTGAGGTGGACCCTTATGGAGTTGGTCTTGAGACCAGACTGTGAGAGGCGTAGAAGGTATTTATTTATTTATTTTAAACCATTTCAAGCAGTGTGTGTGTGGAAAGGATCTAGGGCCTAACAGATGACAAAACTCCACCATATGAAGTCATAAGTCCTCCTAGTGAAATCTTCAATGTAAGCCAAGTCAGCATAGGCTACTCCAAATGGCAGGTTCAAAGAGCTGAATTCGAACCTCTCAATATCGAAGCTGTGAGGGCTAGGGCTTAACATTGGGATGCAGAAGTCTTCCCTGATCCTGCAAAATCAAGGTCAGAGAGTCACACAGACATATAGGTTTCCAGATTGAAAAACCTTCGAGAAGGGGAAGCCAAGAATGTCTGGGCCAAGAAGATGCTATCAGAATCATGCTGCCTCTGCTCTGGAGTTTCATGATAGTTCTTGCTATCAGAGGAATGGGCAGATAAGCATACAGAAGGCCCGCTACCCAATGGAAGACAAAAGCGTCAGAGATTATTTTGTCATGTGACCCTACTCTGCAGCAAAACTGAGGGACTTGATTTTTTTGGGGAGTGGAAAAGAGCTCTATCAAGGGGGTGCCCCACTCTTGAAAGATAGTCCATGCAACTTTCCTGTCCAGAATCCATTTATGAGGACGAAAGATTCAACAGTTTTTCTGCCAGAGTGTTCCTCTCTCCTTCCAGATAGATGGCTCTAAGCTTCACTCCATGAGAAATGATAAAGTTCCAGAGTCTGACAATCTCCCAACCCAGGAAGTACAAGCCCATTCCTCCCTACTTGTTGATAGAGAACACAGCAATTTAATTGTCTGTTTGAATCATGATAATTTGGTGGGCAACCAATCTCTGAAAGCCTTTAGAACATTCGAAATAGCTCTCAGTTCCAGGAAATTGATCTTGAGACTCTCCTGGGAGGACCATAATCCCTGGGTGTGAAGCACATCAAGATGCGTTCCATGTCCTGCTTGGTTACATTTGTCATCAACAGCTTTTGTAAGGTAGCTGCTAAAGGGAGAGCCCTGGTCAGATCGGAGGGAAGCATCTACCAGGAGAGACACTCCTGAAGGAGCATGGTGACAAAGATCATTTTGATGAGATTATAAAGTGGACTGTGTCCACTGTGTACTCAGGGCCCACTGAGATTGCCTTAAATGGAAACATTCCATGGGAGTGAAACTGTGGAAGCCACGTGACCCATCATTTTCAACATTGTTCTTGTTGATACCTGCTGATTCTCTTACACTTCTACTTGCTGCACCAAGCAGGTGAGCCGGTCATACAAAAGAAAGACTCTCACCATGTCTAGCAGGGCTCCAAAGAATTCCAATCAACCTGTTGAGGTTAAATTGAACTTGGGAGTAGTTGATGAGCCCTAGTAGCGCCAGCATCCAGATTCTTCAATTCCTCCTCAAGTGGTGCTCTTTATGAGTCATTCTTCCAAATGAGGAAACATATGCATTCTCAGTATGCATTGGTTACACTATGACGAGACATTTGATGAAAACTCGAGGCGAGAACGTGAGGTCAAAGGGTAGAACATAGTACTGAAAATGGTGTTCTCCTATGACAAGGTGACATTTTACATGTAAAGTATACAGTAGTATACATAATTTGTTCCATGTAAACTGCCCCTGATCACTGGAAGGGGCGGTATAGAAGAAATAAATAAATAAATAAATAAAAAAAACACTTACCAGATAATGCCCTTTCCTTGAGTCCTGCTAGGCTAGTCCAGACAAGTGAGTTGTGTTCCCCTACCAGCAGATTGGTGGAGTCAAATAACTAATGAAAAGTTCAGGTTTTAATGACATCACTCCCATGCCTCTATCTGCCTCAGCCATCAGAGGTCTCTTCAGTATTCGTCACAAAGCAGATGGGAGAATACAGCAAGCCTCACGCCACCTCAATGTGGGAAACAATGAGTAATCAAACATTAGAGAACTATGTACAGGAAGCTGTCTATTGAAGATGGACCTGCGGAGCCAGGAATATAAATCATAGTGGACCCAAGGATACTATCACAGAAGAACAGAGCAAGCACAATTCCAGGGAGCAAGCCCTGGACTGGTCTAACAGGACTCAAGGAAAAATACATTATCTGGTAAGTCAAATGTCACCTTCCATATCGTCTTGCTATAACAAGTCCAGACAAGTGGGACATACCAAAATTATGCTGCCACCGGGAGTGAAGAAGACACAGCAGCTCGTAAAACCTTAATGCCAAAGGCCGTGTCTGCCTGAGCGTGGACATCCAAGGGGAAATGCTTGACAAAAGTGGAAAGTGATGCCCATGTTGCTGCCCGACAAATGTCTGCAGGGGCTCTGCTTTGCTCATGAGAACACTTGCTCTCAGGTAGATTGGGCGCGCAAACCCTTCGGAACCAGCTGGTTCTGTAACAGATCGACCAAGTCAACAGCCTCCTTAACCCAGCACCCCAATGAAGACTTAGCTGCCATGTCACCTTGCACGGGCAAGCAAAGCAGCGCAAAAAGATGGCCTGACTTATGAAAAGAATTCATAACCACCAAATACTGGAGAGGCACCCTCCGGACATCCACATGTCGAAGATCCTTACCATTCCCCTGACACTGCTCCTTAGAGGACCGCCTAGTTCACATGAAAGGGAGAAATCACTTCAGGGAAGAAGGAAAGCACAGGCCGAATGGAAATGACTTCCTCAGAAAAGGTAAGACACAGCTTGGCAAGACAGAGCTGGCAGCTCAGAATTCTCTTTGCAGAACAAATTTGCAACCAAGAAGACAGTTTTGAGGGTCAAATCCTTCAAAGTAGTGTGCTTCAGCGGTTCAAAGAGCTCAGACATCAGGGCCCCAAGCACCAGACACAGATCCCAGGAAGGGACAACAGACCAGAGGGGAGGACGCAGATGCCAAACCCCCTTAAGAAGGTGTGAAACATTGAGGTTTAAGGCTAGAGACATACGAGCCAAGGGACCTCTGAAACAGGTCAAAGCTGCCACCTGAACCTTCAGGGAGCTAAGAGAAAAGGCCCTTCTCTAGATGTTCTGCAGAAAAAGCCAACAGAAACGACACCTTGGTTATCTCAGCAGCCAGCTGCTGTGTGCCACACCAGGACTCAAGGCACCAGACCCGCACTTATGCCAGGTTAGTAGACCTCCTCCAGACTGAGCTGAGTGGAAAACCACCACCAGAGAGTAGCCCGTAAGTGCTACCTGTCACCTTACAGGAGCCAAGCTGTAAGTGAGAAGGAAGTCTGTTCCTCCAGGACAAGCTGCCTCCCATCACAATAGGCCCTGAGACAGAGGCAAACAGAGGTGGCACTTGCAGGAGTTGCATAATATCTCCAAATCACGCTCTCCTCAACAAACTGGTGCGGCCAGAATAATCACTCGGGTGATGCTCCATATGAACATAAGAACATAAGATATGCCATAATGGGTCAGACCGAGGTCCATCAAGCCCAGTATCCTGTTTCCAACAGTGGCCAATCTAGGCCATACGTACCTAGCAGTATCCCCAAAAGACACAGGTTCCACAATGCTTGTACTGGGTCAAGCAATGATTATCCTGGGTCCCTTTTTAATAGCGGTTTATGGACCTTTCCTCCAGGAACTTGTCCAAACCTTTTTTAAACCCAGCTACACTAACAGCCCTTACCACATCCTGCGGCAACAAATTCCAGAGTTTGATTACACATTGAGTGAAAAAATATTTTCTCTTATTTGTCTTAAATAGTTTACCCTGCAGCTTCATTGCATGTCCCCTAGTCTTTCTATATTCTGATAACGTAAACAATTGATCCACGTTTACCTGCTCCACTCCATTCATTAATTTATAGACCTCTATCATATCTCCCCTCAGCCGTCTCTTTTCCAGGTTGAAGAGCCCCAACCTTTGTAGCCTCTCTTCATAGGAGTAGCCTTCCATCCCCTTCACCATTTTGGTGGCTCTTCTCTGTACTTTTTTTAATAATGCTATGTCCTTTTTAAGATATAGTGACCAGAACTGCACACAATATTCAAGGTGCGGTCGTACCATGGAACGATACAGAGGCATTATAATATCCTTTGTTTTATTTTCCATCCCTTTCTTTATGATACCTAGCATTCTATTTGCTTTCTCGGCCGCCGCTGCACACTGGGCAGAGGGTTTTAACATGTTATCCACGATGACTCCTAAATCTTTTTCCTGGGTGGTGGTTCCCAATGTGGAACCTTGCATTGTGTAACTATAGTGTGGGTTGTCCTTTCCTAGGTGCATAACTTTGCACTTGTCCACATTAAATTTCATCTGCCATTTGGATGCCCAGTCTTCCAATTTATCCAGATCCTCTTGCAGTTTTCCACAATCCTCTTGGGTTTTAACAACTTTAAACAGTTTTGTATCATCTGCAAATTTGATAATCTCACTCGTTATTCCTTTTTCCATGTCATTTATGAATATGTCAAAAAGTAGCGGACCCAGTACAGATCCCTGGGGTACTCCACTATTCACCTTTTTCCATTGGGAATATGCCAAATCATACGCCCCACTAGGGGCCACAGAGGAAACGTGTACAGTAGGTGTTGACTTGATCAAAGTTGAGCCAGGATGCCGATACCCTCAGACCCCCTCTCCATGCAGCTCCATACTTTGGCACTGGAGCAGGTTGCCATCAGATCACTCTCAAGGTGACCTCGGCAGCACAAAAACAACTTAAACACCTCCCGACTCAATTCCCATTCTCCTAGAAATGCTGGCTGAGAAAATTTGTTTCACAGTATCCAACCCAGCAATGTGCAGAGCAGACAAACTAGGAGGTTTTTGCCACCCAAGGAAAGAGGAGATCCATCTCCAGGGCTATCCCAACACTCATTGTGCCACCTTGCTGATTAATATAAGCCACCACATGGCGTTGTCCAAGAACACTCAAACAGCCCAGCCCTCGACCAGGGTTCAGAAACACATTAGAGCCAACCTGATGGCTTTCGCCTCAAGGCAGTTGATGGACCACACTGCTTCCCAGTGTTTCCAACAGCCTTGGCAATGAGCTCCTCAGCCCGAGAGACTGGCATCCATTTTCAGGATTCATGAGCAATTGTCCATTGGCACACCCTTCCTTAGAAGACTGGGTTGGTGCCACCACTGCAGGCTGGCCATCACCATCATTGGGAGCAGGAGCCTCAGCTTGAACCGCTAAGAACTCGGGGACCACCAAGTCAGTAAGGACTTTTGCAGCAACTGCATATGAGTATGTGCCCACATCTCAATCTCAATTGCTGCCGTCACCAATCCGAGAAGAGCAGATCAATCCAGACTCTAGAAGCCTGCCATGAACACAACCGCACTAGGCAATCTAACAGCCTTTGACTTTCTCCTCTGGCAGGAAGACTGCACACTTGAATATCAAAAACATGATTCCAGGAAGTCCAGGGACTGGAAATGCAACAACTGACTCCCCAATTGATCACCCAGCTGAAGCTCATCAGAAAGGACACCATATGAGGATCTACCCGAGACACCTCTGAAAGAGAATGGGCTCAAATGAGCCAGTAGTCCAGATATAGGCACACACAAATCCTTTGGTACCAGTGCTGCAACCACCACCACCATGACCTTGGAGAAAATCCTTGGGACAGTGGAGAGTCCGAATGAGAGGACGGCAAACTGAAGGGAAGAGCCAAGCATGGCAAAACACAGATCCTATGCTGATCCCCCAAATAAGGATGTGAAAATACACCTCGGCCAAATCCAGAGATGCCAGGAACTCTCCTCGGCACACTGCCTGAATCATGGATTGCAAAGTTTCCATCCAGAAGCTTATGATGCATAAGTGTTGCTGAAAGATTTGAGAGCTAGAACGGGCCAGAATGTTCCTTCTGTGTCGGCATCACAAAACAGATGGAATACCTGCTCTTACCCAGATCGTCTAGGGAAACAAGCATCACTGCCTTCAACAGAGGCAACTTGTTCTTGGTGATCTGCACAGTGCCTTGCTGTTCGCAGACCCATAAGGAGAGAACACGAAAGCGGCCGGGATCGACTCTCTGCATTCCAGAACATAGTTGTACTGAACTGTGACTATCACCCAGAGATCCTTGGTGATCCAGGCCCATTCCTGAAAGAAGAGGCAAAGCCTGCCCCCAAATGGAGGAACCAGTGAATGGGCTCCCAAAACTCTATTGCGCAGCCCAGGCGGGTCCTCCTATGAATGGGACTGGGTCCCTGGGGCCAAGCACTCCATGAAGGGACTGAGAATGAGCCTGAAGTCCATAAGCACAGGGGAAGAAAGGCTTTCTGGGCCGGTAGCAAAGGGAGTCCAAGACTCCTGGAAGTCCAACCAGCATGCTCGTGAGGAGGCTGATGGAAGCGGGGCTCCTATCCATTTCACAGGCCCCTTGGACCTATCCTCTGGAAAACGATTTTGTCTCGCCCAGGTCCTCCACCAGCTTCTCCAAATCAGACCCAACAAAAGCATCCCTCTAAGGCCACATGGGCAACCGGGATTTGGAAGATGGCACTGATGCCTTGTGTCTGAGCCAAACCAATGCCATGCCACCATCAACAGGGCACAATTCCTGGCCGCTAGAAATACCAGGTCATACATGGTATCAAAAAGGAAGGCCATAGCCAAATACAAAAGAGGGCCAGAATCATCTAGCATAAGAGACTGAATCCACTGGAGCAGAGCTTGAGACGTCAGACCTGCACATACTGCCAACTGCAGAATAGCAGCTGCCATAGTGAACTGGTTCTTCAACACAAATCCACTTTTCGGTCTAGAGTACCCTTTAAGGTCGATCTGCCTTTCGCAGGAATGGTGGTCCATCTAGTAACCACTGTGACCTGCACGTCCACCTTGGAAATATTAAATCACACAATGCACTCCTTCTCTGGGAAAGCGTGCATCTTCTTATATATCTTTTGCCCTTAGGTGGGGAGTTGGGAGAATCCCACTCCAACCAGAACAGGCCCTTGAGCACCTCTGGGAACAGGAAGACAGTAGTGGATTTCTGCACACCTTGTAGGAGTGGATGCATTCTCAATTCCTGCTCCATGCCTGGAGCATCCGCCAAGCTTAAGGTGGATAAGACCCTGGGAATCAATGCCTGCAGTTCCTCTTCCTGGAACAGGCGGATAACAAAGGCCTCCTCATAATCATCCACATCAGACATCTGAATCCAAGCCACAGTCCACATCTTGGACAGATCCCATCTGATCTCCATCTTCAGCAGGGTGCCTTTTGCCAGGAACACATCTTTACTGGGACATTTGATATACCGCCTGTGCCGAGGCATCTAGGCGATTTACAAAAATAAAAATGCTACAAACAGTGTCGGGAGGAAGAAAGGAACGCCAATATTAAGACAGGAAAGGAAAGTGGAGAGACAAAGACAAACGCAGGAGGGAAAGAGATAGTGGGGCCTTGAAGATGCATCTAGGAGGGGAGGGGGAGATTGAATGCAGAGAGAAAAAGTGATTTTCAGTAGGGTCTTAAATCGTGGGAAGGAGAGCTCCAAACAGAGATGGGGTGGGAGAGATTCCAGAGGCAAGGCAAGGACCGAGGAAGAAGAAAGCAGAGGAACGAGTAGATTCAAGATGGGCATGCATGGCAGATGGGAGGAGTAGGCGCTTAGCATGAATCTGTCTAAGGGATGGTGAGAGGTGTGCAGATGAATTAGATCTGAGACATAATGTGGGGGTGCTGGTGTGAACAGGGCAGTGAACCAGTGTAAGAATCTTATATTGAATGCGGTAGGGTATTGGTAGCCAGGGCAGATAAATAAGTACCGGGGTGATGTGTCACAGCGGGAGGAGTGTGTAAGAATGCGCGCTGTGGTGTTCTGGAGTAGTTGAAGGCGACACAGTTGGTATTGGGGAAGTCCAGCAAGAACAACATTACAGTAGTCAATACGGGTCACGATCAGGGAGAGGAGGAGGATAGTCAGTGAATGGGGTGAAAGAAATGGACGAATGGAGTGGATCTGACAGAGAGAGAAAATCAAACATTGAATAGTTGGCGAAAGATGGTCACGGAAAGAAAGGGAAGCGTCAAGTGTGACACCGAGGTAACGAAGAAAGGTGACCAGTGAGAGAGATGTCTGGGACAAAGAAGGAGCGAGAGAGGGGGCACAAGTGGATAAATAAAGCCAAATGGCGGCAGTCAGAAAGGTTGATATGGAGATAGTTGGAGGCCATCCAAGAAGCTACAGCGGAGAAGCAGGCATTCAGAGGAGAAAGATCTGGAGTGGAGGGGTTAGTGTGATGGACAAGGAGAATGTCATCTGCGTAGTAGTAGGCTGAAAATGCCGTGTTGCCCCTCACGAGACTGCGCTTGGGGGAACCCAGAGGCCACAGGGTCTGAATTCCCAAGCCAGAATGACCAGACCTGTTGTAAAAAGGCATAGAACTGCGAGGAGGACAATCTGGACTCCGGAAGCTCTCCTTGAGGAAATGACCCCCCTACACCAGGGGACACAGTCACCATCAATCCCTTAAAGGTCGGGGAAAGGCACATAACAGTTGCTGGAATCTCCGGCCAGCTGGTTATCCTTGTCCACTGTGCAATCCACAACTTCCTGCCCTAAGGCAGGCAAGGCCGGACTAACCATATCTCCCAGCACAGAGAGGGGGAGCAATTCCTCCAGGGAAGACTCAGAAGCTGCCATGAAAGAGCAGAATCTGGAGAATCCTTGCTTGCCACAGGCCAAAGAATATTTCCTGGAAGAAGATAGAGTTAAAGAAAGTATCACAACAGCACGCGCTAAGGCCACAAGCAGTCTGGAAGGTGCGCATTAATAGCGCTATTACAGTAACATGCTCTACAGGCGCAAGGGTAGTAACACATGTTGAAGCCGGGTGAAATACTGAAGAGACCTCTGGTGGCTGAGGCAGAGGCATGGGAGTGATGTTATTGAAACCTGGGCTTTTCATTGTTTTTTGTCACCACTAATCTGCTGGTAGGGGAACACAACCCACTTGTCTGGACTGGTCAATCAGGATGATATGGAAATTTGAGATACACCTCAGTCACAGAAAGAATTTGGATATGGGTACAGACATCCTGTAGATCCACAGAACCTAGTCAATCTCTTTATAGAAAGGGGGAACAGTTACTGGATGAAAGTCTTATGAACCTTTCCTGTATGACAAAGGTATTCAGATCTCTTGGATCTAGGATAGGACGGAACCCCCTGCTTTCTTTGGCACCAGAACAACCTGGAGTAAAACCCCTGCCCTTTCTGCTCTGGTGGCACGAGCTCAATGGCTTCTGCCATTCTGAGGGTGGAGATTTCTTTAGAAGTAGCTCCTGGTGCTGAGAAATGAGGAAATGTCATCCTGTGGACAATTTGGAAAGAGTATGAATAGATGTAATCGGTAGCTGAAGCAGACTATTTTGAGCACCCAGTGGTCTACAAAGACTGAGCCTCTCTCCGAAGGGGAGGATGTCTGACTCTGCTATTGGCAGATCGGCTGTGTTAAAGGATCCAATCAAAACCCTGTCCCTGGTTTTGGCATGACTGGTTGGGCCTTCTGAAGCCTCTGATATCTGGTACATAACAAGGGACCTGCTTTGAATGGGAAAGGCATGGAGGAAGAGAATAAAGAGAGGTACACAGACGAGACCTACAGGGATATAGTCCTTAAGTCCCACCTCCAGTCTGGCAGCATCCCTGTTGCCATGGAGGAGAGAGGTCACGTGACAGGAGAGCATCACCCTAGTGTGGCAGGAAGTGATCCTGTAACTAGGACCTGTCCTCCAGGTGATGTAAAACCCTCTCGCACTGAGGAAGTTTCTCCAGGGCCATGTGCCCATGAGGGAAGGGTTAGGACAGCCTTTATAGTTGGTGATTCGATCATTAGGCATGTAGATAGCTGGGTGGCTGGTGGACGTGAGGATCGCCTGGTAACATGCCTGCCTGGTATGAAGGTAGCGGACCTCACGAGCCACTTAGATAAGGTCTTAGATAGTGCTGGCGAGGAGTCTGCTGTCTTGGTACATGTCGGTACCAATGACATAGGGAAATGTAGTAGGGAGGTTCTGGAGGCTAAATTTAGGCTTTTAGGTAGGAAGTTGAAATCCAGAACTTCCAGGGTAGCGTTCTCTGAAATGCTTCCAGTTCCAAGCGCAGGACCCAAAAGGCAGGCAGAGCTCCGGAGTCTCAATGTGTGGATGAGACAATGGTGCAGAGATGAGGGTTTTGGATTTGTTAGGAACTGGGGAACATTCTGGGGAAAGGAGGGGCTCTTCCGAAGGGATGGGCTTCACCTTAACCGGGATGGAACCAGGCTGCTGGCATTAACCTTTAAAAAGGAGATAGAGCAGCTTTTAAACTAGATAATAGGGGAAAGCCGACAGTCGCCCAAGAGCGGATGGCTCGGAAGAATGTATCCTTGAAGGATACTACCAAAAGCAGAGAGGTTCCAAAAAAGAGTAAAGTAGCCCAAATGCCCTCGAGTATGGATCAGACAGAGCTTAAAGATCCCAAATTACCCATGTCTACCAATAGCCAAAATAATATGAATAAAATAAAGTCTCTAAAATGCTTGCATGCAAATGCTAGAAGTCTAAAAAATAAGATGGGAGAGTTAGAATATATAGCACTAAATATGATTGGAATATCAGAGACATGGTGGAAGGAGGACAACCAGTGGGACACTGTGATACCTGGGTACAAACTATAACGTAATGATAGAGCTGAACAAATTGGTGGAGGGGTTACGCTCTATGTTAGAGAGGGCATTGAGTCAGAAAGGATTAAAGTTTTGCAGGAAACAAAATTTGCTATAGAATCTCTATGGATTGAAATTCTATGTAAAAAGGGGAAGGCGATGGCAGTGGGGGTGTACTATTGACCGCCTGGCCAGAATGAACAAATGGATGATGAAATGCTCAAAGAAATCAAGGAAGCTAACAAAAGTTACAGCGCAGTAATAATGGGTGATTTCAATTACCCCGGTATCAACTGGGTCAGTGTCACGTCAGGACATGCTAGAGAGATAAACTTCCTAGATGAAATAAATGACTGCTTCTTGGAGCAGCTTGTTCATGAACCGACCAGAGGGGAAGCCATATTAGACGTAGTCCTTAGTGGAACACCAGATCTAGTGCAAGAGATAAAGGTGTTGGGGCCACTTGGCAATAGTGATCATAGCATGATCGCCTTTGATTTAATTAGTGGAGGAGGGATAGTAAGGAAATCTACAGTACTACCTTTTAACTTTCGAAAGGGAGACTATGATAAAATGGGAAAATAGTTAAGAAAAAGCTAAAAGGAGCAGATGCAAAGGTTAAAGACTTACATCAAGCTTGGGTGTTGTTGAAAAATACTATCTTGGAAGCACAGGCCAGCTGTATTCCACGCTTTAAAAAAAGTGGAAGGAAGTCCAAAAAATTGCCAGCATGGTTTAAAGATGAGGTCAGAGAGGCTGTTGTTGCCAAAAAAGCATCTTTCAGGAAATGGAAAAAAGAGCCAAACAACGAAACCTGGAAACAGCACAAGCACTGGCAAGTCAAATGCAAGGCATTGATAAGGCAGGCAAAGGGAGAATTTGAGAAGAAACTTGCTGCGGAAGCAAAAATGCGAAATAAAGACTTTTTCAAGTACATTCGTAGCAAAAAAAACCTGTGAGAGTCAGTTGGCCCATTAGATGATAGAGGGGTTAAAGGGGCACTAAGAGGCGCCAAGGCAATAGCGGAGAGACTGAATTAATTCTTTGCTTCGCTCTTTACTGAGGAAGATGTAGGGATGTTACCCATGACTGAAGTGGTATTTAAAGGTGCGGAAGAATTGAAGGAAATATCGATACATCGGGAAGATGTATTACAACTATTAGATAAACTGAAGAGTAGCAAATCATCTGGGCTGGATGGTATATATCCAAGGGTGTTGAAGGAACTGAAATATGAGATTGCAGACCTGCTATTAGTAAATCTGTGAACTATCATTAAAATCATCTCTAATACCTGAAGATTGGAGGATCGCCAATGTAACACCAATTTTTAAAAAGGGTTCCAGGGGTGATCCGGGAAACTACAGACCGGTGAGCCTGACGTCAGTACCAGGAAAAATGGTAGAAACCATCATAAAGAATAAAATTATTCAGCATGTAGATAGTCATTGCCTAATGGGAGACAGCCAACATGACTTTAGACAAGGAAGCACAGTTACTTACCTGTAACAGGTGATCTCTGGGAACAGCAGGAATTAGTCCTCACATATGGGTACGTCGGTACCGACGGAGCCTGTGCGGGAAAGCTCCCCAGCCTTTCAGATGAAAGGCTTTTGGGGCCTCCCACTGCACATGCGCGCTGCCTTCCCGCCTTCCTGACCAGCTCTCCTCAGTTCGAGTTTATAGCTGAGACAATAGAGAGAGGAAAGGAAGATAGATAGCAGATACAACTCCTAGGGGAGGAGGGTGGGTTGTGAGGACTAATTCCTGCTGTTCCCAGAGATCACCTGTTACAGGTAAGTAACTGTGCTATCTCCAGGAACAAGCAGGAATAAGTCCTCACATATGGGGACTCCCTAGCTAAGATGCCTGGGAGATCCCCCTCCAAGGGTAAACCATCTTCGTATGGATCTCAGGCATCCATCCAGGGAAGGTGGGCAGGAGTTGTTTAAGTATGGAACAGGTGTTTGAGGACAGCCTGACCAAACAAGGCATCCCGGCGGGAGTCCTTGTCCAAGCAGTAATGGGCTGTGAAGGTATGAACCGAGGCCCAAGTGGCTGCTCGACAGATCTGATCTATGGACACAGAGTGAAGATGAGCCATAGAAGTAGCCATGGCTCTCACATTGTGAGCTGTGACATGGCCTTCCAGAGAAATGTTCTTACTCTGGTAAGCAAAAGAAATACACTGAGCAATCCAATTGGAAAGTGTACGTTTGGTGACTGGAAGTCCCAAATGAGAAGGATCAAAAGCCACGAAAAGTTGGGAAGACTTTCGATGTGGCTGAGTCCTGTTGAGGTAAAAGGCGAGAGCTCTTTTACAGTCAAGAGTATGAAGGTTCCTCTCTGCACTGAATGCATGAGGAGCCGGGAAAAAAACAGGTAGATATACCTCTTGATTAAGATGAAAAGGCGAGACCACTTTAGGCATAAAGTGGAGATTCGTCCTAAGGACCACCTTATCATGATGAAATCTGGTATAAGGTGGAGTAGCCACCAAAGCCTGCAGTTCACTGATGCGGCGAGCCGAAGTGACTGCAATAAGGAAAAGAACCTTCCAGGAAAGAAATTTCAGGGAGGTAGAAACCAACGGTTCAAAAGGTGGCTTCATAAGTTGACCCAGAACTAAATTCAAGTCCCATGCTACCGGAGAAGGTCGGATGGGAGGCTTAGTGAGGGTCAGGCCTCTCATGAATCTTGCAATAAGAGGATGAGAGGAGACAGGTTGTCCATTTATAGGTTTTAAGGATGCTGCAATAGCACTTAAATGGACTCGTACTGAATTCGTCTTGAGGCCTGCATTGGAAAGATGCAGGAGATAGTCCAGTAGAGAATTCAAAGGAAGTGCTAGAGGGTCAAGACCCTGTTGCGCACACCAAATGGAAAAACGTTTCCATTTGAAAGCATAGGAACGCCTAGTAGAGGGTTTCCTAGAGGCATGAAGGATATCTTTCACTGGTTGGGAAAGATTAAACTCATGAAGGCTTAAGCCTTCAGTAACCAAGCTCGGAGATGTAGGAACTTGGGGTTTGGATGCCACAAAGTCCCCTGCTCCTGAGACAGAAGGTCTGGCGCAGCTCCCAGGTCCAGGGAGGCTCCCTGGGAGAGATGCAGAAGTAGAGGGAACCACACTTGGCGTGGCCAGCTTGGAGCTATGAGGATCATGGATCCGTGATCCCTCTGTAATTTGAACAGAGTCTTGGGAATCAAAGGAATGGGTGGAAAAGCGTACAGGAATTCCTGACCCCAATGTAGGAGAAAGGCATCGTTGGCCTGAGCTCCCTGACACGGAGTCCTGGAACAGAACCGGGGAAGTTTGGCATTCCACGGACTTGCAAAGAGGTCTATGTCCGGGGTCCCCCATTCCTGAAAGATTCTGCGTATCTGGTCCATATGCAGGGACCATTCGTGTGGGAGCAGAACTCGACTGAGTCTGTCTGCCCGAGAGTTTTGAACTCCTGGAAGATATACTGCCAGAAGATGAATTTGATGCTCTCTGGCGAAGGCCCATAATCTGAGAGCTTCGTTGCAAAGCGACAGAGAGCCCGTCCCTCCTTGTTTGTTGACATAGAACATGGCTACCTGATTGTCTGTCTGGACTAGGACAGTCAGGTTGACAAGGAGGGTGTGGAAGACTGTGAGGGCAAGGAAGATTGCTCGCAGTTCCAGAAGGTTGATGTGAAGGGTGGTCTCCTGAGGAGACCAGGTGCCCTGAGTGGAGAGATGTTGGAGATGAGCTCCCCACCCTGTTTGGGAGGCATCTGTTGTGAGGGTTGCTTGGGGCAACGAAGGTTGGAAGGGAATCCCCAACAACAGATTTTTGGAGGATGTCCACCACTGGAGAGACCAAAACAGTCGTTTTGAGGTGAGTATTTGGTCTGAGAGCAGTCCTGATGCTTGAGACCACTGGGTGGCCAAAAGCCATTGAGCTGCCCTCATATGAAGACGAGCGTAGGGCACCACATGGACCGTGGAGGCCATGTGGCCCAGAAGTTGCAGCATTTCTCTGGCTGACAAGTGACTTCTGGACTGAGCCTGGGAGGCCAAGCTTATTAGCCTTTGGCCTCGGACCAGAGGGAGGTAGGCCCTTGCCGTGGTGGAGTCCAATTGGGCCCCTATGAATTCCAGGGACTGAGTAGGGATGAGTTGGGACTTGGGAACGTTTATCACCAGTCCCAGATATTGAAGAATACGCCTTGTGCGGTCCAGAGAAATCTGGGCTTCTGACTGAGATGGAGCTCGGATGAGCCAGTCGTCCAGATATGGGAAGACAAAGATTCCCATGCCTCTGAGAAATGCGGCTATGACTGCCATGCATTTTGTGAAGACTCTTGGAGCAGAGGCCAGACCGAAGGGTAGTACTCTGTACTGGAAATGTTTTCCCTGGAACAGAAAGCGAAGATATTTTCTGTGGGATGGATGGATGAGTATATGAGTGTACGCATCCTTGAGATCTAGAGAACAAAGTCAATCCTGACTCTGAAGGTATGGAAGGAGAATGCCCAGAGAGAGCATTTTGAATTTCTCCTTGAATAGAAACCTGTTCAATTCTCTCAGATCTAGGATAGGTCTGAAGCCCCCTGTCTTCTTTGTTATGAGAAAATAAGGGGAGTAGAAACCTAACCCCTGTTGTGGAGGAGGAACCTCCTCTATTGCCCCTTGGGCAAGGAGAGAAGAGACTTCCTGACCCAACAGGGTCAGAAGAGATGGGGCAGAACTGAATTGCCTCACCATGGTATGGGGAGGAAGGCTGGAGAAATGAAGTTTGTAGCCCTCGCTGATAATAGAGAGGGTCCATTGCTCTGATGTGATTTGTTCCCATCTGGGAGCAAAATGAGCTAGCCTTCCAGGAATGGTGAGGGGCTCTGGTTGTTCTAGAGCCAGAAACGGCAAGTTCTCTAGGGGCAAGTCAAAACCCCTGAGGGGGTTGAGCCTGTTGGGGTGTAGCAGACACTGCAGGCTTTGACTTTACTTGCTTAGACTGCTGACGCTTAGCTGCAAAGCGAGGCTGAGCAGATTGCTGGCCAGTATTTGTGGAAAATCTGGCCTTCTTATAGTAAGGCCTTTTAAAAGACTTCTTTTTGGCAGGGGTAGAAGTAGACTTAGAAAGTCTATCTAGAGTGGCATTTTCTGCATCCATTTGAGCAGCTTTAATTTGCCAGTCTTCACCAAATAAGTTCTCACCTGTACAGGGCAGATTCCTGAGGCCATCTACAACCCAGGGTTCTAGGTCAGAAGCCTGGAGCCAAGCGAGACGTCGGGCTGCAATAGCAATTCCCGAAGCTCTGCCTGCAACCTCAAAGGAATCAAAGGCTGCCCTGTTGGAGAACTTGGAGACCTCTGAAAGTTGTGTCACCATAGAAAAGAAGTCCGCCCTTTGATCATCAGGGATAAAGGGGGCAAAATGCTGTATCTTTAGGGCAAGATGTCCAAGAAACATGCCCATATAAAGGCTATAAGAATTGATCCTGGCTATAAGCACACTAGCCTGGAACATCTTTCTACCAAAAGAGTCCAGGGTCTTACATTCTCGCCCTGGAGGGGTGGAAGAATGCCTTTTAGGACTCTTTATTTTCTTCATGGCAGACTTCACCACAATAGAGTGGTGAGGCAGCTGAATTTTCTGGAACCCAGGAGGAGGGGGGACCCGATACATGGTGTCCAACCTACGGGAATGGGGAGACAGTGTTAAAGGAGTCTCCCACAAATCCATCAAGTGTTCTTGAAGGATTTCATGGATAGGCAGAGTGACTGCCTCTTTAGGAGCTTTAGAGTATCCTAAAATATCCAATTTTTTTGATCTGGGTTCTTTTTCAGAAGATGTAGCAATAGAAAGTGCTTTAGCTACATCAACAATGAAATCCTGAAAGGATAAATCTTCTGGAGGAGACATCCTCCTCTTTGGAGAGGAGGGCTCCTCAGGAAGAGCAAGCTCAGCAGAGTCATCAGAGGAATTGAATTCATCAGAAGAATCTGAGTATTCTCTCTGTGCTTTCAATGCACGATACGCATACCGATCGGTATCGACATCAGGCGTATCGGGCATGGGATCGGTACCGGGCGAAAGCCGGAATCCGGCATGCTGAACCAATCGACGTTTGGAAGTCGATGGTCTCGGTTCCGGTGTGGATACCGGAACCGGGGTCGGTACCGATGGAATCGGTACCGAGGGCGTCGCAGCCTTAATGAATGCCAGAACGGCCTGCTGCATGGTCTGGACAGTATTGCCCATTGACGCCACTGCTGCCTGGATGTCGGTACCGGTATGGGCCGGTACCCCAGAGCAGTCCAACAGGTGATCAGTCGAGGCCGTGCCATCGATGTCAACCTGTGACCCCATGATTGCTTTGGAGGCCAGAGCCTCCCGCCGGGGTTTTTTGGCCTGGGCAGAATCCTCGAACTCAAGATTGAGAGCCTCTCGATCTTTAGAAAGAGATTTGCTTTTAGAGGATTTGCCCACAGAAGTTTTGGTTACCTGAGATCCATCCGGAGAGGAAGACCTGGATGACTGTGATGCTTCTGAAGGAAACAGCACATGGAGCTTGTTGGCCCGGTTCTGCAAACCACGTTTAGACATCTGGGTGCAGGTTGGGCAGTCCGGTATGGAGTGGTCAGGTCCCAAACATTTAAGACACCATTCATGGGTGTCTGTGACAGAAATGACAGCACTGCACTTGGTACACTTTTTAAAACCAGGGACTGGCTTCTCCATGAGGAGAATTTGTGTAGACCTTAAGGCCTAACAAAAGTTACCAAGCTGTGCTGAAGAAAATAAAAAAGTCTTTTTTTTTTTTTTTTTTTTATAAAGAAAGAAAGAGAGACCGGCGGTACCGGTTTCGGTATGGGGAAGGCAGGTACGCGGTCTAAAGAAACAAACAAATTTCACAATTTCTTCAGCGGTGACAGGAACACGACCTGCTGGCTCCGCGGAAAAAGAGAAACTGAGGAGAGCTGGTCAGGAAGGCGGGAAGGCAGCGCGCATGTGCAGTGGGAGGCCCCAAAAGCCTTTCATCTGAAAGGCTGGGGAGCTTTCCCGTGCAGGCTCCGTCGGTACCGACGTACCCATATGTGAGGACTTATTCCTGCTTGTTCCTGGAGATAGATCTTGTCTTACTAATATGTTATGTTTTTTTGAAGGTGTGAATAAACAGGTGGACAAAGGTGAGTTGGTTGATATAGTGTATCTGGACTTTCAGAAAGCCTTTGACAAGGTCCCTCATCAGAGACTTTTGGCAAAACTAAAGAGTCATGGGATAGGAGGCAGTGTACTACTGTGGATCAGGAACTGGTTAAAAGAAAACAGAGGGTAGGGCTAAATGGCTAATTTTCCCAATGGAGAAAGGTGAATAGTGGTGTACCCCAGGGATATGTGCTGGGTCCGCTGTTTTTTGACATATTCATAAACGACCTGGAGAATGGAATAACGAGTGTGGTTATCAAATTTGCAGATGACACAAAACTATTAAAAGTTGTTAAAACCCAAGAGGATTGTGGAAAATTGCAAGAGGATCTTGATAAATTGGAAGACTGGGCAACAAAATGGCAGATGAAATTTAATGTGGACAAGTGCAAAGTTATGCACCTAGGGAAGAACAAACCAAACTATGGTTACAAGATGCAAGGTTCCACATTAGGAACCACCACCCAGGAAAAAGATTTAGGCGTCATTGTGGACACCATGTTAAAACCCTCGGCCCAGTGTGCAGCGGCGGCCAAGAGAGCAAATAGAATGCTAGGTATCTTAAGGAAAGGAATGGAAAATAAAACAAAAGATATTATAACGCCTCTATATCGTTCCATGGTGAGACCGCACCTTGAATATTGTGTGCAATTCTGGTCGCCGTATCTTAAAAAGGATATAGCGATATTAGAGAAGGTTCAGAGAAGAGCCACCAAAATGGTAAAGGGGATGGAAGGATACTCCTATGAAGAAAGGCTAAAAAGGTTAGGGCTGTTTAACCTGGAAAAGAGACGGCTGAGGGGAGATATGATAGAAGTCTATAAATTAATGAACGGAGTGGAACGGGTAAACGTAGATCGATTGTATAGAAAGACTAGGGGACATGCAATGAAGCTACAGGGTAAACTATTTAAGACTAATAAAAGAAAATATTTTTTCACTCAACGTGTATTCAAACTCTGGAATTTGTTACCGGAGGATGTAGTAAAGGCTGTTAGTGTAGCTGGGTTTAAAAAGGTTTGGACAAGTTCCTGGAGGAAAGGTCCATAAACCATTATTAGGAAGGGACCCAGGATATCAATGCTTGACCCAGTACAAGCATTGTGGAACCTGTGTCTTTTGGGGAAACTGCTAGGTACGTATGACCTAGACTGGCCACTGTTGGAAACAGGATACTGGGCTTGATGGACCTTGGTCTGACCCAGTATGGCATATCTTATGTTCTTATATTACCTACTTCTGCACAAGTAGTAGGACTTCCTCTCTGCTCTGGAATCTCCACTGAATAGGAGCCTGGAGAGGTTCTGTAAAGTATCCCTATGCTGTATGATTTATAGTAGCAGCCCCTTGAGCATGGTCTATTTAGAGATTCTCTCCATGGCATGAGACAGCACATTAGCGAGTTGCACCTTCACACTGGACTCCAAATCTGAGGCCCAAAGTCGTGACAGTCTCCGGGCGACAGAATTTATTTTGAAGGCTCTCAATGCCAAATCAAAAATATAAGTCGCTTGGCCATATATTTTTTGCATTTTTTTCATTGTCCCACAAGGGAATGGAATTGCAAAAACGTCTCGGAACAGAAAAATTCTGCAAACTCCTCTAAGCTGTGCATGCTGCTCCGCAAGTGCATGCTCATGAGGACAGCACACAAGATGTGAACATGCTGTGAAAAAATCTTCCTCCCAAAGAATCCAGGGGTTCCAGCCTCTCTCTCCAGGAGTGAGACTTGAAATAGTTCTCAAAAGGGCTAAAGGTTCCAACAACCATAGAGTGATGAAGAAGCTGGAGCTTTCTGAATCCAGGAGCTTTTTGAATTCTATACATAGACCGACCTTCTTGCTGACAGAAGGCACAGAGAGGGGGGTCTCCCACATTCTCATCTGCAGACTTTGAAGAATGCGGTGCATGGGCACTGTCACCGATTCCTTGGGAGGAATCCAGAAACTGGAGAATTTAAAACTCTTCAGCCCTGGGTTCCTCCTCCGTGCACAATGTAAATTGAATGGCATCAGACATCTGCCTGAAACTCATGAAAAAGCATATCTTCAAGATGAGAAATGCATCATTTATGAGGTGGAAAGGAGTCTGATGGGAGTTCCTCTGAAAGTCTTCAGAAACATAGTCGGTCACCAAGAGCACTTGGACTCAGACTCTCCATGGACAGACTTCCACGTCACAATGGTGTCGAAGCTCCTCAGGGAATGCTGCCACACCGATGGGCTCCGATGTTTTGGGGACCCTTGCACTCCCTGATGCATAAAGAGTAGTTACTCACCCGAAACAGCTGTTCTCCAGGAGCAGCAGTAATCAGTCCTCACATATGGGTGACGTCGGCGCCGACAGAGCCCTCGTGTGGAGCATTTCCCCAGCTTTCAAAGAAAGCCTTTGGGAATGCAGCGCACATGCGCGGTCCCCTTCCCGCCCAAGGGTGCCATCTTGCTCAGTCTGATGACATAGCTAAAAGACAGCAAAAATCAAAATGAAGTATATGACTGCAACTCCAGGGGAGAAGGGAGGGTCGTGAGGACTGATTTCTGATGCTCCTGGAGAACACCTGTTACAGGTGAGTAATTATTCTTTCTCCAGGACCAAGCAGGAAGTCAGTCCTCACATATGGGACTACCCAGCTCTAGGCTACCGGGAACCCTAAGCTGAAAAAATGGCTCCCTCTCAAGAGCCTAAGCATTCGTGATAAGACTTTCCTCTGAGAACGCCCCCGTACGGTAGCCCAACACAAGGGCTGGAGGGAAGGAGTTGCCTAAACCTCAAAGAGATTACGGAGTACCGCCTGTCCGAAAGCACTGTCCCTTCGGGACTCTCTCTTGAGGCAGTAGTGGGCTGCAAAAGTCTTGCTTGAAGACAAAGTTGCAGCCCAGCAGATGTCTAAGAATGGAACACAGCGGAGATGAGCTACTGACGCGGCTTTCACCCTGACATGGTGGGCCATGACTCGACCCTGCAAGGGGAGGCCAGCTGCCTTGTACGCCCAGGCAATACAATCTGCTACCCAAGTGGACAACGTACGCTTGGAGACAGGTAACCCCATCTTATTAGGGTCAAAGGAGACGAAGAGCTGTGTAGCTCTTCGATGCCTCCGCGTACGTTCTATGTAAAAAGACAACGCCCTCTTAGTCTTGCATACTCTGGACTGTGTTTCAGCCCGGCTGGTATGCGGCCTGGGAAAGAAGGTCGGAAGAACCACCTCCTGGTTGAGGTGGAAAGAGGAGACCACTTTTGGAAAGAACGTCGGATGGGTCCGTAGGAGCACCCTGTTCCTATAGAACCGTGTATACAGTCTATCAGAAACCAGAGCTTGTAGTTCACTCACATGTCTGGCCGAGGTAAGAGCTACCAGGAAGAGCGCTTTCCAAGAAAAGAAGCGCAAATGGCAAGTAGCCATTGGTTCAAACGGTGGGTGAGTAAGTTGCTGCAAGACCACGTTCAAATCCCACTCAGTCGCCGGTGGACGAACCGGAGGCTTGAGAAGAAGCAGACCTCTGAGAAATCGGGACACCAAGGGATGAACCGACAGACACTGTCCCTCCACTGGGGAGTGGTGCGCTGAAAGAGCACTGAGGTGGACCTGAACAGAGGTCGACTTAAGGCCTAGGTCTGACAGGTGAAGTAGATACTGCAGGACTACTGGCACAAGGCAAGAGAAAGGATCTTCACTGCGCTGGGCACACCATACCGCAAACCTACGCCACTTGAGGGCATAGAACTTTATGGTGGACTGCCTTCTAGAGGCCAAAACCACCTCCTCAACCTCCTTAGGTAAAAGCAAGGGAGCTAGCACTATCCTTTCAGCAGCCAGGCCATCAGATTGAGGGATCTGAGATTGGAGTGCAGAAGGGAACCCTGATCTTGAGACAGGAGATCGTGTTGTAACCCCAGAGGGAATGGAGTTTCCACTGCCAACTGCAGCAGAAGTGGAAACCATGGTTGCCTCGGCCATCTGGGGGCTACCAGAATCACCGAGGCCTTGTCCCAGAGAATCTTGAACAGAGCTCGGGCCACCAGGGGGCGTGGGGAGGAAACACATACAGGAGGCCCGTAGACCAAGAGATCAGAAAAGCACCTGCTGCCATTCTCAGGGGATGCGGCAGTCTGGAGCAAAACCTGGGCAGCTGACGGTTCTGTGGACAGGCAAAGAGATCGATGGATGGAAGTCCCCAGCGGAGGAATATCTTCTGGACCACCCATGGATGCAACTGCCATTTGTGAGGCTGGAGAATCCTGCTTAGCTTGTCTGCTAGGGAATTCTCCTGTCCAGGTAGATAAACTGCTTTGAGAAACATACCCTGTTTTACTGCAAAGGAGCAAAGGGCCAGAGCCTCTTGACATAGGAGCCTGGACCCCATGCCCCTTTGTTTGTTCACATAGAACACTGCCACCTGATTGTCCGTCTGAATTAAGACAGACTGGTGAGAGAGGGCATGAGAAAAAGTCTGTAGAGCTGAGCGGATTGCTCGCAGCTCCAAAAGATTGATCTGCTGTGTGGCCTCCCGAGGAGACCAGAGGCCTTGAGTGCACGTGCCTGGCAATGTGCCCCCCAGCCCGTTAAGGAAGCATCGGTCATCAGCACCCTTGTGTGTGCTGGAGCCTGAAAAGGTACCCCCCTGAGAAGGTTTGGGAGATGTAGCCACCACTGTAAGGAGTCCAACAGTGGTTTGGACACCTTCACTCTATTTCGGAGGTCGCCTGTGGCCTGCACCCACTGAGCTCTGAGGCACCACTGAGCAGCCCGCATATGCAGACGGGCATTCGGAGCCACATGTACCGTGGATGCCATATAGACCAGGAGCCACAGGTAGTGCCTGGCAGAAACATGAGAATTGCTCTGAAACTGGTTGGCCAAGTCCATCAGTCTGTGGGCCCTGTCCTCGGGCAAGTAAGCTCTTGCCTGCAGGGTGTCTAATCTTGCCCCTATAAACTCTAGGTTCTGAGAGGGGAGCAAAGTGGACTTTGCGTAGTTTATGACAAATCCTAGATGCTGAAGAAGAGACAGTGCGAAGAGTGGCTAGACTGGCCTCCTGGATAGACTGACCACTGATGAGCCAGTCGTCCAGGTATGGGAAGACAAAAATTCCCTGATTCCTGAGAGGCCGCCACCACCTCCAGGCATTTGGTGAAAACCCTGGGGGGCAGAGGTTAGGCCAAAGGGAAGTACCCTGTACCGCAAATGGTTTCCTCCCACCACAAACATGAGATATTGTCTGTGGTCTGGATGAATGAGAATGTGAGTATAAGCATCCTTTAGGTCTAAGGAGCATAGCCAGTCTCCCTGCTGGAGGTAGGGCAGCAGTATTCCAAGGGTAAGCATCTTGAACTTTTCCCTCTCCAGAAACTTGTTTAGGTTTCGCAAGTCTAGGATAGGCCGGAGGCCTCCTGTCCTTTTTGGTACCAGGAAGTACCTGGAGTAGAAGCCTTGCCCTTCCAGGTGGTGAGGCACCGGTTCCACCGCCTGTTCCTTTAGAAGACTGGCCAACTCCTGAAGGAGGAGGTTTCTGTGTAGAGGGAGTTTTGGAGGCTCCCCTGGAAAGTATGAGGGGGGTAGCTGGTGGAAGTGGAGCATGTAGCCCTTTTGGACTATGCCGAGTACCCAGGTATCCCCTGTGATGGCTGGCCACCTGTAGACGTACAGGGTCAGCCGACCTCCTGTGCTGAGTGGAACCAGCGGCAGAGAAGAGGCTATGCTGTGGGAGTCAAAACCCTGCTCCCTGCTGTGCAGGAGCCGGAGCTGGCGGGTCTTCTGCCTACGGGGCCCATACCCCTGCCCCTTGGCCTGCTGGCCCTGTTGGGGAGCTGAAGAGGCCTGATATTGAGGGTAGGATTTATAGGTAGCACCCTTCCTCGGAAAAAAGGGCTTCTTTCCCGAACCCTTCTTTTTTTGATAAGGGGCAGAAATCTTTCTAGACAGCCTTGTCCTGGTGAGAGTCTCGGTCTCGATTTCTGTAGCCTTTTCAGTCATGAGCTTACCGAATAGGTTGTCACCTCGGCAGGGGACATCGACCAACTTGTCCTGCACCCATGACTCCAGGTCAGATGACTGTAGCCAGGCCTGACAGCATGCACTGATGCCGGCCGTGGCTACCCAGACTGAAGCCTCAAAGCCATCATAGGCTGCACAAGAGATAAACTTCGAGCACTCTCGAAGCCCTGTCGACAAGGCCTTGAATCTCTGCAAGGGTTCCTCGGAGAGGCCAGCTGAGAACCCAGCAATCTCTTTTGCCAGGTCTCTTAAGTACATGCCCATGTACAGCTGGTAGGTCTGGACGCGGCAAGACAGCATAGAGCCCTTGAAGCACTTTCTACCGAGGGCATCCAGGTTCCAGGCCTCCCAGCCGGGGGGCACCGAAAAGTGCATCTTCTGACTCTTCAGACGGTGCGTGGCCGATTCCAGAACCATGGATTGGTACGGTAGCTGCACCTTTTGGAACCCAAGGCTCTTATGGACTCGATAAATGGAATCAACCCGTTTGCTAAGAACCGGCGCCGAGGCCGGTGCCTCCCACATACGGAAGAGCAGCCGTTCCAGCATCGTAGGACCGGTACAGTAAAGGCTTCCTTCGGAAGACAGACATACTGGAGGGCATCGAGCTCCTCGGCTCGAGGCTCCTCCTCGGTGTCCGCAGGGAAGGCCAGGGCCTTGGCCATGTCCCTCACAAAGTCCGAGAACCGGGTATCCTCCGGGGGGAGCCTTCTCCGAGGCTCAGACTCCGGTGAGTCCGAAGGGACACACTGGGTCCAGAAGGTGTCCGGGGACTCCTCGTCCTCTGTCTCCCACTCCGACTCCTCCGAGGAGGAGTCAAGCGGCTCTGGCCGTGTGGGCCTCGGTGCGATCTGCCCTGACGCCGAGGTTATCGGCGTCGACGACCTCGGCCCCGCATGGGAGGTTGAGGGGGACCTTGACCGAGGATCGACTCAAGACTTCATCGGCTCGAGGATCGGCTCGGTCTCCAGGGTCGACTTAGATGTCGAGGTCCCGATGGTCGGGGCAGATGCACCGGTCAGACCGGCGATCAGCACCCGCTGCTGTTCCATGAAGGCAGCCAAGCTGCTCTCCAAGGCCGTCAACCTGAGTCCAAGCTCAGGAGACTCAGCAGCCGGAGACTCAGCAGCCCCCGACTCGGGCCCCGACGGCGTGGGGCCCGAGGTCTGCTCCCCCGGAGGAGAGTCTATGAGGACAACTGCACTTACGTGACTCGGGGACTCTGGCTCCACACGAGGTAGCTTGGAAGGTCTCTCCGACTCCGAGAGCCCGGGGCGGCGGTCAGGGCTACGCGACCTGGCCTTTGAGGAACCAGGAGCCTCCACCGACGCCGCCCTCACAAGCTTTTTCTTCCTGTGGTGCTTTCAGAGGACCCCCGACGGCGCTCGGGATCGGACTCCCGAGATGTCGAGACCTCTGACGAAGTCTGGGCCCGGCCGGACGCGGAATCAGAGAATATTCTCTCACGCTGTTGCTGACGGCTCCGAAGCGCCTTTGACGACATTTTGAAGCACAGGCCACAGGCCAGCGGGTCATGGTCGGGCCCGAAGCATCAGAGGCAGCAGTCATGTGTGTTGGTGAGAGACATAAGTTTCTTGCACCGATCACACTTTTTGAACCTGCTGGAAGCCATGGGGGGAAAAAGGGCCCCTGCAAGGTCAAACGACCAAGCTGCCAGTGAAAACACAAAAAGAGTGCGAACGCTAGTCACAAAGGACAAAAAACAAAAATCACAAGTCCAGACTCGATATCGGTGTACCGAGCCCAGGCGGGAAGGGGAACCGGCGTCGAACCGGAGAAAATAACGCAAAAATCGCCGAAAAAAACCAACTTTTCCAGGGTGACACGAACTCACGTCCGTCGGGCTCCACGGAAAAAGGAAGACTGAGCAAGATGGCATCCTTGGGCGGGAAGGGGACCGCGCAGGCGCGCTGCATTCCCAAAGGCTTTCTTTGAAAGCTGGGGAAATGCTCCGCATGGGGGCTCTGTCGGCGCTGTCACCCATATGTGAGGACTGACTTCCTGCTTGGTCATGGAGAATACGTATTCACTCAAAATGTAACTGAAAAGTAAAGATGTACTGAAACTGTTCCCTGTGGTTAAACTTCCACTCGTCTCAGATAACAAATACCTTCACTCTACGTAAGGTCTCAGACTCTACGGAACTGGTTTAGACTTCAGAAATGTCAAATAGTAGTGCCTATTCGCATCAATGACCTTCCCCAGTAAATGTATTATTCTAATGTTATATTATGCTTGAAAAGTTATCTCTCACAATGCTTTGAACTTATTTCCCCGTACGTTTCGAATGTGAAATTGTGGTGTCGTTATATTGACAATGTTTTTATGCTATGGAAGGGTCCACGTGAACTCTTAGAGCAGTTCTGTCAATAGTTAAATAAGTGTGATGAAAACATACAATTCACTTATACATAACACAATAAGACGTTGACATATTTGGATGTGAAGGTCACTAAAAGCGATGGGGACTGGGTGACATCAGTCTTTCGGAAACAAACAGATCGCAATACCTTTTTACATTATAGAAACATAGAAACATGATGACAGAAAAAGACTACATGGCCTATCAAGTCTGTCCTTCCATATCAACAACTACAACAGTCCACTTTTTACCTTTAGAGATCCTCTGTGTTGGTCCCATGCTTTTTTAAATTCAGTTACTGTCCTCATCTCTACCACCTCCACTGGGAGACTATTCCATGGATCCACTACTCTTTCCGTAAAGAAATATTTCCGCATATCACTCCTGAATCTATCTCCCTTCACCCTCATCCCATGTCCCCTCGTAGCAGAACTTGCTTTCAATTGAAAGAGGCTCTCTCCCTGAACATTTATGCCACGGAGGTATTTAAACATCTCAATCATATCACCTCTATCCCGCCTTTCCTCTAAGGTGTACATATTAAGATCCTTCAGTCTGTCCTCATATGCTTTATAATGAAGCCCACTAATCATTTTAGTAACCACCCTCTGCACCGACTCCATCCTGTTCACATCCTTTTGAAGGTGCGGTCTCCAGAATTGCACACTATACTCCAAATGAGGTTGCACCAAAGACTTATACAGAGGCATTATCACCTCCTTTTTTCTGCTATCCATTCCTGTCCGTATGCACCCAAGCATCCTTCTAGCTTTTGCCGTCGCCTTTTCTACCTGTTTAGCTACTTTAAGATCATCAGACACAACCACGCCTAGGTCCCGCTCTTCTTTAGTGGACAAAAGTACTTCACCTCCTATACTGTATTGCTCCCTTGGATTGCTGCAGCCCAAATGCATGACCTTGCATTTTTTAACATTAAATCCCAGCTGCCAAATTCTAGACCATTCTTCAAGCTTAGCTAGATCCCTCCTCATGTTATCTACACCTTCCTGGGTGTCTACTCTATTGCAGATTTTGGTATCATCCGCAAAGAGGCAAACCTTACCCGACAGCCCTTCTGCTATATCACTAACAAAGATGTTATGAAAGTGCACATCCTTTACGTTTGAAGAATGGCCTTCCTTTTTCACAGTTTTTGAGGTATAGAAGGAACTGTTTGGATAGTCAGGATTAAGAATCTGTCAAAACAGTTATTAGCTAATTTTAAGGAGAGAGGATATCCTCCATTTGTTATAAAGCAAGCATACCATAGGGCTTTATACAATAATAGAAGGTTGCTGTTGGAATCTAAAGAAGGGAAGAGAAATGAAAATATGGAAAACATAAATTTAATTACAAAATATTCCCCACTGAGCTCTAGAATACAACGCATATTGAAGAAACATACAAATGTGTTAAGTAACGTCCCTGGGCTTGAACGTAGGAAAATAAGATGTGTATGGCAACGCAATAAAAATTTGAAAGAACTACTTAGCCCAGCAATATTAAAAACTCCTGTGAATACAGCTATGTTAACAAAAACAGAAAAAGGGCATAGAAAATGCGGTACCTGTGGAATTTGTGATATGACCAAGTGAACAGCTTTAGGTTTATTATTTATTTTATTTATTTATTTATTACAAGCTCTTCTATACCGCGCTTTTTAGTATCAGTGCGGTTTACAGATAACAAAAAATTTTTTGCAGCAGACCAAATGGCCTTAAGCTTACATTGTAACAGGACAGATAACTTGGGACTGTAGCTGGGATAACTATAATAATTAACCAAAATATCCATGTATATAGTTGCCATGTATATAGTTATTTATATATAATTACCATGTTTTACCAAGTTTATTTACCTTGTTCATTGTAAAAAACCAATGCTGTTTGTACCATTGTGTTTATATTTGTTCATGTGTAAACCGCACTGATTTAAGAGCGCGGTATATAAGAAAAATAAATAAATAAATAAATAAAATAAACTATGTACATGTACAAACAGTATTTACAAACAGTAAAACTATTTACAATTTATAATACCTGATGGAAGGTTCTGTTGTATATTTTGTCATAAGTCATGTTATGGGTGTGTTAGGGGTTGTATGAGTGGGTTGAGGTGTGGGGGGTGGTTGTGTTGGGTTAGGGTGGGCAAAGTGTAGGAGGAACAGGTGATGTTTAAGAGCTTTCCTGAACTGATAAAGATCCCTGATTGATCTGATATGTGGTGGGAGGTTGTTCCAGCACCTCGGGGCATAGAAGGCAAAGGATCTATTCCTGGTTGTTTGTGTGTATTTTGTGGCTTCCGATGGTATAATGAGCGTATTGGCAGCTATTGACCTTCTCAGCCTGTTGTTGGGGGTGGCGGTGAGGAGAGCAGTGAGGGATGAGGGGGCTATCAGGTTGATTGCTTTGAAGGTTAGGAGCAGTGCCTTGTAGGTGAGCCTGCTGTTCAACTGTAGCCAATGTAACTCCATAAGTATGGGCGTGATGTGATCTCTTCTGGATAAGCCGAAGAGAATGCGGGCTGCTGCATTCATTGCCATTTGCAGTGGATTGAGGGTGCTCTTGGGGAGACCGTGCAGAATGATGTTTGCGAAATCGAAACGTGGTGTTACAAGCATCTGGAATATTGTTCTGAAATCATCTGGAGCTAGCAGAGGTCTTAGGTGCCTTAACGTCATGATTTTATTGTAAATAGACTTGGTGGTGTTCTTTATGTGTTCTTTGAAGTTGAGCTGTTGGTCGAGCGTGACACCCAGGTAACGTATCACAGATTTGCATGGGAGCTCTGCATCTCTCACCTTCAAGGTAGTGGGGGGAGAGAAGTTCTTGTTCTTTGTGATAAATAAGACCTCAGTTTTACTAAAGTTTATGCATAAATTCTGAGATAGGAGCCAGTCGGTGATTGCGTTGAAGCAATCTACTAGCGAGGAGAGGTCAGGATGCATAATTTTGATTGGAGTGAACAGCAAGACATCATCTGTGTAGATCAGGCTGGATATATTAAATGAGCGGATGATGTCACATATAGGTTGCATATATACGTTGAAGAGTAAAGCAGACAGGGAGGAGCCTTGGGGTACTCCCTGCTGTTGCTGGAATGGATCAGATGTTGAGGATCCTATCTGAACATGTTGCCATCTGTCAGCTAGATAGGATTTACACCATTCCCAAGCCAAGCCCTGAATTCCATTTTCCTGGAGTCGGATAAGGAGTTGCTCATGATTAACAGAGTCAAATGCAGCAGCAATATCAAGGAAGATAAGTACAAACCCATTTTCCGTTTTGTCTATACCTCTGGCTAAAGTGTTGGTAAGCGTGGTGAGTAGAGTCTCTACACTATGGGATTCTCGAAACCCGTGCTGGCAGGGATCGAGAGGGGCTGATGTGTCAATGTGTTGCTGGATATGTCTTTGGACAACCTTCTCAATTAGTTTAGCTAGAAGTGGTATGCTCGAGATCGGGCGATATGAATCTGTCCTTGTCGGATCTAGTCTGTTGTTTTTCAGGAGAGGGCGTATGGACGTCTGTTTAAGAGCTGTTGGGAATGTTCCTGAGGAGAAGGAAAGCTTCATGATGTATGATAGAGAACAAACAACGTGCGATTCTACGTTTGTAGTATATGCAATTCAATGTCCCTGTGATTTAATTTATGTGGGGAAAGCATAGTTACTCACCTGTAATAGGTGATCTCCGGGAACAGCAGAAATTTAGTCTTCACATATGGGTATCGTCGGTACCGACGGAGCCAGCGTGGGAACGCTCCCCAGCGTCCAATAGGAAAGCTTTTGGGAGCATCCCACAGCGCCTGCGTGCTGCCTTCCCGCCTTTCCCAAGTGTCCCTCTCCAGTAGAGTTTATAGCTGAGACAAAGAGAGAGAGGGAAAGAGAGAGAGATAGAGAGATACAACTCCTAGGGGAGGTGGGTGGGTTGTGAAGACTAAATTCCTGCTGTTCCTGGAGATCACCTGTTACAGGTGAGTAACTATGCTATCTCCAGGAACAAGCAGGAATGTAGTCTTCACATATGGGGACTCCCTAGCTGCAGATGCCAGGGAGAAGGCCCCAGAAGATGTGTGCCCCTGTGAAAGGGCTCCACTTCCCCCCATGGATCTCTGGCATCCTACCAGGGATGGTGCGTAGGAGTTGATTAAGTATGGAACAGGTGTTGAAGATCAGCCTGACCAAACAAGGCATCCCGGCGGGAGTCCTTGTCTAAGCAGTAATGGGCTGTGAAGGTATGAACCAAAGCCCAAGTAGCTGCTCGACAGATGTCATCAATAGACACAGAGTGAAGATGAGCCATAGAGGCTGCCATGGCTCTCACATTGTGAGCTGTGACATGGCCTTCAAGAGGAAGGTTCTTACTCTCATAGGCAAAAGATATACACTGTGCAATCCAGCTGGACAGTGTTCTTTTGGAGACTGGCAGTCCCAAATGACTAGGATCAAAAGCAACAAAGAGTTGAGAGGACTTTCTATGTTGCTGTGTCCTTTGCAAGTAAAAGGCTAAAGACCTTTTACAGTCCAAAGTATGAAGATTCCTTTCTGCATTTGAGGCATGAGGCCTTGGGAAGAATATAGAAAGGTAAACTGCTTGGTTTAAATGAAAAGTTGACACCACCTTTGGCATAAAGTGTGGATGAGTCCTAAGGACTACCTTATCATGATGGAACCTTGTAGAAGGAGGATCAGCCACCAACGCTTGCAATTCACTGATGCAACGTGCTGATCTGATTGCAATAAGAAAGATGACCTTCCAGGAAAGGAATTTCAAAGAGGTAGTAGCTAATGGCTCAAAAGGCGGCTTCATGAGCTGCCCAAGAACCAGATTTAAGTCCCATGCCACCAGTGGTGGCTTAATGGGAGGCTTAGTTAAAAGAAGGTCTCTCATAAATCTCGCTATGAGAGGTAATAGGTTGTTCATTTAGAGGCTTGAAAGAAGCTGCAATAGCACTCAAATGAACTCTCACTGAATTGGTCTTAAGCCCTGTATTAGATAAATGAAGAAGATACTCCAGTAATGATTCCAGAGGTATCGCAAGAGGGTTTATTTATTATTTCTTTTATTTGCATTCTCTTATATACCACGCTATTCTGCATCAGTGCGGTTTACATTGAACAAACTGAAATTACACTGAACAGGGCATTGAACTTGGAGATAACTATTTTACAGGGAACATGGGCTATGGAGGGTTAAGTGGCTTGCCCAAGACCACTTCTGCGAGCACCATATGGTAAACCTTTTCCACTTGAATGCATAAGAGCATCTTGTGGAAGGCTTCCTGGAAGCATAAAGGATATCCTTTACCTGCTGAGAAAGGTTAAGACTGTGAAGTTCTAGGCTTTCAGCAATCAGGCCCTGAGATGCAGAGACTGGGGATTGGGATGCCACAGCATCCTGTCCTCCTGAGAAAGGAGATTTGGAGCAGATCCTAACTCCAGAGGCGGAGCTTGAGAGAGATGTAGGAGCAGAGGGTACCACGTTTGCCGTGAACAATGTGGAGCTATGAGAATCATATGACCTCTGCCTCTCTGAAGCTTGAACAGGGTTTTGAGAATTAGGGGAATGGGTGGGAAGGCATACAGGAGGTCCTGGCCCCAGTGGAGAAGGAAAGCATTCCTGGCCTGACATCCCTGAGCCGGAATTCTGGAACAGAACCGGGGAAGTTTGGCATTCAGCGGACTTGCAAAGAGGTCTATGTCCGGGGTTCCCCAAATTTGGAAAATTTTGGCCACCTGGTCTGCATGGAGAGACCATTCGTGTGGAAGTAGAACTTGACCGAGTCTGTCTGCCCAAGAGTTTTGAATGCCTGGAAGATACACCGCAAGGAGATGAATCTGATGCTCTCTGGCGAGGGCCCATAGTCGCAAAGCTTCGTTGCATAGCGACAGAGAGCCTGTTCCGCCCTGCTTGTTCACATAGAACATGGCTACTTGATTGTCCATTTGAAGTAGGACTGTCTTGTAGCTGAGCTGGGTGTGGAATACTCGAAGAGCAAGGAAGATTGCTCTGAGTTCTAGAAGGCTGATGTGTAGATAGGCCTCCTGTGGGAGTCCAGGTACCCTGGATAGAGAGGCCTTGCAGGTGGGCTCCCTAACCCACCTGTGAGGCATCTGTTGTTAGAGTGGCTTGGGGTGGGGGTTGCTGAAAAGGAGACCCTACAAAAAGGTTTTGGGTGACTGCCACCATTGGAGGGACAAAATAAGGCGATCTGAGTTTGCTATCTTGTCTGACAGGCAACCTGACGCCTGAGTTCACTGAGTGGATAAAGTCCACTGGGCTGCCCTCATATGCAGGCGAGCATAAGGGACCACATGCACAGTGGATGCCATGTGGCCTAGCAACTAACATTTCCCGAGCAGTGAGGTGAGGCTTTAGCACTGCTTGGGAAGCTAACTGCACAATGCGAAGGCAGCGGGGCTGTGAAAGGTAGGCCCTTGTCTGTCTGGTATCCAGCAGAGCTCCTATAAACTCTAGGGACTGAGTGGGAGCAAGGTTGGATTTTGAGAAGCTTATGACAAGTCCCAAATACTGAAGGATGCGCATTGTGTGAGAGAGGGCAACCCTAGCCTCTGGCTCTGAAGGGGCTCGAATGAGCCAGTCGTCTAAGTAAGGGGAGACGAATATTCCCAGGGTGCGGAGAAATGCTGCCACCACAGCCATGCATTTTGTGAACACCCTTGGTGCAGAGGCCAGGCCAAAAGGAAGAACCCTGTATTGGTAGTGCTTCCCTTGAAACAGAAAGCGAAGGAACTTTCGGTGAGTTAGATGGATGAGAACATGAGTGTACGCATCCTTGAGATCTAGAGAACAAAGTCAATCCTGACTCTGAAGGTATGGCTGCAGAGTTCCCAGAGAAATCATTTTGAACTTCTCCTTGAATAGGAATTTGTTCAATTCTCTGAGGTCTAAAATGGGTCTGTGTCGTCCTGTTTTCTTTGGAATAAGGAAATAGGGGGAGTAAAGCCCTGTACCCCGTTGGGGAATGGGTACCTCTTTTATTGCTCCTTGAGCAAGGAGCACAGTGACCCCCTGACCTAACTGGTCATTGAGAGAGATCTGAGAATTGAACTGTGTTACCATTGTAGGAGTGGGCATGCTGAGGAAATGAAGCTTGTACCCCTCTCTTACAATAGACAGAGTCCAATTTTCTGCTGTTAGCTGACCCCATCTGGGGGCAAAATGACATAACCTTCCTGGGACGGTGGAGGCTTCTGGACCGTTCAGGGCCAGGAAGGCAAAGTTCTCTAGATAGGAGTCAAAGCCCCTGTGGAGGCTGAGTTTGCTGAGCCGGTTGAGGCTTAGCTGCTTTTGTCTTTCTTTGCCTAGGTTGTTGCTGCTGTCCCTTTTGGACAGATTGACCTAAACAATGCCCCTGCTGGGTATAGGAGGGATAAAACGTTTTCTTCTTACTGAAGAATGGTTTCTTATAGGATTTTTTCCTTGCAGGATCAGCTGTAGATTTAGACAATCTATCCAAAGTGATATTGTCAGCATCTATCTCATTAGCTTTTTCCTGCCAATTCTTGCCAAAGAGATTCTCTCCTGTGCAAGGACTATTCCCTAGTTTATCCTGTACCCAAATTTCCAAATCAAATGCCTGGAGCCAGGCAATCCTACGTGCACCTATGGCAATGGCAGAGGTTCTGCTTATGCATTCAAAGCAGTCAAAGGCTGCACGATTCACAAACTTGGAAACATCCTGGGCATGTTTGACAAGGGTGAGATAATCTTGCCTCTTATCATCAGAAGGAGAGGGCTCATAAGCTCTAAATCTCCTGTGACCTCCTTAAAGAACATTCCCATATATAAGATATAGGAACTGATCCTAGCAGAAAGCATGGAAGGTTTGACGTCCAAAGGCGTCAAGAGTCCTACACTCACGTCCTGGAGGATTAGATGCATGCCTTTTTGCACTCTTTATCCTTCTCATTGCTGACTCCACCACCATGGAATGGTGTGGTAATTGAGTCTTCTGAAACCCAGGACAGGCAGAAACTCGATACATGGTGTTGAATCTTCGAGAGTGAGGAGATGTGATTAGAGGTGTTTCCCACATCCTTCACATGAGATCATGCAAGATCTCATGAATAGGTAAGGTAGCTGCCTCTTTGGGAGCTTTAGGGTACTGCAGGATTTCTAATTCCTTTGCCCTAGGCTCTTTTTCAGGAGCCACTGTGATGGAAAGACCTCGAGCCACATCTCGGATAAAATCCTGAAAGGACATATCCTCTGGTGGAGACATCCTACGCTGAGGAGAAGAGGAATCCTCAGGAAGAAGTACTCTGGTATCGGCAGAGCTTTCAGAGTCTTCAGACTCATCCGAGGATTCGAAGTATCTCCGATCCGGGTGATCGTTCAAGGCACGGTACCGGTACCGGTACCGATCAAAGTCGGCATCGAAGTGGTCCGGTACCGACCTATCAATACCGGATGGATACGCATGACTCAGTCCCGGTAGAATACCTGTCGATGTCGATGCAGTCGGTGCCGGTACCGGTTGAATTGTCTGAAGCAGTTTCAAGGGCATCGAGGCTGTGAGAAGAGCCGCCAGACTGCATTCAATAGCCAAGAATCTCTGGTCTATCGACGCTGCCAATGCTTGAGTATCGGTACCGGAAGAAGCGGCCGGTACCCCAGAGCATGGCACCAGTAGTTCTGCCGAGGTTGAAGCCTTGAGAACGTCCTGGATCCCCATTACTGCTTTGGAAGCCAAAGCCTCCCGCCGGGGCAATTTTGCCGGTGAAAGTCCCTCAAGGGCAACGCCAGAGGCATCTCGCTGTCTAGAAGGAGCTCTAGAAGGAGATCTACCCTTTGAGGACCGGCTAGATTTATGTTTAGTTACCTGAGATCCATGGGAGGAAGATGAAGCCCTGGATGACGTCGATGCCACAGAGGCTGTATCGAAGGGAAAAAGAGTGCTAAGCTTAGCAGCTCGGTTCTGTCAGCCCCTTTTTGACATCATCCCACAGGCAACATACTGTGAAATAGAGTGGTCAGGAGCTAAACATTGGAGGCACCACGCATGGGTGTCGGTGATGGAGATGGTACTGCCACACTTAGAACACTTTTTAAAACCCGAAGCGGGTTTTTCCATTCTGAAGGAAAAGTTGGGCCTAGTGCCCAAAATGGCACGTGGCACCTGAGAGAAAATTACTGGAAAGACTCCAGAAGAAAGTCTTTTTTTTTTTTTTAAGGAAAGAAGAACCACCGGCGGTACTAGTGTAGCATCGAGGGAAGGCAGACGCGACCACAAAAAAGAAGAATAGAAGGGATTTTTTTCTGCGGCGACACGATGTGCGACCTGTCGGAGCGTTCCCGCGCAGGCTCCGTCGGTACAGACGATACCCATATGTGAAGACTACATTCCTGCTTGTTCCTGGATATAACAATTCGATCTTTTAAGATAAGAATGGGAGAACATAAAAGTCGTTTGAAATGCAAAATAAAAAATGCACCATTGGTGCAACATTGCCTGGAAAAGGGGCATAATTTTGAGGATTTATGGTGCTTTTGTATAGATAGGATACGATCAGGATTAGCGGGAAAATCACAAGAGCAATCTTTGCTTATAAGGGAGCAGAGATGGATTTTTGATGATCTAAACTCGGTGACACCAGGAGGTTTAAATATATATATATATAGATTGGAAGTCTTGCATATGAAGACACCGGTCGTTTGCATTTAAGGAGTAAACGGCACGGCTCTATCATATTGTAAGTGACAACTTCGGGCAGTAGATTGTCTAACTTAGAACATTAGGTTAACACATAATTGAAAATAGAGGGAGAGCTCTATATACCCGTAAAAATAAGTGCAATCTGTAAGGAAGGATTATACAGTAATGGCGAGAACCAGCTTAGGCTTGGCAATGAAATTAGATAAATGAGGAACAGCTGATTTAGATTGGGTCCATGAGTACAGGGGTTTAAAGCAGGGATCTAGTAAGTATCCCGCATGCGCGGCATCTTTGCAAGATGAGTTTTCTGAGAGAGCCCAAAGTTTGTGGAAAGTAGGACGTGTGCAGCATCTATCACACTTTCTGGTAGGTGATTTGGATATAGTCTTATTAGATATAACATAGTGAGAGGTGATGACTTTTATAGTTATTTTAGTGGTTATGTATTTTTCCATCTTTGTAGAGCTTTGCGCTACGAAAAGCCCCTGAGGAAACTTGAAAAGTGAAATGTGGATGAGGTACTGAAGGACGGCGTTGGGAAATAAGTTAAGCAATCTTTTTGAAATAAGTTCAAAGCATTGTGAGAGATAACGTTTCAAGCATAATATAACATTAGAAGGTCATTGATGCGAATAGGCACTATTATTTGACATTTCTGAAGTCTAAACCAGTGCCGTAGAGTCTGAGACCTTCCTCAATGAGTTAAGGAATTTGTTATCTGAGATGAGTGGGAGTTTAACCACCGGGAACACTTTCAGTACATCTTTATTCTTCAGTTATATTTTGAGTGAATACTTATTTATTTATTTAGCACACATTTATATACCGCTCTTTCCCAAGTATCAAGTGCGGTTTACAATGAACAGAGAAAATTGAAGGTACATGAGTAATCATGTCCTAGTCATTTACAGGGAACAGGTTTACATATAACAGTATAAATAAGCATGCAAACATTGTTTACATCCTGAGATATAGTGAGGATGTAATGAAACCTTTTTACATATTTACATTAGTTTTATACAGTTTGAGTTACGTGAAAGCAACATTGTATTAACAGTTTTTACATTTTTTTATTATCAGATAGGTGTGTGTCTAGTAGTTTATTAACCTGTATCTCTTTGTTTGGTTTGGTTAACCAGAGGTGTGTAATGTGAGGTAAATAGGTGTGTTTTTAGTTTTTTTCTAAATTCTTTATTCTTTACTCTGATTGACACAAATATCGCTCAAATAGTTGTTTCAGTAGCAGATTGGCAAACCTATTGAAGAGGGCTTTAAACTAGATTCATTGGGGATTGGTGAAGAAAGCCCCCAGGTAAGTGAAACATTAAATACCTTTATAGAAATAGGCAAAAGGGGCAACATCTGCAAAGCAGTGTCTATAAATGCCTGTAGAATGGGAAATAAGATCCTAGATGTTTGAGGCTTTAATATGAGAGACTGACTAGGATTTAATAGAAATTACAGAGACATGGTTCATGGACAATCATGACTGGGATATAACTATACCAAGCTATATGTTATTCAAAAAGTACAGGGTAGGAAGAAGGGGAGGAGGAGTGGCACTATATGTAAAAAATAATATTAAAGCTATCAAAATACAGGGCTTAAAAGGGAGAGAGGAGGCAGTGTGGATTAAACTAAAAAGAGGGAAAGAGAAATCCATTTGCATTGGCATAATATACAGACCTCCATCACAGGGAGAAGACGTGGATAGAGATTTAATAGACGACATAAACAGCATTGCCAGGAAAGGGGAAGTGCTACCAAGAGGGGATTTCAAAATGCCGGATGTTGATTGGTGCATCCCTGCAGCGGTGTCATCGGGAAGCAAGGAGATTCTCGATTCTTTAGAGGAAAAAGTATTCAGGCAACTGGTAACAGAACTCACATGTGAAGGGGCCATACTGGACTTGGTACTTAGCAAAGGGGAAAGTGTTTCTGATATTACAGTGGGAGATCATCTCGCATCCAGTAATCACCAGATAGTGTGGTTCAGTATTAGGAGGACTAGGGCTGATAAAATCCATTCAAAAGAAGGGGCTTAAACTTTAGGAAAACTAACTTTGCCAAGATGGGCCAATACCTCAGGGAGTCATTAGTGGGATGGGAACAGCTGGGGAATGTAGAAAAACAGTGGGCAAAACTGAACGGGGATATTTTAAGGGCAACCAACCTTTTTACTAGAACGGTAAATAAAGGTAAAAGGAAAAGGAGGCCATTATGGTTCTCAAAAGAGGTAGCTGAAAAGGTGAAGAAAAAGAGGGAGGCCTTCATGAAATACAAGGGATCACATTGAGAGAAAGACAGGTATCTATATTTGGAAAAACACAGAGAGGCTGGCAAAGTAGTTAGGAAAGCAAAGATACAAAAAGAAGAAGAAATAGCCAATGCATTAAATGGGAGGATAAGACATCTTTCAGATATGTTAGTGAGAGGAGGAAGGGCAAAAGTGGTATTGTCAGACTCAAGGGTGAAGGGGAGGAATATGTAGAAGCTGATGAGGATAAAGCAGAATTGCTTAACAAATATTTTTGTTCTGTGTTCACAGATGAAAGACCGGGAGCAGGACCTCAGACAACACCCACAAGCAGGAACAAAAACAAGGGGCATCTCAAACGATTTTCAGAGGACTGTATTCGTGAGGAACTAGCTAAACTAAAAGTGGACAAAGCGATGGGACTAGATGGGATACATCCAAAAATACTGAATGAACTTGGGGACGTTCCAGCAGCGCCATTGATTGACCTTTTCAATGCCTCTTTGGCGTCAGGGGTGGTACCAGAGGACTGGAGAGAGGCACATGTGGTCCCTTTACACAAAAGCGAATGTGGTTGAAAACTAGAGGCTGGTTAGTTTAACCTTGGTGGTGAGTAAATTATTGGAAACGCTGCTGAAAGAGAAAATAGTGAGGTTTCTGGAGTCCAATGGATTGCAGGATCTGAGGCAGCGTGGATTTATAAGGGGCCGGTCTTGTCAGCCAAATCTGATTGATTTCTTTGACTGGGTGACCAGGGAGTTGGACCAAGGAGAGCCCTAGATGTGGTGTATTTAGATTTCAGTAAAGCATTTGACACTGTTCAGCACAGGCGACTTATAAATAAACTAAGCACCTTTGGGATGGACCCTAAAGTTACTGATTGTGTTGGAAATTGGCCGAGTGGGAGGTGACAATGGATACAGGTAAATGGAGTTCACTCTGAGGAGAAGGAGGTTACCAGTGGAGTGCTGCAGGGATCTGTCCTTGGTCAGATTCTTTTTAACATCTTTGTTAGTGATATTGCAGAAGGACTGTCTGGTAAGGTTTGCCTCTTTGCGGATAATATCAAAATCTGCAACAGAGTAGACACCCAGGAAGGTATAGATAACATGAGGAGGGATCTATCTAAGTTTGAAGAATGGTCTAGAATTTGGCAGCTGAGATTTAATGCTAAAAAATGTAAGGTCATGCATTTGGGCTGCAACAATCCAAGGGAGTGGTACAGTATAGGGGGTGACGTACTTTTGTCCACAAAAGAACAGCAGGACCTGGGCGTGATTGTGTCTGATGAGTTCAAAGTAACCAAACAGGTAGAAAAGGCAATGGCAAAAGCTAGAGGGATGCTTGGGTGCATAGGGAGAGGAATGGCCAGCAGAAAAAGGAGGTGATAGTGCCTCTATATAAGTTTTTGGTGCGACCTCACTTGGAGTATTTGTATGCAATTCTGAAGACCGCACTTTCAAAAGGATATAAACAGGATGGAGTTGGTGCAGAGGGTGGCTACTAAAATGGTTAATGGTCTTCATTATTTATTTATTTTATTTATTTAGTATACATTTGTATACCGCTACTTCCAGCGATCAGCAGCGGTTTTTTTGATTACAGATTGGAAATTGTCAAATCATGACAGGAAATTTTTGAGGTATAAACACATTGATTAGACAGGAAAGCACAACACACAGAGAACTATTTTACAGGGAACATGGGCTATGGAGGGTTAAGTGGCTTGCCCAAGACCACAAGGAGCACCTGTGGGACTAGAAACCCCAGTCCTTCCGGCCCAAGGTTGCTGTCCTCTAGTGGGATTTGAACCCCTGACCTTCCGGCCCAAAGTACCTTGCCCCAACCACTACAAAGCATATGAGGACAGACATAAGAACCTTAATATGTATACTTTAGAGTAGGGGTGTCCAACCCTGTCCTGGAGGGCCACAACCCTGGCAGGTTTTCGGGATAGCCCTAATGAATATCCATGAGATATATATGCATTAGATATCCTGCCAACCTGACTGGTGTGTGGCCTTCCAGGACTGGATTTGGAGACCCTTGCCTTACACCTCTGTCATTTAAGATTGTGAGTGGGCAAGGTGCAGATGTCCTAGACATCAAAAAGGGTAGATAGAATTTGTCACCAAAATGGTGGTGGTGAGAAGCAAGGAGGAATGTGGCCCTCCAAATCTAGTCCTGGAGGGACACACACCAGTCAGGTTGGCAGGATATCTCTAATGCATATATATCTCATGCATATTCATTAGGGCTATCCTAAAAAATTGCCAGGATTGCGGCCCTCCAGGACAGGGTTGGACAACCCTGCTTTAGAGGAAAGGAGGGATAGAGGTGATATGATTGAGACGTTTAAATACCTCCATGGCATAAATGCACAGGAAGAGTGCCTCTTTCGATTGAAAGCAAGCTCTGCTACGAGGGGACATAGGATGAGGGGAAAAGGGGATAGACTGTGGAAATATTTTTTTATGGAAAGAGTGGTAGATGCGTGGAATAGTCTCCCAGTGGAGGAGGTAGAGATGAGGACAGTATCTAAATTCAAAAAAGCATGGGACGAACAGAGGCTCTCTAAAGGGAAAAAGGGGACTGTTGTAGTAGGTGATATGGAAGGGCTGCCATATTTCTATGTTTCTCAATAATACTATGCCTTTTAGCATAAGCATCTTAGCACAGTTTTGTTTCAAGAAAGGCTAAGTCAGGCAGGTGTAAATCATGGACACCCGTCGCCCAGACATACTTACATGACTGTTATAAGATTCTGTAAGATGAGGTACAATGACTTCTGTGTGTCCTTTGGTACCCATTGTTCCAGAGTCTAAAAGTGGCCGTAGGTTTGCAACAGAACGGCTATTACAGAAAAAAAAGAAGGGAATCAGACATTCCATTTGAAGCACCAGTCCACTGAAAATAACCTACTATTTCTGCCTAATACTGACCGTCGCTTAAGGATGTAACATTAACATGCACACTATTCTAGTTGAGCAAATTTTAAACCCAGGAAGTCACATGTAACATGATTTACATACATTTCATAAAATGTTAGAAGCAGAGAGGTTTAAAAAAAAAAGTTGTATTGCCTACAAAAAAACCCATTCCAAATCAAATGCAGTCCTGTGAAAGTTTGTCAGCCTCCTAGGAATGTTCTGTATTTTATCACAATTTATACATAAAATGTCATTTGATCCTAAGCTAAATTTTAATAGGACAGAAAGATAACCATACAGGATAAGTATAACAAGCATTTTTTTAAATTATGTACTTATCAAAAAGCTCCAATATGTATTCTTGCTTGAAATACTAAGTGAATCCTTGATTTGCTCCACGCAATTAGTTGGTTAATTATTATCAGGTGCTTAAATTGTTTATCTACTCTGCAGACTAAAATCTGCATGATAGTTTGGGCATTCTGTCCTAAGTAAAAAGGTCTAAAAGGTTTTCAGTTTGGATATCACCATAAGTTACTGGAACTCATGCCACAATCAAAAGACATTTCAGAGTTCCTACAAAAAAGTAGTCGATGCTAGTCTGTCCAAAAACATTTGGGGCTCTTTACCCAGGGTCAAACAGAGGTTTACAAATGTAAAAATCTGAAGGCTACAGCAATAATATCCATGTTGCCATGTGCTTTGGCTGATTTACACCAGTCATTTTTTGAGCTGTTGATCAAAAAGTGATTACATGTCAGTTCAATTCTCCATGGACAAGCAGGATGAGTGAACTACACATCTGATGGCACACCATGGATGGAACTGCTCTTCTAGAATTCAGAAAGGTCAGGGAGACCTTTGAGCATGTGCCAGGTAGCCCTTACCCCAATGCCCAACCTCTCACTGCCCCACGTCCTTCAGCAACAGTTTTGTGTGCAGATTTGTCCGAAGGCATCCAGTTCCAGAAGTGTGGAGATGGACTTTTGGAGCAGGTCAGGCATTTTAAATTGGTTTAGACAGTTGTACTTTGAGTTTAATAATAAGGTGGGGAAGCACAAAGGAAGCAAGGTCATATCCGCAAATCACTTAAAACCTTCCTATTCATGGAATATTATAACCAATCAGACTGTGAACTTCTAACAACGCATGATTGTAGTGATAAGTTCTTTTATATTATAAGTAATATTATAAGTAAGATCTTTTATATTATACCTTTGTAAATTATGTCATCCCTTATCCAGTTATGTCAATCCTTATACTATGTAATTTATTTTGTGTAACCCACCACTTTGATTGAAGGAAAAAGTGGTATACAAATCTAAATAAATAAATACATAAATATCCTTCAGATAGTGGGTAAAAAGGGGGAACTGACGGTCCATCCAGATAAAATCAGGCAGTGTTTTGTTGATTTTTACGCTGAATTGCATACGTAGGAGGGTGGGGGGCAATGTTCCCTCTAATTTTCTGTAGGCTGTGTGCGCATAAAATATCAACTGTGCAGCTTTTGAAGGAAGGTTAAATTTTTGTGCGCCACATAATGACACTCTGAGTTATATACTTTAAAATTTGACTACTGTCCTCAACCCCCCCTGGTGGCCAGTGGCTGTAAGGGTAGGTTGAGCATATTATTATTTTCTGGGAGTAGAGGGCTCTTTTAAGGCCAAGGGTATCTTGGTCTTTGTAGTCCTGCTCCTTATGTGAATAAATTGTGTATGCCAAGTAGAGGGTAAATAAGGCTTTTATTTCCCTTTTAACTCAAAAGGTTCGCTGAGATACAGAAATACAGAAAGTCCTTCTTTTCAGGCTTCCACCACAACATAAGTAAAGAGGTAAACTGTTACAAACTTCACAGTTGCTTGTAGGATTTAACCCAGGATTCTTTCAAACTTTAGAGCAAAACAAAGGAGTGAACAATCCTCTTTCATTCAGCACAAACATGAGTATTCTCAAAGCAATGTCTGTATAACTCACAGTTCAGGGAGTGATTCAAAACTGCCCGCAATACAAATGAAGCAATCCATTAATTCATCTTGAGATAAGGGAATAGGATCCTCAAGCGCTATCTGCATGGGCTCTGAGAGCACAGTTACTTACCTGTAACAGGTGATCTCTGGGAACAGCAGGAATTAGTCCTCACATATGGGTACGTCAGAACCGACGGAGCCTGCGCGGGAAAGCTCCCCAGCTTCCCAGAAAGGAAGCTTTTGGAGCCTCCCACAGCGCATGCGCGCTGCCTTCCCGCCTTCCTGACCAACTCTCCTCAGTTCGAGTTTAAAGCTGAGACAATAGAGAGAGGAAAGGAAAGAGAGAGAGAGATACAACTCCTAGGGGAGGTGGGTGGGTTGTGAGGACTAATTCCTGCTGTTCCCGGAGATCACCTGTTACAGGTAAGTAACTGTGCTATCTCCAGGAACAAGCAGGAATGAGTCCTCACATATGGGGACTCCCTAGCTAAGATGCCGGGGAGATCCCCCTCCAAAGGTTCCTCATCTTCCTATGGATCTCAGGCATCCATTCAGGGAAGGTGGGCAGGAGTTGTTTAAGAATGGAACAGGTGTCTGAGGACAGCCTGACCAAACAAGGCATCCCGGCGGGAGTCCTTGTCCAAGCAGTAATGGGCTGTGAAGGTATGAACCGAGGCCCATGTGGCTGCTCGACAGATCTGATCGATGGATACAGAATGAAGATGAGCCATAGATGTAGCCATGGCTCTCACATTGTGAGCTGTGACATGGCCTTCCAGAGAAAGGTTCTTACTCTGGTAAGCAAAAGAAATACACTGAGCAATCCAATTGGACAGTGTTCTTTTTGAGACTGGAAGTCCTAAATGAGAAGGATCAAAAGCAACAAAAAGTTGAGAAGACTTTCGATGTTGCTGTGTCCTGTGAATGTAAAAGGCAAGAGCTCTTTTACAATCTAACGTATGTAGGTTCCTCTCTGCACTGGATGCATGAGGAGCTGGAAAAAAAACAGGTAGATATACCTCTTGATTAAGATGAAAAGGTGAGACCACTTTAGGCATAAAGTGAGGATTTGTCCTAAGGACTACCTTATCATGATGAAACCTTGTATAAGATGGATTAGCCACTAAAGCCTGCAGTTCACTGATGCGGCGAGCAGAAGTGATTGCAATATGGAAAATGACTTTCCAGGAAAGAAATTTCAAGGAGGTGGTGGCTAAGGGTTCAAAGGGTGGCTTCATAAGCTGACCAAGAACCACGTTTAAGTCCCATGCCACCGGAGGAGGCCGAATGGGAGGTTTAGTTAAAGTTAGACCTCTCATGAATCTTGCAATAAGAGGATGAGAGGAAACAGGTTGTCCATTGATAGGCTGAAGAGATGCTGCAATAGCACTCAAATGGACCCTTACAGAATTTGTTTTAAGTCCTGCATTGGAAAGATGCAGGAGATATTAGAGTAAAGAATTCAAAGGTAGTGCTAGAGGGTTAAGACCCGTTTCAGCACACCAAATGGAAAATCTTTTCCATTTAAAAGAGTAAGAAACCTTCCTAGATGCATGGAGGATATCCGTCACCTGTTGAGAAAGATTGAAGTCTTGAAGGTCTAGGCCTTCAGTAACCAAGCTCTGAGGTGAAGGGACTTGGGGTTTGGGTGCCACAAAGTCCCCTCCTCTTGAGACAGAAGGTCTGGAGCAGCTCCCAGATCCAGGGAGGGTGCCTGGGAGAGATGCAGAAGTAGAGGGTACCACACTTGGCGTGGCCAGCGTGGAGCTATGAGGATCATAGATCCTTGATCCCTCTGAAGTTTGAATAGAGTCTTGGGAATCAAAGGAATGGGTGGAAAGGCATACAGGAAGGCCTGACCCCAATGAAGGAGGAAGGCATCCTTGGCCTGAGCTCCCTGACACGGAATTCTGGAACAGAACCGGGGAAGTTTGGCATTGCACGGACTTGCAAACAGGTCTATGTCCGGGGTTCCCCATTTCTGAAAGATTCTGAGTACCTGATCCATGTGCAGGGACCATTCGTGTGGAAGCAGAACTCGACTGAGTCTGTCTGCCCAAGAGTTTTGGATTCCTGGGAGGTATACTGCCAGGAGATGGATTTGATGCTCTCTGGCGAAGGCCCACAATTTTAGAGCTTCGTTGCAAAGTGACAGAGAGCCACTCCCTCCTTGTTTGTTTATGTAGAACATGGCTACTTGATTGTCGGTATGAACAAGGACTGTCATGTTGATGAGGAGGGTATGAAAGACCTTGAGAGCAAGGAAAATTGCTCGCAGCTCCAAAAGGTTGATATGAAGGGTGGTCTCCTGTGGAGACCAAATGCCCTGAGTGGAGAGGTCTTGGAGATGAGCTCCCCAACCTGTTTGGGAGGCATCTGTAGTGAGAGTTGCTTGGGGTAACAAAGGTTGGAAGGGGGCCCCCAACAACAGATTTTGAGTGGATATCCACCATTGGAGAGACCAAAAAAGACGTTTTGAGGTTGCTATTTGGTCTGAGAGAGCTCCTGATGCTTGAGTCCACTGGGTGGACAAAGTCCATTGAGCTGCTCTCATATGTAGGCGAGCATAAGGCACCACATGAACTGTGGATGCCATGTGGCCTAGCAGTTGTAGCATCTCCCTGGCAGTCAAGTGGCTTCTGGACTGAATTTGAGAGGCCAAGTGCACTAGACGGTGGCAACGGGCCTGAGGAAGATAGGCCCTTGCAGTGGTGGTATCTAGCCAGGCCCCTATGAATTCTAGGGACTGAGTAGGGGTGAGTTGAGACTTTGGCAGATTGATGACGAGTCCCAGATACTGCAGTATGCGTCTGGTGTGGTCCAGGGAAGTCTGAGCCTCGGACTGAGATGGAGCTCGGATGAGCCAGTCGTCCAGGTATGGGAAGACAAATATTCCCAGAGTGCGTAGAAATGCAGCTACTATTGCCATGCATTTGGTAAATGCCCTTGGAGCAGAGGCTAGACCGAAGGGAAGTAACTCTGTATTGGAAATGTTTTCCCTGGAACAGAAACCGTAGGAATTTTCTGTGGGATGGATGGATGAGTATATGTGTGTATGCATCCTTAAGATCTAGAGAACAAAGCCAGTCCTGACTCTGTAGGTATGGAAGGAGAGTGCCTAGAGAAAGCATCTTGAATTTCTCCTTGTATAGAAATTTGTTCAATTCTCTGAGATCCAGAATGGGTCTGTACCCCCCTGTTTTCTTGGGAATGAGAAAATAAGGGGAGTAAAAACCTGACCCTTGTTGAGGAAGAGGAACCTCTTCTATTGCCTTTTGGGCGAGAAGAGTGGTCACCTCCTGACCCAACAGGTACAGGAGAGATGGGGGAGAATTAAATTGTCTCACCATGGTATGGGGAGGAAGGCTGGAGAAATGCAGTTTGTAGCCCTCTCTGATGATAGAGAGGGTCCACTGTTCTGATGTTATTTGTTCCCATCTGGGAGCAAAATGAGTTAACCTTCCTGGAATGGTGAGAGGCTCTGGTTGTTGCAGAGCCAGAAAGGTTAAGTTCTCTAGAATCAAGTCAAAAACTCTGAGGGGGTTGGGACTGCTGGACTGTAGCAGCCCCTGTAGACTTTGTTCTGGCCTGTTTAGATTGCTGACGCTTAGGAGCAAAGCGAACTTGGGAAGATTGCTGGCCAGTATTTGTGGAAAATCTGGTCTTTTTATAGAAAGGCTTCTTAAAAGGTTTTTTCTTGGCAGGGGTAGAGGTAGACTTAGAAAGTCTATCTAAAGCAGCATTTTGTGCATCCATTTGAGTGGCTTTGATTTGCCACTCCTTGCCAAACAGATTTTCACCTGTACAGGGCAGATTGCCCAAGCCTTCTTGTACCCAGGGTTCCAAATCAGAGGCCTGGAGCCAAGCAAGTCTGCGAGCAGCTATGGCAATGCCGGAGGCTCTGCTAGCTCCCTCAAAAGAGTCAAAGGCTGCTCTGTTGGAGAACTTTGAAACATCTTGAGTATGCTTTAGCAACAGAAGGAACTCCTCCTTTTTATCCTCTGGGATAAAGGGGAGAAAATGACGTATCTTCAGTGCAATCTCTTTCAAAAACATGCCCATATAGAGGCTGTATGAATTGATTCTGGCAATAAGCATGCTAGCTTGGAAGATTTTTCTACCAAAAGCATCCAGAGTCCTACATTCTCTTCCTGGAGGGGTAGAAGAGTGCCTTTTGGTACTCTTTATCTTTTTCATAGCAGACTTCACCACAATAGAGTGGTGAGGGAGCTGAGTTTTTTGAAAACCAGAGGAGGAACCCGATACATGGTGTCCAAACGTCGAGAATGTGGAGATAGGGTGAGAGGAGCCTCCCACAAGTCCATCATGTGTTCTTGAAGAATTTCATGTATGGGTAAGGTGGCTGCCTCTTTGGGAACCTTAGAGTATCCTAAAATATCCAATTTTTTTGCTCTAGGTTCCTTTTCAGAGGATACAGATATGGAGAGTCCTTTAGCTACTTCAATAATGAAGTCTTGAAAGGACAAATCCTCTGGAGGAGACATTCTCCTTTTTGGAGAAGAGGGCTCCTCAGGAAGAGTAAAAGAGACATCAGCAGAATCATCTGAGGTATCGGAATCTTCAGAAGATTCAAAGTACCGCCTATTAGCTTCCAGAGATCGATACGCGTACCGACCGGTATCGACATCGGGCGTACCGGGAATCGGATCGGTATCGAGAAAATCTCCGGAACCGGCATGCTACTGGAAGTAGATGCTCTGGGTACCAGTATCGGTTGTGGTACCGGAACCGGAGTCGGAACCGATTGTCGCGGTACCGATAGTGGTGCAGCGTTAATGAAAGCCAGTATGGCCTGCTGCATGGATTGTACCGTAGTACCCATAGACGCCACAACTGCCTGGATGTCGGTACCGGTGTTAGCCGGTACCCCAGAGCAGTCTAAGAGGTGATCGGTCGAGGCCAAGCCATCGATGTCTACCTGTAACCCCATAGGAGGAGGTTTGGAAGCCGGAGCTTCCCGCCGGGGTTGTTTGGCTGGGGCAGGGTCCTCAGGGTCAAACCCAAGGGCCTCTCGCTGCTTAGAGGGAGATTTGCCCTTTGAGGACCTGCCTGAAGAATGTTTGGTTACCTGAGATCCATCAGGAGAGGAAGACCTGGAGGATGTTGATGCTGGAGTATCCGCAGAAAACAGCATATGAAACTTGGCTGCTCTGTTCTGTAAGCCCCGTTTGGACATCAGAGAGCAGGATGGACAATCCGGAATGGAATGGTCAGGCCCCAAACATTTAAGACACCATTCATGGGTATCTGTGACTGAAATAGTACTGGTACACTTGGTGCATTTTTTAAAACCAGAGGCTGGATTACTCCATGAGGGAGAATCTGAGAAGGCCTAGAGGCCTCACAGAATAAACACACCAAGTGAGGAAAAAGTAATTATTTTTTTTTTTTAAAGAAATAAATGAAAAAAGACCGGCGGTACCGGTCCGGAATCGGGGAAGGCAGACACGCGGTCAAAGAAACAAATTAAAATAACAATTTCTTCAGCGGTGACAGGAACACGACCTGCTGGCTCCGCGGAAAAAGAAGAACTGAGGAGAGTTGGTCAGGAAGGCGGGAAGGCAGCGCGCATGCGCTGTGGGAGGCCCCAAAAGCTTCCTTTCTGGGAAGCTGGGGAGCTTTCCCGCGCAGGCAACGTCGGTTCCGACGTACCCATATGTGAGGACTCATTCCTGCTTGTTCCTGGAGATTCATTGTTATCTCCCTCTGAATTGGAGTTTTCCCTGGCCACTATAGTTTGCCAGTCACTGTTTCTGTTCCCTTGTTTCCAGTAAGGCTGTTCTAGGGCTCTCAAATAAGCATGGCTTGTTCCTATGCCCTTACGTCCTGGCTTATAAAACTCTGGCCTGCTTCTTTTCCTTTCAAACTGGATATCTGCTTTACAAGAGCTTCTAGGAGCTGAGCTTCCCTTTATGAATAAAGTGTCACCATACCTTGGCTTCCTGTAACCGGTATAACTGGAGTTTTCCTTCTCTGGCACTTCTCTCAGGACACAGTCTCTTTGGCAGACTTTCTCTTGGAAGCTTCTGGGCACTGCTTGACCTTTCTGTAGCCTAGGAAAACCTGGTGAGGAATCCAGACTTCCTTGCTTCCTGGTATAGGTAACTCTGCTATCAGTACCTTTCCTTCTAGAGCCTTTCAATCCTGTTTCAGAGTCTTCTGGTAAGCGTAGGCCTCTCTCCAGGTATGGCTCTCTCCTTCTGAGCTCTTTACCTCTGAGGTCTCTTGCTACCAAGTCTTTCTCCGGACTGACTCTCCACGGCCCGTCTTTCTCTCTGGCTCTTTCTGCTCCTCTTCCAGCTCCTGCTGTCCTTGTCGTGCTGCTTGTCTTGGCTGCACTGCTTGACCTGGCTGGGTTGCTGTTCCTGGTTGTCTCAGCTCCCCTTCTCCTTCTCCACCTTGCTCATGCACTAGCTTTTTGCTTATAAAGGCATTCCACGTTTGAGTTCCCCGGGCTACCTTTCAGGTGCAGCTGATTAACTTCTGCAGAATCATCAGCCGGGTGTGTTAACTCTGCCTCTGTAAGTTTTCGCCTGCTCCCTCTAGCTGCGCTGCAGGGCAATTGCATCTTCCGCACATCATTTGTTTTGTGAAAGACAGCGTTTTTTCCTAAGTCTTCACTTTCATTAGCTTCCGCTCTATGACACTACACATCAGAACACAGTACGTACACCACATTAATTGCACTAGAAAACATTGTACAACTTGTGAAAACCATAAATACATAACAACTTTTAAATTTTAAGATGTCTGTGTTGTTTTCTATCAGAATCAGAACCCTAATTTTTGTGCGCTCTGTTGTAAAGTATGTGCGCTCGCTCAGCGAGGTGTGTGCGCGCGCACACGTGCACAGCTTAGAGGGAACAGTGGTGGGAGGGAAGCTATTTCACGGACTGTATTCTGCCCACATTGCAAGAGAAAGCGTAGTTACTCACCTGTAACAGGTGTTCTCCAGGAGCAGCAGGAATCAGTCCTCACATATGGGTGACGTCGGCGCCGACGGAGCCCTCGCGGAGCAATTTTCCCCAGCTTTCAAAGAAAGCCTTTGGGAATTGCAGCGCGCATGCGCGGTCCCCTTCCCGCCCAAGGGTGCCATCTTAGCCAGTCAGATGACATAGCTAAAAGACAGCATAAAAATTTGCAAAAAAACTAAAGCAGATAAGTGCAACTCCAAGGGGAGGAGGGAGGGTTGTGAGGACTGATTCCTGCTGCTCCTGGAGAACACCTGTTACAGGTGAGTAACTACGCTTTCTCCAGGACCAAGCAGGAAGTCAGTCCTCACATATGGGACTCCCAAGCTTAAGGCTACCGGAGACCCTAAGCACAAAAATGAGCTCCCTCTAGCTCAGCAGTACAGAAGGAAGGAATCTTCACTGAATTATTACCCACCGGTAGCCCCCATCCGGGATGGAGGGTAGGAGTTGCTCAAACCTCGAAGAGATTTCGGAGGACTGCCTGTCCGAAAGCACTGTCCCTGCGGGACTCCCTCTCGAGGCAGTAATGGACCGCAAAAGTCTGGCTCGAAGACCAAGTAGCGGCCCGGCAGATGTCTGCCAATGGAACAGAGCGGAGGTAAGCCACTGACGTAGCCTTCGCCCGAACACAATGAGCCGTGACCCGACTATCTAGCGAGAGTCCGGCTGCCCCATAAGCCCAAGCGATACAGTCAGCAACCCAGATGGACAGAGTACGCTTGGATACAGGGAGCCCCAATTTATTGGGGTCAAAAGACACGAAAAGCTGAGCAGCTTTACGGTGCTCCCGCGTACGGTCAAGGTAGAAGTTCAACGCCCTTCTACAGTCCAGGGTATGCAGGACCATTTCAGCTCGGCTGGAGTGTGGCCTGGGAAAGAAGGTCGGAAGTACCACCTCCTGATTGATGTGAAAAGGGGAGACCACTTTTGGAAGAAATTTTGGGTGAGTCCGTAGGACTACCCTATTTTTGTAGAACCGAGTGTAAGGGGGATCAGACACGAGGGCCTGCAATTCACTTACGCGTCTAGCGGAAGTGAGGGCTATCAGGAATAAGGTTTTCCAAGAAAGAAAACGGAGAGAACAGGTAGCCATAGGTTCAAAAGGCGGACAGGTGATCCGCTGTAAAACCACATTCAGATCCCAGTCAGGTGCTGGCGGGCGCAGAGGTGGTTTAAGTAGAAGGAGACCTCGGAGAAACCTCGCTACGAGAGGGTCGCTGGAAAGAGGTCTGCCGTCCACCGGCACATGATGTGCTGAAAGAGCACTGAGGTGAACTTTGACGGAGTTGGACTTAAGTCCCAGATTAGAGAGGTAGAGCAAGTACTGCAAGATCACCGACACCGAGCAGGAGAACGGATCCTGAGACTGCTGGGCACACCAAGCGGAAAAGCGACGCCATTTAAGGGCATAGCATTTGCGGGTAGAAGGTCGCCGGGAAGCTAGGACGACCTCTTCCACCTCTGCCGGCAGTAGAAGGGGAGCAAGGACTACCCTTTCAGCAGCCAGGCCATCAGATGTAGAGATCTGAGGTTGGGGTGTAGCAGGGACCCCTGATCCTGTGTTAGGAGATCCGGTTGAAACCCCAGAGGGAACGGATCCTCTACCGCTAATTGCAGCAGGAGTGGAAACCACGGCTGTCTGGGCCAGCGAGGAGCTATCAGGATCATGGAAGCTTTGTCTCGGAGAACCTTGAAAAGAGTTCGAGAGACTAGCGGTATGGGAGGAAAGGCATACAGAAGGTTTTTCAACCATGAGAGCAGAAAAGCATCCGCCGCTACTCGAAGGGGATGCGGCTGCCGAGAGCAGAAGCGAGGAAGTTGCCGGTTGAGAGGACTGGCAAAGAGATCCATCGTGGGGAGGCCCCACTTCAGAAAAAGTTTCTGAACTACCAAGGGATCCAGGCGCCACTCGTGCGGCTGGAGGATCCTGCTGAGTTTGTCCGCCAGGCAATTTTGTTGGCCTGGGAGATAAACTGCCTTGAGAAGAATGCCGTGGCTGACGGCCCAAGAGCAGAGCCTCTGTGCTTCTCGACAGAGAAGGAAGGAGCCCGTGCCTCCCTGTTTGTTCACGTAGAACATGGCAACTTGATTGTCCGTCTGGACAAGGACGGACTGGTGAGAAGTCAGGTGGGAGAAAGCCTTGAGAGCCAGACGGATTGCTCTGAGCTCCAGGAAGTTGATCTGCTGCGCAGACTCCCACGTGGTCCAGAGACCTTGAGTACATGCCCCTTGGCAATGCGCTCCCCATCCGAGGAGAGAAGCATCGGTCGTCAGCACTTGAGCCGGCGGAGGAGACTGAAAAGGCATTCCGAGCACCAGGTTCAGTCGATGAAGCCACCACTGTAGAGAAGAGGCCAGCGGGCCGGAGATGCGCACTAAGTCGGCTAGGCCGCCCGTGGCCTGTTGCCACTGCTTGCGAAGGCACCACTGAGCAGGCCGCATATTCAGGCGGGCATTGGGGGTCACGTGGACGGTGGAAGCCATATGGCCGAGTAGTCTCAGGAAGCGCCTGGCTGAGACCAGGGACTGGCTGCGAAAACGGCCGGCTAGGTCCATGAGCCGTTGAGCCCTGTCGAGAGGCAGGAAAGCTCGTGCCTGAAGAGTGTGCAATCTTGCGCCGATGAACTCGAGATCTTGCGAGGGGAGCAAAGTGGACTTTGCGAAGTTTATGACAAAGCCCAAGTACTGCAGAAGAGTCACAGTGCGGTGTGTGGCTTTTGTGACTTCTGGAGAGGACGATGCTCTGATAAGCCAGTCGTCTAGGTACGGAAAGACATAGAGGCCGTGAAGCTGGAGATAAGCCGCCACCACCGCGAGACATTTTGTGAAGACTCGTGGTGCGGAGGATAGGCCAAAGGGCAGTACTCTGTACTGGTAATGATTTCCTGCCACCACAAACCTTAGGTATTGGCGGTGGCTTGGGTGGATGAGGATGTGCGTGTAGGCATCCTTTAGATCCAAGGAGCATAGCCAATCTCCCTGCTGGAGGTAGGGCAGAAGGATTCCAAGGGTAAGCATCTTGAACTTCTCCCTGACGAGGAACTTGTTGAGGTTGCGCAAGTCCAGGATGGGTCTGAGGCCTCCCGTTCTTTTTGGTATTAGGAAATACCTGGAATAGAAGCCTTGACCCCTCAGGTGGTGGGGCACCGGTTCCACAGCCTGTTCCTGAAGAAGACTTGCTAACTCCTGAAGGAGTAAGTCCCTGTGCAGAGGGAGTCGTGGAGGTTCTCCCGGGAAATAGGAGGGAGGGACCTGGTGGAAGTGGAGAAGATAGCCTTCTCTCACAACATGAAGCACCCAGGCATCTGATGTGATGTTGGACCACCTGTGGGCAAAGTGAACCAGCCGGCCTCCTGTGCTGGGAGGAACCAGCTGAGGGGGAGAGGCTATGCTGATGAAGTCAAAAACCCCCACCCTGCTGAGCAGGGGCCGGTGGTGCAGGCTTGGGGGCTTGCTGCCTACGGGACCCGTTACCCCGTCCCTTGGCCTGCTGACCCTGTTGGGGAGCTGCAGAGGCCTGATATTGAGGGTAGTGTTTATAGGCAGCCGCCTTTCTCGGGTAAAAGGACTTCTTTCCCGAGCCCTTCTTCTTCTGGGAAGGGGCGGAGGTCTTCCTAGAGAGCCTAGTTCTGGTGAGAGTCTCTGTCTCGATTTGTGCAGCCTTTTCAGCCATGGGCTTGCCAAAGAGGTTCTCACCTCGGCAGGGGACATCGACCAACTTGTCCTGCACCCAGTGTTCAAGGTCAGACGACTGAAGCCAAGCCTGTCGGCGGGCACCGATGCCGGCTGCGGCCACTCGAGCCGATGCTTCAAAGCCATCATAGGCTGCTCGAGAAATGAATTTGGAGCATTCCCGAATACCAGTTGTCAAGGCTAGGAACCTCCGCAAAGGTTCCTCGGACAGCCCAGCGGAGAATCCGGCTATCTCTTTAGCCAGGTCTCTAAGGTACATGCCCATGTAGAGCTGGTAGGTCTGGACCCGACAAGCAAGCATAGAGCCCTGGAAACACTTCTTACCGAGGCCATCCAGGTTGCGGGCCTCCCTGCCAGGAGGCACCGAGGAGTGCATCTTCTGGCTCTTAAGCCTATGCATGGCCGATTCCACCACCATGGAATGGTGCGGCAGCTGTGCTTTTTGGAAGCCAGGGCTCTTGCGGACTCGATAGATGGAATCGACCCGCTTGCTTAATACCGGCGACGATGCCGGACTCTCCCACATGCGGAAGACCGGGCATCCTCCGGAGGGGACTGTTTCCGAGGTTCGGACTCAGGCGAGTCCAAGGGGACACACCGAGTCCGAAAAGAATCAGGTGACTCTTCCTCTTCAGACTCCCAGGCCGACTCCGAGGAGGAATCGGTGGGGTCGGTCCGGGCGGGCGGAGGAGTCGGCCGCCCCGACGCCGAGGGAGTCGGCGTCGACGACCTCAGTCCCGAACGGGAGGCCGAGGGTGACCTCGACCGAGGATCGACTCGAGCCTGCATGGACTCGAGGATCGGCTCGGTCTCCGGGGTCGACTTAGACGTCGACGTCCCGGCGGTCGGGGCAGAGGCGCCAGTGAGGCTAGCGATCAGTGCCCGCTGCTGGTCCATGAAGGCAGATAGTCTGCTCTCCAAGGCCGTCAACCTGAGTCCGACCTCAGGTGACCCAGCAGCCCCCGACTCGGGCCCCGACGGCGTCGGGCCCCGACGGCGTCGGGCCCGACGTCGGACCCCTCGGAGGCGAGTCCAGGAGGACTACAGGACTTACCCGAGCAGGCAACTCCGATTCCAGACGAGGTCGCTTCGGGAGATGTTCCTTCTCCAAAGACCCGGGACGGCTATCGGGGCTATGCGACCTGGCCCTCGCGGAACCAGGAGCGTCCACCGACGCCGCCCTCGCGGGTTTCACCTTCCGATGATGGTCCCCGGAGGGAGAACCCCTGTCGGAGGAACTCCGGTGACGGTCAGAGCTGGAGCCTCTGGACGCCGAGGCCTCCGACGAGGTCCGGGTACGGGTGGGATCAGCGAAGATTCGTTCCCGCTGATGCCGCCGACTCCTTAACGCTTTGGAGGACATTTTGCTGCAGGCCCCACAGATCAGTTCCTCGTGATCCGGGCCAAGGCAGCGGAGGCAATTATCGTGTGTGTCAGTGAGTGACATATTTCTGTCACACTGAACACACCTCTTGAAACCACTGGCAGCCATCGGGGGAAAAAGGGCCCCTGCAAGGTCAAAGGACCGGGCTGCCAGCGAAAAACCGAAAACGAAACTGACAGAAAATCAGAAAAACCGAAAAATAAGAGAAGGACTCGCAACGGCGTCGCAAGCCCGGGCAGGAAAGAGACCGGCGTCGAACCTAAGAAAAAAGAGAAATAAATCACGAAAAATCAACTTTTTCAGCGGGGACAAGAAGACCACGTCTGTAGGGCTCCGCGGAAAAAAGAAGACTGGCTAAGATGGCACCCTTGGGCAGGAAGGGGACCGCGCATGCGCGCTGCAATTCCCAAAGGCTTTCTTTGAAAGCTGGGGAAAATTGCTCCGCGAGGGCTCCGTCGGCGCCGACGTCACCCATATGTGAGGACTGACTTCCTGCTTGGTCCTGGAGAAACATCAAAAGTCACTAGAGGCAACTATTACAGGGGAGGAGGTTCTAAGGACTATTGCACTGCAATATGTGCCTTTGAATCAGTGCTGACTCCTAGTGACCCAGCAGCTCCTGGGTTTTCTTGGCAGGGTGATCAGAAGTAGATTGCCAGGCCATTTTCCCAAGGCAATGGAGGGCTAAGTTACTTGCCTAGGTCCACAAGGAGTGCTAGTGTGAAATAAACCCTTGTCTCTTGATTATTAAGCCAGTGTTCTAACTTCTAGACTTCTCCTCCACTCCTTTAAGGGCTATTAAGAGCTTCAAATTAGGGAAAGCCCCAAGGTTAGACGGGCTTACTGCCTTATTTTTTTTTAAAAGGTCTTCTACGCAGCCGATGGACCTTTTGGTCAATCTTTTTAAAATGGTGCTAGATGGTATGGCTCTTCCAGATTCTATGAGGGTGACAAGCATTACAGTCCTACCCATGGAGGGCAAAGATCCTGCTCAGTGTGGGTCATATAGACCGATCTCGCTTCTTAACATTCATGCAGGTTGTTAGCAAAAATTCTTACTATGCAGCTAAATAGGCATATGTCCTATCTGGTGGGGGAGGATAAAGCAGGCTTTGTGCCAGGGTGACAAGCGGGGGACAGCGTTAAGGTTTTATGGTTAACGTAGTGGGCTCAAAGTAAGAAGGTACCAGCTATGCTATTTTTAGTGGATGCTGAAAAAGCATTTGATCGAGCGGAATGGGATTATATGGTGAGGTATTACGTAGGAAGGGGTATGGGTCTCATTTCATTAGTTTGGTACAAGCTTTGTAAGAGAGACCCTGGGCTAGGGTTAGAGCAAATGAAGGTTATTCTGCAGAATTTATCCCGAGTAGGGGGATGCATCAGGGTTGTCCCTTATCATCTCTGCCTTTTGTTTTGAGCTTAGAATACTTGGCAGAGCAGATTAGAGGGAATAAGGAGGATTAAAGTGCGGGGAGAGGAATATAAGATAGCCATGTTTGCTGATGATAGGTTTATAGTGAGTTCTCTGGCCACCTCACTGGGACCTGTGGTGGAGGAGTTGCAGAGTTATGGGGCAAGGGCGCGATTTAAGGTGAACATATCTAAATACAAACTCTTGAATGACTCTCTCTCGGCCTCTCAACTAGAGGAAGTGGCCAGGGAAATGCCCTTTAAAATTTCTCGGAAGGGGCTGAAATACTTAGGTGTTAAGTTGCACACAGACTTTTGGACTTAAATGACTTTCATTATGGGTCACTTGTACAGAAGGTTGGAGCAGATCCGGACAGGAGGGGGAAACTAGAGCATTCCTGGAATTAGCAGTTGGGGGTAATGAAGATGGCCATTCTACCTAAAATTTTGTACCTATTTATGGCACTACCAGTGCTAAATTCTGAAGAGGGAGATGGGGGCCTTGAATAGGAAGTTATTTGCCTATATATGGAGGCATCAAACCACCTAGGGTAGCCCGTAGAATTCTCACACTGACAAAAGTTGAAGGGGGTATGGATGCTGCTGATGTGCTGAAGTAGTATCTTGCCTCACAGCTGGCAGTGTTGGTAGAATGGGAGTGTAGCGACCCAAAGCAGGGCATATATGGGAAGGAGCCTATTCAGATTTGTGGGTAAAGGGTATGCCGAAGAGGCAACTAGAACCTTTTTTGAAATGTTTGTTATCAGTATGGGCACAGGAGCAGGGAAGATTGATGGGGAGAGGGCACCGTTCCCTTGCTATAGATCTCAGCTATGTACAGCAACTACCACAGGAACAGACTGGGAGGGTGCTAGAAAACTGGAGGAGCAAGAGGCTCATTAAGTTGTATCCATTTTTTGGGGCTGAAATTCTTTTAACTTAGAGTTACTGGCTCAATTTGAATTGCCATAACAGGGATTTTTTTAATGTTTTTGCAGATTTGACACTTTTTACAGAGTGTAGTGGAGTTGCAAAGAACCAAAGGGACTCTGATGAAATTTGAATCACTGCTCTTAGGGAAATTGGGTCATGAAAAGATAAGGATTTCTATAAATCTAGACAAGGTTTTAGATAGCGCTGGGGAGACGTCTGCTGTCTTAGTACATGTTGGTACCAATGACATAGGAAAGTGTGGTAGGAAGGTTCTGGAGACCAAATTTAGGTTTTTGAGTAGGAAGTTGAAATCCAGAACTTCCAGGGAAGCATTCTCAGAAATGCTTCCCATTCCACGCTCAGAACCCAAAAGATAGACAGAGCTCCGGAGTCTCAATGCATGGATGAGACAATGATGTAAGGAAGAGGGTTTTGGATTTCTTAGGAACTGGGCAACATTCTGGGTAAAGGTTGGGCTTTTCCGAAGGGATGGGCTCCACCTTAACAAAGATGGAACCAGGCCACTGGCATTTACCTTTAAAAAGGAGATAGAGAAGCTTTTAAACTAGATAATAGGAGAAAGCCAACAGTCGCCCAACAGCGCATGGTTCGGAACAATGTATCCTTGAAGGATACTAGCAAAAGATTGAAGTTCGGGCATATAGATAGAGAGGTTCCAATAAAGGCAAAAGTAAACCAAATAGCCTTAAAGTACAGAACAGACAGAGCTTAAAGATTCCAAATAACCCCTGCCTACCAATAACCAGATTGGAGTGGAGGAGTGGCCTAGTGGTTGGGGCAAGGTACTTCAGGCCGGAAGGTCGGAGGTTCAAATCCCACTAGAGGACAGCAACCTTGGGCCGGAAGGACTGGGGTTTCTAGTCCCACAGGTGCTCCTTGTGGTCTTGGGCAAGTCACTTAACCCTCCATAGCCCATGTTCCCTGTAAAATAGTTATCTCCAAATTATAATGCCCTGTTCAATGTAATTTCAGTTTGTTCAATGTAAACCGCACTGATGCAGAATAGCGTGGTATATAAGAGAATGTAAATAAAAAATAAATAAATAATATGAAAAAGATACAACCTCTAAATTGATTGTATGCAAATGCTAGAAGTCTAAAAAATAAGATGGGAGAGCTAGAATATATAGCACTAAATGAAAGGTTAGATGACTGGCATCTCAGAGACCTGGTGGAAGAAGGGAAACCAATGGGACACTGTGATACCTGGGTATAAACTATATCGCAACAATAAGGTAGATCAAACTGGTGGAGGGGTTCCACTCTATGTTCGAGAGGGCATAGAGTCAACAGGATTAAAGTTTTGCAGGAAACAGAATACACTGCAGAATCTGTATAGACAGAAATTCCATGTAAAAGGGGGAAGGCGATAGCCTATCATCTGGCCAGAATGAACAAATGTATGATGAAATGCTCAAAGAAATCAGGGAAGCTAACAAAAGTTATAACACAGCAATAATAATGGGTAATTTCAATTATCCCGGTATTGAATAGTTCAGTATCACGGTAGGAAATGCTAGGGTGATAAAGTTTCTAGATGAAATAAATAACTGTTTCTTGGAGCAGCTGGTTCATGAACCGACAAGAGGTGGGGGGAATGGGTATTGTGAGTGTCTCCTTTGGGGGAGCCTCGTACTGGAGGATCTTGAGATCCTCTGTGCAAGGGTCCTCCTCTGACTAGGTGGGGAAGGCGAGGACCTTTGACATATCCCTCACGAAGTCGAGGAAGGCCATATCCTGGGGTGGGGACCGGCACCACTTCTCCAGGAGAAATGTGTCCGAGGGCACATCTCTGTGGCAACGGGTGTCCTGGGACTCATCGTCCTCTGTTTCGCAGTCTGACTTGGGGTCGCTGGAAGAGTTGAGGGCTATTTGGGCCTCGGGGTACAGCCCTGGCATCCCCAGTGCCTCGGCGGCCCTGTGCACAGAGCTGAGGACACTGATTGGAGAAGAACGTGGCCCCGAGGATCAGGACTTGTGCAGAGGCATCTCTTGGGGACGGCACTCAAGGATCAGCTTGACCTCCGGGCAGTTCAAGGTAGAGGGCCTGATGGTGGGGAGTGATGACATGAAGGAATCGGACATCAGAGCCCACTGCTAAGCCACGAAGGCAGACAAACTGTGCTCCAAGGCCACCATCCTGGCCTCAAGGCCAGATGGCTCTGCAGCTTTAGGAGTGGGCATAGGTGACTTCAGGCCCAGCGCCGGCTCCGTCTAAGGAAAAACCTCAACGAGGATGGCTTTGGGGTCTAAGACTGATCTACTGACATTTATAGCTCCTGTCGGGGCAACTTGGTAGGCCTGTCTCAGCCGTCGCCCTTGACCTCGCATCAGGGGCTGTGGGTCCAGGGCCCGTGGGACAGCCCCACTTTCCCCGACTCATCACCAAATGAGGTCTTCGAGGGCTTCCAGCTCTTCCTGGAGTGTTTATTGAGGGAGCTTCGGCTCGAGGCTCCGGAGAAGCTCGGTCTCTGCGAGGGTCAGAGGGAGTCTTAGAGCTTGGTCTTTGGGGCTGAGTCGGTCTTCTGGAAGATGGACTCGCGCTACTGCTGCTGACGGTTCTTGAGGGCCTTGGGAGTCATCTGCTTGCAGAGACTGTAGACCAAGGGATTGTGGTCCAGCCTGAGGCATGTTAGGCAGCAGTAGTGCGGGTCTATGCACAACACGAGTGCATAGCAGTCGCACGGCTTGAAGCCACTGACCGAGGCCATGGCAGGGATGACTGCCCCCACGAGGTCACTCGGCCTGGCCAGGAAAAAGGCGCGAACCCGCGCCAACGGATAAAAGAAAAAAGGAAAGAAAAAGAACCCGAGAATGCGGCGCCGAGGCAAGTGGTCTCGAGGGAGAGAAGGGACCGGTAAGCAATTGAAGAAAAGAAAAAAATGACAAAAAAAAATATTCAACTTTTTCCGGGCTCTGTGCAAAAAAGGAGACTGAGTTAAGACAGCACCCTTAGGCGGGAAGGGTACAACACATGCATAGTGCATTTCCCAAAGGCTTTCTTTGAAAGCTAGGAAGAGATTACCGTGCAGGCACTGTTGATGCAGACATCACCCATATGTGAGGATTGATTTTGTGCTTGTTCCTGGAGAACACGTTGAAACCCTCCGCCCAGTGTACGGTGGCAGCCAAGAAGGCAAATAGAATGCTAGGAATCATAAGGAAAGGAATAGAAAATAAAACAAAGGATAATTATAATGCCTCTGTATCGTTCCATAGTACAACCACACCTTAAATACTGTGTGCAATTCTGGTCACCATATCTTAAAAAGGATATAGCGGAATTAGAAAAGGTACAGAGAAGAGCCACCAAAATGGTAAAGGGGATGGAAGGATACCCTTATGAGGAGGGGCTTAAGAGGTTAGGTCTCTTCAACCTGTAAAAGAGACGGCTGAGGGGAGATAAGATAGAGGTCTATAAATTAATGAATGGAGTGGAACGGTAAACGTAGATAGATTGTTTACGTCATCAACAAGTAGAAAGATTAGAGGACATGCAATGAAGCTACAGTGTAACCCATTTAAATCTAATAAAAGAAAACATTTTTCACTCAACGCCTAATCAAACTCTAGAATTTGTTACCGAAGGATATAGTAAAAGCTGTTAATGTAGCTGGATTTTGAAAAGGTTTGGACCAGTTTCTGGAGGAAAGATCCATTAACCATTATTAAAGAGGACCCAGGAAATCCACTGCGTGCTTCGATATAAGCATTGTGTAACCTGTGTGTCTTTTTGGGAAAATACCAGGTACTTATGTCCTGGATTAGCCATTGTTGGAAACAGGATACTGGATTTAATGGACCTTGGTCTGACCCAGTATGGTTATTTCTTATGTTAGTAGGGGAGACGGTGATTAAGCTTCCCTATATGCTTAAAAGGGAAAGAATGCTAGGGAAGACCATCGACGTGGAGGAATGGCTGAAATCTGCTCTGCGAATTTCAAATATATCAGTGTCTGCTAATGTCATAGAAAATGGCTACAAGATCTTATTTTAATGGTACCTTATCCCCAGAGAAGATCCACTGATTTTGTAGTTCCTGCTCATCTGTGTGTAGGAGAAAATGTGGGAAGGTTGGGGATTTCTTGCATGTGTAGTGGGGGTGTGAATTTGTGAAGACATTTTGGGGGGAGGTTGGGAAGTTTACTATGCAGGTACCTGTCGGATACCTAATGATCACTGTTCCCTCTAAGCTGTGCACGTGTGCGCGCGCACATACCTCGCCGAGCGAGCGCACATACTTTACAACAGAGTGCACAAAAATTACGGTTCTGATTCTGATAGAAAACACAGACGTCTTAAAATTTAAAAGTTGTGATTGTAATTACTAGAAATTTTCTGCTTCATTTAGTAATCGTCTGTTTTCATTTAATTTGATTAAAATCAATGTGGTGTACATACTGTATTCTGATGTGTAGTCAAATTTTAAAGTATATAACTCCGAGTGTCATTATGTAGCGTACAAAAATTTAACCTTCCTTCAAAAGCTGCACAGCTGATATTTTATGCGCACACAGCCTACAGAAAATTAGAGGGAACATTGATGATAATTCTTGGGTGTATTTACTTTTGGGGGAGCACGAGGAGGGCAGCCCTGGGGTGCAAAGCTGGATAATCTACTATCTTATGGCAGTGAGATGCGAGATTGTTAAGTTTTGGGGTAGGCCAGAAGTCCTATCTATCCAGAGTTCAATGGATAGGCTGCTATAGGTCTGTACTTTGAGTTGGCTTACAGCACAAAGAAGAGGGCAGTTGGGGAAGTTTAGGAAAATATGGAGTCCTTTCTTTAAATGGTGAGGGGAGAGTATGGATTGAATAATCTGAGGTGGGAGTGTAGGTGTGGAGGTTTGTTGTATTGGAAGCCTACGTTTGAATTATATTAACCTTGCATTTGGTTTATTGGTTTAAAATGAAAATAATTTAAAAAAAAGGAAGATATAACAAACCAGTTGCGACTTCTTGGTGTTGATGATGAAACCTAGCAATCACAGGAGCTGGGTTGCTCACAGGATGGACAATTTGACTTTTTTTGTTTGTGAGGGACCCCTATGAGCCCATCATCCAGATAGAGAAAGATTCACATTCCCTCCTTTCGGAGATGTGTGGCTTCGACAGCAACGCACATGATGAAGACTCCCGAAGTTAAAGATATGCTGAAGGGAAGTTTCAGTATTGGTAGTTCTGTTTGTTATTGAGAACCAAAGTTACTTCTTGTGAGCTGGATGGATAGGTATGTGGGTATATGCAGGACTTTTTAAAAAGCAGTGCTTCCAGGTGCAGGAGCATCCTCCTCTCAGGGGCCCGATTGGCGTCGGCAAAAGGGAGCAGGCAGGTAAACCCCTCCATGCTCCCCTTCACCAAGGCCAATCAGACCGAAGAACACCACCGGTGGGACTTTTTAAAAAGCAGCACTTCCAGGCACGGGAACATCCTCCTCTCGGAGGCCCGATCAGCGTCAGCTAAAGGGAGCAGGCAGGTAAGCCCCTCCCTGCTCCCCTTCACCAAGGCAAAACAGGCTGAAGAACACCATCGGTGGGACTTCTTAAAAAGCAGCGCTTCCAGGCGGGCCCGCACCTGAGGGCCTTGCCAGAGGTCCCTTTGGTGTGTCCCTTAGCGTGGACCGTCAAAGAAGAAAAAGAGCAGAAAAGATGACCGGTAACCACAACCTACAAAACCATGCATTACCAAACACCTCTCACCTACAGATCACCAAGATACTCACCGAACCCCTCAAGAGAAGCTAGCTACAGTAAGCTACGAACTTAAAGACAAACATGACACCACATAATCCAATATATCATACGATCGTTTTCTTGGCTACATGTCTGCTCATATCCTCTACCCATCTAAGCAACAATTGGAACAAAAGCATAAGTTCTTCACAGAGCAAACCTTCTCCACCTTACAACTCACCACAAATTACCATTCACTAAACAAGCACGCAGGCTCATACATATTAGCACTGAATGACTAACAACGAATACTACAAGCACCATCATCATCCAATCAAATGTTCTCTCATCAATACTCGTTCTATCCGCAACAAAATTCAGACTATCGCAGACCACATTCACCTCACTGACACAGAGGTAATGTGCATCACAGAAAGCTGGATCAATGACTATGACAACGTCCTACTAAACCAATTAACTACATCACAATATACGCTATTAAGTTGCCCTAGATTATATCAGAGAGGGGGTGGAGTACTCATACTTGCAAAGAAGCACCTGAACTTCACACAGAACAACTGCCAATCACTACAGACAGTAAATCTCTTAACCATCTCTAACTCGGAGCACACCATAACTGTAGCGTATAGAAAACCTACTCCCAACATAGATGATCTAGCTGCAGTCATAAACAAGGCATGTACACATACAGCAACAAGAAACCACTTCATCCTCATTGGTGACCTCAACCTCCCCTCAATCAAAGAAAAACACACAAATGCATTCCTTAATGCCATGGATTCCCTACAGCTAACCCAAATAATTGATGCACCAACCCATTGCAAAGGATCAATCTTGGACCTTATATTCATATCCAACAACCTACTTAAAGAAAACCTAAATCTGCAAACTGACCCAGTATCATGGTCAGATCACACCATGATATCCCCTCAATATACCAGCCAATACTACTCAACCAAAAACATCTCAACAGCAACAGTTCAGATGTCGATTTAAGGCATTCAATGAACAATACCTCCTTGACCAGATCTCGGCACTAATAGACACAGACATAACTGATCTGGATACATTTATAGACTCATGGAACCAGACAATATATACAACTTCAACCTTCAACAAAAAATTCACCTCAAAACACCATATGTCCTCCATGGTTCTCCAAAAACCTGGACCAGCACAGAAGAGAACTTAGACGCCTTGAAAAAAAATAGAAAAGAACACAGGACAATACAACCAAGACACAGCTACATAACCTTCAAAAGAAATACAATGACCCATGTAACAAGACACAAAAGGAATTTAACACAAAATCTTATGAAATCACTCAACCGCCCTAGAGAACTATTTTCAGTTGTACAACTGACCAATAACCCTAATACAGCCGACACAACAATCGAAAGAATGCAAATAGATCCACAAGTTATGGCAGACTTTCTCCACAATAAACAACTCACAACTCCTCATCAACATTTCGTGCCACCCCAGCAAAATAAGGATGCAGACAAAAAACACCTATAGCACAACTTCAACCTAATAAATAAAAGAGAAATAATAGACATCAACACCATGACCTTGCCCTTCGACCCATGTCCAGTTACATGGCTAAAAAATCTATGCAACCAATTTGCTCAACCATCCTATGAATAGTTTGCTCCTTCCTCACCCAAGGATACCTTCCTCCAGTGCTCAAACAGGCCTCTAATATGTCCTATCATAAAAAAAACCTCACTAGACAAGACCCTCCCAAGCTCCTATCGCCCAATTACGAGTATCCCATTCCTGGCCAAAATAATTGAAAAAAAAAACATACAACACCAACTTCAAGACCATGTGGATACCCATGCACCCCTAGACCAACACTAACATAGCTTCCACCCACAACATGGCATTGACACTTTAACAGACCTATTTAAGAGAATCATCATCGGACTGGATAAACCCCGTCAGGGATTTGGGCTACTGTTCCTCGACATAAGTGCCACTTTTGACTCAGTATCTCACCCATCATGCTAAACAGGCTAAATGACATTGGTTTAACAGACTACACACTAAGATGGTTCAAGTCATATCTATTTGACAGAACCATGCAAGAAGAAGGCTGGCACCTCCAACTCAAGACCCTTCAAGTCAGTACAAGACATCCCTCAAGGCTCAGCCTTCTCCAGACTATTATTCAACCTATACATTCAACCAATCTGCAACCTACTATGGAAATGGAATGCATACTATCACCTCTATGCAGATGACGTTCTACCTGCCATTTAACACCAAGAACCCAGACTTCTCAACCATATCAGATGTCTTCAATGCTATGACAAACTTCCTAGCTAGTATAAATCTCACAGTAAACCGAAAGTAAAACCGAAGCTCTACTTATATTTAGAGATCAAGATTTCAAGCCTCCAAAAAAAGATGACAACACAGGATGCAGAAATACCAATAAAACAAGAGATCAAATACTTAGGTATAACCATTGACAGCAACCTCAACATGACCTCTCACATCAAAAACACATTCAAAACAGCATACTGGAAGCTAAAGCTCATCAAACCCCTTCAATATCTTCTGCAGGAGTCGGACTTCAGATCAATACTACAAGCCATAGTCACACCACACCTCGACTATGGAAACATCATTTACCAAGGCCTCCCAAAAACTGCTCTATATCCAATCCAATTAGTCCAAACACTGCCGCCAGAATCCTCACTGCCAGCTCGTCCATGCACTATATGACACCTAAAAAAACCTATACTGGCTCCCAATAACACAATGAACAAAATACAAAACCATCACTACCACCTTCAAGATACTTCATAACCTCTCAGCTCCCTGCCTCTCAGAGCTGATCACAACAACCTACTCAACAAGACCAAGAAGAGCCTCCAACCAGAACTTCCTGAACATCCATCCGCTCAGGACCAAAACCACACAGCAGACCAGCAACATAGCATTCTCCTTGTATGCCCCATCAATGTGGAACTCACTAACAGATAATATAAGATAAGCAAAATCCATCACCGAACTAAAAAAAAACAACTAAAAACACATCTATTCAGAGAATACTATGGACCTGATGACAAAACAATCTAGAAGCTAAAATACTACATAGGACAGCTAAGCTGAACGAACTATTCCTTCCCATAAAACGTAGACCAACTCTGCATGTAAATAGTTCGCTCCCCTCACATAATATATCTTGTATTTATCTCCAAGTTATAATCCCTGTTTAATGTAAAACAATTCCTCTAATTGTTATGTTGTTTGATGTAAGCCGCCTTGGATAAAGGCAATATAGAAAAACTGTTAAATAAATAAATATGCATCTTGGAGATCCAATGAAGCCAGCCAGTCATCAGTTCACAAGGGGCGGAGAATGGTTCCCAGTGAATGCATGCTGAACTTTTCCTTGTGGGTGAATTTGTTGAGCCTCCATAAAACTAGGATGGGCAAGAAGCCCTTTATTTTCTTTGTTGATCTCTTTGGGGTGAAAGGCTCTATGGCCTTCACTTTCAAAAGGGACTAGATCTCCCTGAGTAGAATGAAGACTAGGTGAGCTGGGGTCCTGCCGGGAGGGAAACGCGTAGTTACTCACCTGTAACAGGTGTTCTCCAGGAGCAGCAGGAATCAGTCCTCACATATGGGTGACGTCGGCGCCGACGGAGCCCTCGCGGAGCAATTTTCCCCAGCTTTCAAAGAAAGCCTTTGGGAATTGCAGCGCGCATGCGCTGTCTCCTTCCCGCCCAAGGGTGCCATCTTAGCCAGTCAGATGACATAGCTAAAAAGACAGCGTAAAAATATGCAAAAAAACTAAAGCAGATAATCGCAACTCCAAGGGGAGGAGGGAGGGTTGTGAGGACTGATTCCTGCTGCTCCTGGAGAACAACTGTTACAGGTGAGTAACTACGCTTTCTCCAGGACCAAGCAGGAAGTCAGTCCTCACATATGGGACTCCCAAGCTTAAGGCTACCGGAGACCCTAAGCACAAAAATGAGCTCCCTCTAGCTCAGCGTCACAGAAGGAAGGAATCTTCACTGAATTATTACCCACCGGTAGCCCTCATCCGGGATGGAGGGTAGGAGTTGCTCAAACCTCGAAGAGATTTCGGAGGACTGCCTGTCCGAAAGCACTGTCCCTGCGGGACTCCCTCTCGAGACAGTAATGGACCGCAAAAGTCTGGCTCGAAGACCAAGTAGCGGCCCGGCAGATGTCTTCCAGCGGAACAGAGCGGAGGTAAGCCACTGACGTAGCCTTCGCCCGAACACAATGAGCCGTGACTCGACTTTCTAACGAGAGTCCGGCTGCCCCATAAGCCCAAGCGATACAGTCAGCAACCCAGATGGACAGAGTACGCTTGGAGACAGGGAGCCCCAATTTATTGGGGTCAAAAGACACAAAGAGCTGAGCAGCTTTGCGGTGCTCCCGCGTACGGTCAAGGTAGAAGTTCAACGCCTTTCTACAATCCAGGGTATGCAGGACCATTTCAGCTCAGCTGGAGTGTGGCCTGGGAAAGAAGGTCGGAAGTACCACCTCCTGATTGATGTGAAAAGGGGAGACCGCCTTTGGAAGAAATTTAGGGTGAGTCCGTAGGACTACCCTATTTTTGTAGAACCGAGTGTAAGGGGGATCAGACACGAGGGCCTGCAATTCACTTACGCGTCTAGTGGAAGTGAGGGCTATCAGGAATAAGGTTTTCCAAGACAGAAAATGGAGAGAACAGGTAGCCATAGGTTCAAAAGGCGGACAGGTGATCCGCTGTAAAACCACATTCAGATCCCAGTCAGGTGCTGGCGGGCGCAGAGGTGGTTTAAGTAGAAGGAGACCTCGGAGAAACCTTGCCACGAGAGGGTCGCTGGAAAGAGGTCTGCCGTTCACCGGCACATGATGCGCTGAAAGAGCACTGAGGTGAACTTTGACGGAGTTGGACTTAAGTCCCATATTAGAGAGGTAGAGCAAGTACTGCAAGATCACCGACACCGAGCAGGAGAAGGGATCCTGAGACTGCTGGGCACACCAAACGGAAAAGCGACGCCATTTAAGGGCGTAGCATTTGCGGGTAGAAGGTCGCCGAGAAGCTAGGACAACCTCTTCCACCTCTGCCGGCAGGAGAAGGGGAGCAAGGACTACCCTTTCAGCCGCCAGGCCATTAGATTGAGAGATCTGAGGTTGGGGTGTAGCAGGGACCCCTGATCCTGGGTTAGGAGATCCGGTTGAAACCCCAGAGGGAACGGATCCTCTACCGCTAATTGCAACAGGAGTGGAAACCACGGCTGCCTGGGCCAGCGAGGAGCCACCAGGATCATGGAAGCTTTGTCTCGGAGAACCTTGAAAAGAGTTCGAGAGACTAGCGGGATGGGAGGAAAGGCATAGAGAAGGCTCTCCGACCATGAGAGTAGAAAAGCATCTGCCGCTACTCGTAGGGGATGTGGCTGACGAGAGCAGAAGCGAGGAAGTTGCCGGTTGAGAGGATTGGCAAAGAGATCCATCGTGGGGAGGCCCCACTTCAGAAAAAGTTTCTGAACTACCAAGGGATCCAGACGCCACTCGTGCGGCTGGAGTATCCTGCTGAGTTTGTCCGCCAGGCAATTTTCTTGGCCTGGGAGATAAACTGCCTTGAGAAGAATGCCGTGACTGACGGCCCAAGAGCAGAGCCTCTGAGCTTCTCGGCAGAGAAGGAAGGAGCCCGTGCCCCACTGTTTGTTCACGTAGAACATGGCAACTTGATTGTCCGTCTGGACAAGGACGGACTGGTGAGAAGTCAGGTGGGAGAAAGCCTTGAGCGCCAGACGGATTGCTCTGAGCTCCAGGAAGTTGATCTGCTGAGCAGACTCCCATGCGGTCCAGAGACCTTGAGTACATGCCCCTTGGCAATGTGCTCCCCAGCCTAGGAGGGAAGCATCGGTCGTCAGCACTTGAGCCGGCTGAGGCGACTGAAAAGGCATTCCGAGCACCAGGTTCGGCCGATGAAGCCACCACTGTAGAGAAGAGGCCAGCGGCCCGGAGATGCGCACTAAGTCGGCTAGTCCGCCGGTGGCTTGTTGCCACTGCTTGCGAAGGCACCATTGAGCAGGCCGCATATTCAGGCGGGCATTGGGGGTCACGTGGATGGTGGAAGCCATATGGCCGAGTAGTCTCAGGAAGCGCCTGGCGGAGACCAGGGACTGGCTGCGAAAACGGCCGGCTAGGTCCATGAGCCGTTGAGCCCTGTCGAGAGGCAGGAAAGCCCGTGCCTGAGGAGTGTGCAGTCTTGCGCCGATGCGCCGATGAACTCGAGATCCTGTGAAGGGAGCAAAGTGGACTTTGCGAAGTTTATGACAAAGCCCAAGTACTGCAGAAGAGTCACCGTGCGGTGTGTGGCATTGGTGACTGCCGGAGAGGACGATGCTCTGATGAGCCAGTCGTCGAGGTACGGAAAGACATAGAGGCCGTGAAGCCGGAGATAGGCCGCCACCACCGCGAGACATTTTGTGAAGACTCGCGGTGCGGAGGATAGGCCAAAGGGCAGTACTCTGTACTGGTAATGATTTCCTGCCACCACAAACCGTAGGTATTGGCGGTGGCTTGGGTGGATGAGGATGTGCGTGTAGGCATCCTTTAGATCCAAGGAGCATAGCCAATCTCCCTGCTGGAGGTAGGGCAGAAGGATTCCAAGCGTAAGCATCTTGAACTTTTCCCTCACGAGGAACTTGTTGAGGTTGCGCAAGTCCAGGATGGGTCTGAGGTCTCCTGTCCGTTTTGGTATCAGGAAATACCTGGAATAAAAGCCTTGACCTCTCAGGTGGTGGGGCACCGGTTCCACAGCCTGTTCCTGAAGAAGACTCGCTAACTCCTGAAGGAGTAAGTCCCTGTGCAGAGGGAGTCGTGGAGGTTCTCCCGGGAAATAAGAGGGAGGGACCTGTTGGAAGTGGAGAAGATATCCTTCTCTGACGACTTGAAGCACCCAGGCATCTGAAGTGATTGTGGACCACCTGTGTGCGAAGTGAACCAGCCGGCCTCCGGTGCTGGGAGGAGCAGGCTTGGGGTGGTGCAGGCTTGGGGGCTTGCTGCCTACGGGACCCGTTACCCCGTCCCTTGGCCTGCTGGCCCTGTTGGGGAGCTGCGGAGGCCTGATATTGTGGGTAGTGTTTATAGGCAGCCGCCTTTCTTGGGTAAAAGGACTTCTTTCCCGAGCCCTTCTTTTTCTGGGAAGGGGCGGAGGTCTTCCTAGAAAGCCTAGTCCTGGAGAGAGTCTCCGTCTCGATTTGTGCAGCCTTTTCAGCCATGGGCTTGCCAAAGAGGTTCTCACCTCGGCAGGGGACATCGACCAACTTGTCCTGCACCCAGGGTTCCAGGTCAGACGACTGAAGCCAAGCTTGTCGGCGGGCACCGATGCCAGCTGCGGCCACGCGAGCCGATGCTTCAAAGCCATCATAGGCTGCTCGGGACATGAATTTGGAGCATTCCCGAATACCAGTAGTCAAGGCCAGGAACCTCCGCAAAGGTTCCTCGGACAGTCCAGCGGAGAATCCGGCTATCTCTTTAGCCAGGTCTCGGAGATACATGCCCATGTATAGCTGGTAGGTCTGGACACGACAAGCAAGCATAGAGCCCTGGAAACACTTCTTACCAAGGCCATCCAGGTTACGGGCCTCCCTGCCAGGAGGCACCGAGGAGTGCATCTTTTGGCTCTTAAGCCTATGCATGGCCGATTCCACTACCATGGAATGGTGTGGCAGCTGTGCTTTTTGGAAGCCAGGACTCTTGCGGACTCGATAGATGGAATCGACCCGCTTGCTCAATACCGGCGACGAGGCCGGACTCTCCCACATGCGGAAGAGTAGTCGTTCCAGCATGGGAGGAACCGGTACAGTAAAGTGCTCCCTGGCGGGAGAGTCGTACTGAAGGGCGTCGAGCTCTTCGGCTCGAGGCTCCTCCTCGGGATCCGCAGGGAAGGCCAAAGCCTTGGCCATATCCCTGACGAAGTCCGAGAACCGGGCATCCTCCGGAGGGGACTGCTTCCGAGGTTCGGACTCAGGTGAGTCCGAGGGGACACACCGAGTCTGAAATGAATCAGGCGACTCTTCCTCTTCAGACTCCCAGGCCGACTCCGAGGAGGAGTCGGTGGGGTCGGCTCGGGCAGGCGAAGGCGTCGGCCGCCCCGACACCGAGGGAGTCGGCGTCGACGACCTCGGTCCCGAACGGGAGGCCGAGGGTGACCTCGACCGAGGATCGACTCAAGTTCGCATGGACTCGAGGATCGGCTCGGTCTCCGGGGTCGACTTAGACGTCGACGTCCCGGCGGTCGGGGCAGTGGCGCCAGCGAGGCTAGCGATCAGTGCCCGCTGCTGGTCCATGAAGGCAGATAGTCTGCTCTCCAAGGCCGTCAACCTGAGTCCGACCTCAGGTGACCCAGCAGCCCCCGACTCGGGCCCCGACGGCGTCGGGCCCGACGTCGGAACTCTCGGAGGCGAGTCCAGGAGGACTACAGGACTTACCCGAGCAGGCAACTCCGACTCCAGGCGAGGTCGCTTCGGGAGGTGCTCCTTCTCCAAGGACCCGGGACGGCTATCGGGGCTATGCGACCTGGCCCTCGCGGAGCCAGGAGCGTCCACCGACGCCGCCCTCGCGGGTTTTACCTTCCGTCGATGGTCCCCGGAGGGAGAACCCCTGTCGGAGGAGCTTCGGCGATGGTCAGAGCTGGAACCTCTGGATGCCGAGGCCTCCGACGAGGTCCGGGTACGGCCGGGGTCAGCGAAGATTCTTTCCCGCTGGTGCCGCCGACTCCTTAACGCTTTGGAGGACATTTTGCCACAGGCCCCACAGATCAGTTCTTCATGATCCGGGCCCAGGCAGCGGAGGCAATTATCGTGTGTGTCAGTGAGTGACATATTTCTGTCACACTGAACACACCGCTTGAAACCACTGGCAGCCATTGGGGGAAAAAGGGCCCCTGCAAGGTCAAAGGACCGGGCTGCCAGCGAAAAAACCGAAAACGAAACTGACCAAAATCAGAAAAACCGAAAAATAAGAGAAGGACTCGCAACGGCGTCGCAAGTCCGGGCAGGAAAAAGACCGGCGTCGAACCGAAGGAAAAAAGAGAAATAAATCACGAAAATCAACTTTTTCAGCGGGGACACGACGGGTACGTCTGTAGGGCTCCGCGGAAAAAAGAAGACTGGCTAAGATGGCACCCTTGGGCGGGAAGGAGACCGCGCATGCGCGCTGCAATTCCCAAAGGCTTTCTTTGAAAGCTGGGGAAAATTGCTCCGCGAGGGCTCCGTCGGCGCCGACGTCACCCATATGTGAGGACTGACTTCCTGCTTGGTCCTGGAGAATGCATGATGCGGTGGAGTGGAGAATCTGATGCGGTATACCCTTGTGGATGATTCCCGTGACAGACTTGTCCATTGTGATCTTTTCACAGGCATTTTTGAGGAGGGTGAGGTGACCCATGATGAGGGGATTCTCATAGCATGTATAGTCAAACAGCAAGCATGCTCTTCTTACTTGAGTAAAGAGCCAACTGCTTTGGTTGCCTATCCTCCTTTGGGCATGCCTTTTGTAGGCACGGTTGATGGTAGGACAGCTGTTTTTTGGGGTGATAGGGTTGCCATTTCTACTGGGAATTGTAACGTCACAAAGAGAAGGACTTCTGGAAATGAGACTCCTGTGGCTTTTGATGATTAGTGGTGTGATCCAGGCTTTCTGAAACAAAGTTTTGGGGAGTAGTGCATTGGTCCTCAATGACATCGACTGTTGTCTTTGATATTGCTGCTGAAGAGGTTTTCTCCTGCGTGCTGGCGAGTTGTTTGTGGATGTCCTCTCTCAGATCCAAGGCCCTCAGCCATGCAAGGCATCTCACAGTGATCACAACTCTGGCTGTGTGGGCAGCAGTATCAAAGCAAAGGTGATGCAGATTAAGTGTTTTCTGCATTCTGCTAGTTCGGGGATGTCCTTTCTCCAGTGGAAGGGAGCTTGAGGATACTTTTGGCTTTCTCCACTAGAATGTCATGGTACAGAATGTGTTGGAATTTGTGCGCGGTGATCCTCACTATTCAGCATGGAGCCCTGGAAGACCTAATTGCTCATGTCATCAAGGATTTTATTCTTTTCCTAGTGTTGCACTAGAATGGGAATGAGAATTCTTGGCATGCTTGGTGGACTCATAAGAACATAAGATATGCCATACTGGATCAGACCAAAGGTCCATCAAGCCAAGTATTCTGCTTCCAACAGTGGCCAATCCAGGTCACAAATATCTATCAGGCTCCGAAAGCCTTTGGGAGGTACACCACGCATGCGTGCCTGCCGCAGCGCCATCTTCTCCAGTCTAGTAACAGAAGGAGCCAAAAGACAACTCCCTGGAAAGGTGGGAGGGTTGTGAGGACTTATTCCTGCTGTTTATGGAGAACACCTGCTACAGGTGAGTAACTACGCTTTCTCCGTGAACAAGCAGTAAGTCATCATGTATGGGACTTCCAGACTACAGTCTACTGGAACCCGAAGAGATCAACAGCCCAACAGGGGCATTGAAACTGGAGAAGCCAGAAGAAACAGTAAGGTATTCCCACTCAGGGTCTCACCTGATTCAGCATCCTCAACAGATATTGATGACGAGTTTTAGCTGGTAGTCTGGACAGACAAAAGGGATGGTGGGCAGGAGTTGTTTAAGACCCAAAGAGATGCCTGAGCACAGTCTGGCCAAAACTGCTGTCCCGTCGGGAATCCCTATCCAGACAGTAATTTATTTATTTATTTATTTAAAGTCTCTTATATACCGCACTATTCGGCATCAGCGCGGTTTACATGGAACAGAAATGCTCAGTACAGATTAACACGTATGAGTTCACAGGTAACAAGGCAAATAACTTGGATAACAAGGGTAACTATTTACAAACTTACTACATAAACTTGGATAACAGTGGTAAACTTTTTACAAATATTGCTACATCGAGTCGTATAATCATGAATTCCATTGAAACAACTGCACCACTAAGGTTAGAGAATCTTTCTTGACATGTTGTTGGGAAACCATATATTAGCCTAGCGGCTTACATCTCAGTCTCAGTGGGTGAGGTTGGGTTCTATGAGGTACTTATTGAAAAGGTGGTATTTGAGGGCTTTCCTAAACTGTGTAAGGCTCTTAATAGCCCGGATATCTGGAGGTAGTGCGTTCCAACATCTTGGCGCACTGATACTAAACGCCCTATTGGCTGTGGATGTGGTGCAATCTGTTAATGCTTTCGGGACTTTTAGGGTGTTTGTAGTTGTGGATCTCCTCGCTCTATTAGGAGATGTGGTATGGATTAGGGCATTTATTGATTCAGAGGAGAGCTTGTTAATAGCTTTAAAAGTGAATAGCAGAATCTTGAAAGCGATTCTAGCCTGGATAGGTAGCCAATGTAACTGTATCAGCAGGGGTGTCACGTGGTCACTTCTGGAGGCTCCATGGATGACCCTTGCTGCCGCGTTCATGGCGAGCTGTAGTGGTTGCAAGGTGGATAGGGGCAGGCCTTGAAGGATGGCATTGGCGTAATCAAAATGAGGTATGGTCAACGCCTGATATATAGTCCTAAAGTCATTTGGTTCCAGCATGGATCGTAAATGCCTAAGTGAGCGGATCTTGTAGTATACTGCTCTGACTGTGTTCCCTATGTGGGCTTTCATGTCCAGGCGTTGATCCAAGGTGACACCCAGGTAGCGTATTGATGGTTTAGATTGTAACTCTGCCTCTTTGACTTTAAGGAATTGTGGTGGGGTGAAGTTAGGGTTCCTCGTAATGAAGAGTACTTCCGTTTTCTTATGTTGTATTCGGAGGTTTTGGGAGAAAAGCCAGTCGGATATTGCATTGAAACAGCTTGTCAGTGGAGAGAGGTCGAGATGTTCCGTAGAGAAGGGTATGTATAGCAGGACATCGTCAGCGTATAACATGCAGTCAACATTGAAGGATCGGATGATCTTGCAAATTGGCTGCATGTATATGTTAAACAGGAGGGCTGAAAGGGAGGAACCTTGTGGGACTCCCTGGCTTTGGTGGAAAGGTTCCGAGGTCATCCCTCCAGAACGCACATGCTGCCATCTTTCGGACAGGTAAGATCTGCACCAATCAAGCGCTCTACCAGCAATGCCTTTCTCAATTAGTCGACCTAAGAGAAGCTCATGACTTACTGAATCAAAAGCTGCGGCGATGTCCAGAAAGATGAGAGCAAATCCTTGATGGATGTCATCAATGCCAGTGATTATCTTGCAGAAGAGGGTGGTAAGAAGAGTTTCCACTCCGTGGGATTCCCTAAAACCATGTTGGCAGGGGTCTAATGGTGCGACAGCGTCAACGTGATCTTGCAATTGTCGTTGTACCTCTTTTTCAATGATCTTCGCAAGTAGAAGTATACTGGATATCGGTCTGTATGAATCTACTTTTTGGGGATCGAGTTTGCAGTTTTTTAGAAGAGGTCTGATAGAGGTGCGTTTAAGAGCTGAGGGGAAGGAACCTGTTGTGAAGGAGAGCTTCATTATATTGGATAGTATTGGGCTGAAATGGCAACGGAGCTCCTTAATCCAGAAGGCTGGGCATGGATCGGACTGAGATGTGGTGGTGTTAAGGGCCATAATAGTGTCTTCAATTCTTTTCTTGGTAGGGGTAGAGAATACGGTTAGAGCTGTAGGGCAATCACGTTCCGGGTTGGTGGTTGTAGTCATGATATTGATAGTCTGGCATATCTTGGATTGTGCATAGTTGGCAAAATCTTGTGGGTGAATCTCAAATTGAGGTCCGGGGGTTGGTTCCTTTGATAGAGTCTTGACTAGGTCAAAAAGATCGTGGGGTTTACTAAGTGACCTCTTTAAGGTCTCTGAGTAATATTGTTTCATTGCATCAGTGGTTGCCTTGCGGTGTGCAGCCAGATGACAGTTGTATGCTGTCTGGTCAGTTGAAGAGTGGGATCGGCGCCAGCGCTTCTCGAGTTTCCGTAATTGGGTAAGAGAATTTCTCAGATCGGCTGTGTACCATGGAGCACTCGTTCTTGTCCCTGGGGGCTTGTTGGTTGGTGTGCGTAGGGCGATTGCACTGAGGCAGTTGTTCCAGTGATTAATCAGGTCATCAAGGTTCGAGGTGGTTTCGCTAATGAGTTGTTGCGTTTCCGTAAGGATAATGTCTCTGCTGAAAGGCTTGAAACATCTGGAGTGTGGTCTTCTAGTGTTGCTTGGTAACTTATTGAACTTTGAATCGATTTTGTGCAAAGGAATCTGGAGGATGATCAGTTTGTGATCTGACCATGGAACAGGAGTTATGGATGTTATGGGGTCATACGTTGTGTTAAGAGATATCCGAGGGGCGAATACTAAGTCCAGAATATTTCCCTTGGTATGGGTAGGTTCTTTTACTAATTGTTTGAAGCCGAGATTTGTGAGGGCATCCAGAAAGGCTAACACTTGATTGTCCTGCAGTGTTGGCAGGTTGAAATCGCCGATGATCCAGTTTGGGATGTTTGGGTTATGCGTGTTGGAGGCGAGATCAATTATTGCAGCAAGATCATCCGGAGAAGCTGAAGGTGCTCTGTAAAGCAGGTTGATTGAGCATTGTTTGTTGGAGATGGTGACGGTTTCAAGTTGATTAGTGTTGGTGGCGTCAATCGTCTGGAAATGGAGGTCTATCTTGGTGAGGATGAGCACCCCTCCTCCTCTTTTATCTCGTCTATGACTTGTATGAGCTGTGAAGTTCGGTGGGAGGAGCTGGTTGAGTATGACATTGTCTTCGTCAGATAGCCACGTCTCTGTGACCAAGAGTATATCGAGGTCGTGGAGGGAGATTATGTCGGTGACAGCTGGCCACTTCTTCCGGATAGAACGGGCATTAATGAGGGCACATTTTAGGTTATGAGGGTAGGAGTTTTCCGCCTTCTTGGTTTTCACAGAGTGCTGAAGCACTATGTGTAGCAGACGTGGGTGATGTGCGCGAGTATCCCAATTTACATTGTTACGTGATGCATTAGACCATCTCCTTCCGTGGCTTTGTAATATTGGGATCTGATTGGAAAAAGGGGTTAAGGTAAGATAGCAGGGGAACCAACTAGCAAGGATGATATAACATCCGATTATGGTGGTAAAGGGGGAACCCATTGTGGCAGGGTACTGGATTTACTGACAACAGTACAATAGTAAGAATTACTGACTACAGTATAATGGTGACAGTGCAGTGGCTAGGTAATATTTAAGGAGTTACTGACAACAGTACAATAGTAAGAATTACTGACTACAGTATAATGGTGACAGTGCAGTGGCTAGGTAATATTAAGAAGTTACTGACAACAGTACAATAGTAAGAATTACTGACTACAGCATAATGGTGACAGTGCAGTGGCTAGACAATATTAAGGAGTTACTGACAACAGTACAATGTAAAACTGTCTTTGATAAGGCTGCTGGCGGTAGTATATGGTGGTTATAATTGTGAAACTATACTTGCGGTAACAGCATGAGAGCAGGATCATCTGATGGGAGAGGTTTGTTCGGTTGCTATCTCGTGGTGACTTTCTCTAGCGCTGGGCTGTTCAAGGAGGAGTGAAAGTGCTGCTGGTGCGTGAGCATAATTCAGCGGAGCTCAAACTACTGGATTGCTTGGAGGTGGTCTTTGATGTACTGGCAGATATGTTGTATGGGCCAGCTGCCTAAGGGCCACGCCAAAGGGCCCTCTGGCGAGGCCCTCAGGCGCGGGCCCGCAAGGCGCGGGCGCGCCGGCTGGCACGGTCTTTTAAAGAAGCAGGCGGCTGCCCCGATTGGACAGCCCGCCTGAAGATGGCCGCTGCTGCGGAGGGTGGCTCGATCCCCCGATGGGGAGAGCTGCTTGGATGGCGGCAGGCGGCTAGTTCTCCTCGCGCCGGCTGGCGCGGTCTTTTAAAGAAGCAGGCGGCTGCCCCGATTGGACAGCCCGCCTGAAGATGGCCGCTGCTGCGGAGGGTGGCTTGATCCCCCGATGGGGAGAGCTGCTTGGATGGCGGCAGGCGGCTAGTTCTCCTCGCGCCGGCTGGCGCGGTCTTTTAAAGAAGCAGGCGGCTGCCCCGATTGGACAGCCCGCCTGAAGATGGCCGCTGCTGCGGAGGGTGGCTCGATCCCCCGATGGGGAGAGCTGCTTGGATGGCGGCAGGCGGCTAGTTCTCCTCGCGCCGGCTGGCGCGGTCTTTTAAAGAAGCAGGCGGCTGCCCCGATTGGACAGCCCGCCTGAAGATGGCCGCTGCTGCGGAGGGTGGCTCGATCCCCCGATGGGGAGAGCTGCTTGGATGGCGGCAGGCGGCTAGTTCTCCTCGCGCCGGCTGGCGCGGTCTTTTAAAGAAGCAGGCGGCTGCCCCGATTGGACAGCCCGCCTGAAGATGGCCGCTGCTGCGGAGGGTGGCTCGATCCCCCGATGGGGAGAGCTGCTTGGATGGCGGCAGGCGGCTAGTTCTCCTCGCGCCGGCTGGCGCGGTCTTTTAAAGAAGCAGGCGGCTGCCCCGATTGGACAGCCCGCCTGAAGATGGCCGCTGCTGCGGAGGGTGGCTCGATCCCCCGATGGGGAGAGCTGCTTGGATGGCGGCAGGCGGCTAGTAATGGGCTGCAAAGACCACGTTACAACCCTGTAGATTTTCTCTGTAGAAACAGAGTGGAGGTTGGTCACCAACGGAACCATCTCATGGATATTGTGAGCCGTGACATGATCCTCAAGGTTCAACTAACCTGGGAATACGCTTGAGCGATGCAGTCCGCTAGCCAAAGGGATAGCGTGTGCTTTGAGACAGCAGTGGCCAGCTTATTGGGGTTGAAGGAAACAAACAGCTGGGTGGACTGGTGGTGTGCTTTTGTGCATTCCAGGTAGAAGGCTAGCGCTCGCTTGTAGTCCCCAATGTATGCAATACTGCCACTCACTGGTTAGCGTGAGGCTGGGGGAAGGAAGTCTGAAAACTATCAACTGGTTGAGCTGGAACACAGAAACGATCTTCGGCAGTAAGTGGGTGTGCATGGGGAGCACCACCCTATTCTGATAAAATCTGCTGTATAAGCGAACAGAGCTTGGAGCTCGCTGATGCGTCACGAACTTTAGAAGGCATGAGTCCAGTGACTCAAATGGGCCTGCATCAGCTGGACGAGTACCACGTTGAGATCCCAAGCCACCACCGGGGGCTTGAGTGGGGGCTTGGAGAGGAGCACACCCCTCATGAATCTAGCTAAAAGAGGCTAGGGCAAGATGTGCTTTCTCCTGGAGCTGTGATGCTTTGCCCATATCGCACTGAGGTGAATTCGTACCAAACTGGACTTCAGGTCAGAGTCAGAGAGGTGCAGAAGGTACCCAAAAAGCTGTTCCAAGATGCAGAAGGGATCCAGTGCCCTGCCTGCACACCAGATGGCAAACCTCCACCACATTAGTGCGTAGACCTTGTGTGTTGAGTCCTTGCGGAATGCCATGAGGATGTTGGCAGGGCTGGTCTGTCCACTAGGCAAGCTAGGTGGCCAGCCCGGGTGGGCTTCAGCAGCCACACACATGACCAGCCATGCTGCCCCCCTCATAGCTGCCACCAATTCCGTTTGGGTGGGGAGGCAGACAGTAGCAGCAGCAGCAGCATTTCCGAAAGCAGCTACTTTTTACCGCCACTTTCTTGCCCATGGCAGGCCATGTCCTTCAGCACATATGGCCTGCCACTTCTGACCCCCCTCTGACAGTAAGTTGCATCTGAAGGGAGATCAGAAGCAGCAGGCCATATGTGCTGAAGGACATGGCCTGCCATGGGCAAGAAAGCAGCGGCAAAAAGCAGCTGCTTTTGGAAATACTGCTGCTGCCTGCCTTCCCCTCCAGAGACTGAAAAGGTGGCAGCTGGGGGAGGGGGGGGGGGGTGAGGCAAGGCCGAGGATTTTGCCTAAGGTAGTAGAAACCCTTGGGCCAGCCCTGGATGTTGGCAACACTCTCTGGAAGACTGAGCTCAGAATGTATTACCTGCCCAGCATCCATGCTTTGAACGCCAAGTAGACAATGGGGTGCAGCAAGGTTCTGTCCTTCTGCAAGATGAGGTTTGGGGCAAAGCCCAGGTGGAGAAGCTCCCTCTGCGAGAGCTGCAGCAGCCATGGCAACCATGGCTGATGAGGCCAGTAGGGAGTGATGAGTATCATAGAGCCCTTGTTGGCCTGGAGCTTCAGGAGGATATCAGGGGTTATGCATACAGCAAGCTCTCTCCCCAGTGGAAGTGGAAGGCATCCGAGGACAGACTGTCGTTGGTCGGCCTGCGAGAGTAGAACAGAGCCACCTGAGCACTGTGCGTTGTGGCGAAGAGGTCCACCACCAGAGTGCCCCACTTCCAAAAGATCCAGTTCACCACCGCCTTGCTGAGCAGTCCACTTGTACGGCTGAAGCACTTGGCTGTGCTGGTCCGCCAGACTGTTGAGCTCACCAGGCAGGTAAGTTGCTCCAAGGTCCATGACATGGAGCAGAGAAAACTTCCACAGGCGAACAGCCTCCCAACATAGGAGGTATGAGCTTGTGCCCCCTTAATTGTTCACGTAAAACATTGCTACCTGGTTGTCCATTTGGATCACAACCACCTGATTCGCCAGGTGTGCTTGGAAGGCATGGAGGGCATTGGTTATCGCCCAGGGTTCGAGGAAGCTGATCTGAAACAGACTCTTCTGTACAGACTGTCCAGGTACGTATGACCTAGATTGGCCACTGTTGGAAACAGAATACTGGGCTTGATGGACCTTGGTCTGACCCAGTATGGCATATCTTATGTTCTTATGTTTGCTCTCCAACTGAGCTTGGATACATCAGTCATGAACATCTTGCAAGGGGACCACTGCTAGGAACGGAAGGGCCTTTCAGCAGACTCCCCAGTCCTAGCTACCAGATGATGGACCACCCTAATGTCATGGTGACCATGACCCTGTCCTGGAAGTGGCCCATTGCCTGCTCCCATTTCATGCTTAGGGTACACTGGGCCTGACACATGAAGAGAGGGACCTGAGGAGTGACATGCACCATGGCAGCCATATGACCAAGGACTTGCAACATCCTGCAGGCCGTTGTATGGTGCTGGCACTGCATTTTGCATGAGATATGGATGAACACAAGTGCCTTTATTGGGTCCCCTACGCGTTTCGGCCTAAGCCTTCCCCAGGGGGATATAAAGGCACAGCTGGAAAAGAGTCTTGTTCTAAATAGCCTGTGGATTCGTCACTTTATTGCAATACTGAACTTGACCAAATGCTGTATGAGAAATGCTCGAAAAGAGAGAGACAATGCTCTTCCAAGAACAATGTGTTGCCACAATTCTAAAGGCTCCATTGGGGACATCGCCCACACGTGAGGACTTGCTTGTTCATGGAGAAACGAACAAGGCCAAAACTGAGCGCCTTCTCTTTCCCCCTAAGCCCACTTACCTGCTTTCTCCCTTCTCTTTTTCTATGAATAACCCTCTACTCCTACCCGTTTCCTCGACTCACAACCTTGGGATCATCTTTGACGCTTCCCTCTCCTTTTCCACACACATCGAACTGATAGCTAAAACCTGTCACTTCTTTCTCTATAACACTGGAAAAATCTGTTCCTTCTTTTCTGAACACACCACTAAGGCCCTTATCCATTGTCTTGTCACCTCTCATCTAGACTATTGCAACCTCCTCTTCATTGGTTTCCTCTGAATTATCTATCCCCTCTTCAATCTGTACAAAACTCAACTGCATGGCTAATCTTTCCCCCAGTGTCACTATGCTTATGTCACTTCATTGGCTCTCTATCCATTTTTGCATCCAGTTGAAACTTCTCCTTCTGACCTATAAGTGCCTTCATTCAGCTGCTCCTCACTACCTTTCTTCCCTTATCTCTCCCAATTCTCCCCTCCTTGGGATCTCCACTCTTCTGGCAGATTCCTTCTGTCTGTGCCCTTCTCTTCCACTTCCAACTCCAGACTTTGATCTTTCTACCCTGCTGCTCCTTATGCCTAGACTATCCTACCCGAGTCTGTATGTCAGGCTCCATCTGTGGCCCTGTTCAAATCCAGGCTAAAAATTCATTTCTTTGAGACTACTTTTAGATCCTGATCTTCTTAGTCTCTTGTTCACCTCCTATATGTTTCCTTACCATTCTCCTAAATATGTCCTAGACAGCAGTTGGTATGTTGTCTATCTTAACTAGACTGTAAGTTCCTATGAGCAGGAACTGTCTCTTACATGTCTCTGTACAGCGTTGCGTATGCCTTGTAGTGCTATACAAATGATAAGTAGTAGTGGTACTAATGCGGGGTTTGGGGAGGCGGGGGGGGGGGCGGGGCAGTCCTTGTGGGTTCACCAGGTTGGATCACAGATGCTCCTTGTGCCAGTGGTGCCAGGTGTTCTGCTGTAAATTGTCTGAATAGGTCCAGGAAAATGATGGCAAATGCAGCCATGGATGGTGTGACAAGGATGAGTGCGAGCAATGTCATTCCCCTCTTATGTCTGGGAGTGGAGGATCTCCAACGTTTTGAAGGAAGGATGCCACTTTTTTCTTCTGGCATCGTACCGGTGGTGGTTTCTGGCAGTGTCCAATTGGTTTGGTGGTGTCTCTTGGAGCACTGCAGCCAAGCCTGCCTTTGCTGTGCTTTTCGGCACTGTATGGGCGGGCTATAGGAGGTTTCTTGGCAACTTGATGGCAAGTTTTCCTTGTCAAGGGGGTTTTCCTGTTGCCATGCAAATCTTTGTGATCGGTGTTGTTTGGGGAGGTTCCTGGTGCCACAGTGATGTTCTCTGGGGTGGGTGGTGAGCAAAGCCTTATTTCTCTGCAGGCCTTCTGTACAATGGGAACCAGATAAAATCAAAGCTGACGGTGGAGCCAAAGTATTCAGGACTATGTTGAGGACAGTCAGGCTCTGGGTTATGGAGATGTGAGCCGCCTGGCCTGTTGCCAGAGGAAGGGCCAGGGTGGGGATGGCAGCCACAGAGGGCACATATCCTGGGCTATGGTAAAGGTCTTAGCAGGGTGGGTGTGATTCAGAGCCCCATGGCCTTTTCCAGTGGGACCTTGCTGGAGGTTAGACGGGGCATGGCAGGAGCGTGGCTAGAGGCGGCTTCCACAGAGGAGGAATTTGGAGTTGTTGCTGGAGTAGTAATCCTAGAGGGCATAGTATCATGAGTGCTGGGCCCAGAACAACATCTTAACAAAATGAGGGCAGTCCTCCACACAATGTGAGAAGCTGAGAAACAGGATGCAGAGGTCATAAGGGTCTGTGCTGGTCAACCTCTTGCCGCATTTCGATATGTATGTGCAGATGCAGATTGCAGATGTCCAAAGCATGACTAGCTCTCTTAAAATAACTCTAAGTAACAGTTAATAGTTTTGTTTTAACTGCAATTTTGAAGGTTTCAGATTTTGAAGATGTTCCTCACGTTATTCTGTTGATGTCTTTTGTTTTCAAGACAGATAATAATTCTCTTGAGGTTGTCTGCTCATGTTAAATACACAAATTGTTTTGAGATGAGGGTCTGGCTTTTCTCTGAAATATGAAAGCAGTCACAGAACATAAGCAGACTGTTCCCATCAATGCCATACGTAGTGAATGATTGTGGAGTGAAGTTTTAATATCCTTGAAAATATTTGGTTAAATTTTTAAAAGATTATTTTTTGACCAAACACACATAAGAAACTTTCTTGATAATTTTTTTGTACCAAGAGTTGCAATGCCTTGAGCTGCTGGGTTTCATTTGTTTACACAATACAATAGTTTTTGAGCCTACTCCACCTTTATTTTCTTTGTATCTAATTCTAGGTGAAAATATTTGTTATAGTTATTAATTCCCACTTTTTCTGTTTGATTATCCTTTCTTATTGGGGGCTTGGGAGAGGATAAACTGATTTTGAATGATCTTGTTTGGTATGAAGTTACAGGCAATTTCTTTTATATGTTTGGCATTATATGTTTACCCAATTTGCATTGCAAGTATGTATTACTTGTTTGACATCTATAAACATATAAAAACAAAAAGACCTATTGCGTAGGAATCACTATGCATTTGTCACCGGTACTCTGCAGACTAAAATAACTAAGTACCATATAGCGTAGTTACTCACCTTTAACAGGTGTTCTCCAGGGACAGCAGGAATCAGTCTTCACATATGGGTGATGTCGGCGCCGACAGAGCCCTAGTGCGGAGCAATTCCCCAGCTTTCAAAGAAAGTCTTTGGGATAGCATTGCGCATGCGCAGTCTCCTTCCCGCCCAAGGGTGCCATCTTGCTCAGTCAGATGACATAGCTAAAAAGATGGCAAAATGAGAAAAAATTAATCAAAGAACTGCAACTCCAGGGGAGGAGGGAGGGTCGTGAGGACTAATTCCTGCTGTCCCTGGAGAACACCTGTTACAGGTGAGTAACTACGCTTTCTCCAGAAACAAGCAGGAAGTCAGTCCTCACATATGGGACTCCCTAGCTATAGGCTACCGAGAACCCATAGCTGAAAATGGCTCCCTCTAGAAGAGTCGCAGCAGCAGTGATAGGATTTTTCTCCAAGAACACAACCCCCACGGTAGCCTGACACCAAAGGGTCGGAAGGTAGGAGTTGCCTAAACCTCAAATAGGTTACGGAGTACCGCCTAACCGAAAACACTGTCTCACCGGGACACTCTCTCCAGGCAGTAGTGGGCTGCAAAGTCTGGCTTGAAGACCAAGTTGCGGCCCGGCAGATGTCTGCCAACGGAACAGAGCGGTGGTTAGCCACTGATGCGGCCTTAGCCCTGAGAGAGTGGGCTGTGATTCAGCCCTGCAGCTGGAGGTCAGCTGCCCTGTACGCCCAGGCGATGCAGTCTGCCACCCAGGTGGATAACGTGCGCTTGGAGACAGGTAGACTCAGTTTACTAGGGTCATAAGAGACAAAGAGCTGGGGAGCTCTCCGATGTCCCTGCGTACGCTCCAGGTAGAAGGCGAGCGCCCTCTTACAGTCCAGGGTATGCAGAACCGCTTCTGCCCTGCTGGTGTGTGGCCTGGGGAAGAAGGTTGGAAGGACCACCTCTTGGTTGAGGTGAAACGAGGGAACCACTTTTGGAAGGAACTTCTGGTGAGTACGTAGGACCACCCTGTTTTTATAAAACCATGTATACGGCCTATCCGATATGAAAGCCTGCAGCTCGCTCACCCGTCGAGCAGACGTGAGCGCCACCGGAAAGAGTGCTTTCCAGGAAAGGAAATGTAGATGACAGATGGCCATTGGTTCAAAAGGTGGGCAAGTAAGCTGCTGCAAGACCACATTTAAGTCCCACTCTGTAGCCAGTGGGAGAATTGGAGGCTTCAAGAGAAGGCGGCCTCTGAGGAATCAGGATACCAAAAGGTGAGCTGAAAGAGGTTGCCCGTCCACTGGAGAGTGGTGAGCTGATAGCGCACTCAGATGGACCCTGACAGAGTTAGACTTGAGGCCTAACTCAGAGAGGTGGAGCAAGTACTGCAATACCTGAGGTACATGACAAGTGAACGGGTCCTCCTGATTCTGGGCACGCCACCCTTCAAACCTACGCCACTTGAAAGCGTTAAGATTTTCTAGAGGATTGCCGCCTAGAGGTCAGCAACACCTCCTCAACCTCTTTGGGAAGGAGTAGGGGAGCAAGAACTACCCTCTCAGCAGCCAGGCCATTAAGTTGAGGGATCTGAGATTGGGGTGTAGCAAGGAATCCTGTTCCTGGGTCAAGAGGCGGGCTGCACCCCCAGTGGGAGTGGAGTTTCGACTGCCAGTTGACTGAGAAGAGGGAATCAAGGTTGTCTGGGCCACCTGGGTGCTACCAGGATGACCGAGGCATTGTCCTGAAGAATCTTGAACGAAGTGCATGCCACCAGGGGCGTGGGTGGGAACGCATAGAGAAGGCCCTGTGCCCACGAGATCAGGAAAGCATCCGCCATCACGCTCAGCGGATGCGGCTGCCTCGAGCAGAACCGGGGCAACTGATGGTTTTGGGGGCTGGCAAAGAAATCCATGGATGGGAGATCCCAACGGCTGAAGATCCGCTGGGCTACATCCCGGTTCAGTTGCCACTTGTGAGGCTGAAGAATCCTGCTCAACATGTCAGCCAGGAGATAAACTGCCCTTCGGGACATGTGATGTGCCACTGCAAAAGAGCAGAGATCCAGGGTCTCCTGGCATAGGATGCGAGATTCTGTGCTCCCCTGTTTGTTAATGTAGAACATCGCTACCTGATTGTCTGTATCAGCACTGACTGATGTGCAAGAAGATGACAGAAGGCTTGAAGAAATAGGCGGATGGCTCGAAGCTCTAGAAGACTGATATGAAGTGCAGCCTCTCACGAGGACCACAGACCCTGAGTGCATGAACCCTGGCAATGGGCACCCCAGCCCAGCAAGGAGGCATTTGTCGTCAGCACTCTGGTGTGAGAGGGAGGATAGAATGGTACTCCCTGAAGCAAGTTGGGAGGATGACGCCACCATTGCAAGGCTGTCACCAGTAGCTTGGAAATCGCTACTCTGTCTCTGAGGCGGTCAGTGGCTTGCGTCCACTGGTCTCTGAAGCTCCATTGGGCTGTGCGCATGTGGAATTGAGCATATGGAGTCACATGCACCGTGGAGGCCATGTGGCCCAGGAGGCGGAGGAAGACCCTTGCGGAGGCTTGAGGTTTTTGCTGGACCTGCTGTACCAAGTCCAGAAACCGCCTCGCCCTGTCCAGCAGTAGATACACCCGTGCTTGAAGTGTGTCCAGTCTTGCCCCTATGAACTCCAAGTTCTGAGTGGGGAGTAAAGTGGACTTTTCATGATTTATAACAAACCGTAGGTGCTGGAGCAGGGTGACTGTGCTGTGAGCAGTGGCCTGCTGTGCCTCCTGTGCCGATTGGCCCCTGATGAGCCAGTCGTCCAGGTATGAAAAGACGAAGACACCCTGGCTTCTGAGGAAGGACGCCACCACTGCTAGGCATTTGGTAAATACTCTGGGAGCGGAAGCTAGGCCAAAGGGAAGCACCTTGTACTGGAAGTGGTTTCCTCCGACCACAAACCTGGGTATTGTCTGTGGTCTGGGTGTATGAGGATGTGAGTATAAGCATCCTTTAAATCTAACAAGCATAGTCAGTCTCCCTGGTGGAGGTAAGGCAGTAGGATCCCAAGGGAAAGCATCCTGAACTTTTCCCTCATCAGGAACTTGTTTAGATTTTGCAAGTCCAGGATGGGGCGAAGGCGTCCTTTTCTTTTTGGTATGAGGAAATAACTGGAGTAGAAGCCTTGCCCCTGCAGGTGGTAGGGCACCGGTTCCACCGCCTGATCCTTTAGCAGACCTGCCAACTCCTGCAGGAGGAGGTTCCTGTGAAGAGGGGGCCTGAGAGGCTCTCCTGGGAAAAAGGAGGTGGGCACCTGGTGGAAGTGAAGTAAATAGCCCTGCTGGACTACTTGCAGAACTCAGGCATCGGTAGTAATGGCTGGCCACCTGTGAGCGTACAGGGCCAGCCTTCCTCCTGTGCACGGCCGAACCACTGGTGGGAGAGGAGCTATGCATTGGGAGTCAAAAACTGGGGAGCTGGGGTGGCCTGGTAAGTGGGGTAGTTTCTGTAAGCTGTACCCTTCCTCGGGAAAAAGGGCTTTTTCCCCGAGGCCTTCTTCTTGTGAGAAGGTGCAGATGTCTTCTTCGACAACCTTGTCCAGGTCAAGTACTCGGACTCGAGTTCTGCAGCTTTCTCAGTCATGGGTTTGCCGAAGAGGTTGTCTCGTCGGCACAGGACATCAACCAACTAGTCCTGAACCCATGGCTCTAGGTCTGACGACATGAGCCAGGCCCAACGGCATGCACCGATGCCGGCTGCGGCTACTCGGGCCGAAGCCTCAAAGCCGTCGTAAGCTGCTCGAGACATGAACTTCGAGCACTCTCTGATCCCCGTGGACAAGGCCTTGAGGCGCTGCAAGGGTTCCTCGGACAGGCCAGCCGAGAACCTGGCAATCTCCTTTGCTAGGTCCCACAAGTACATGCCCATGTACAGCTGGTAAGTTTGGACACGGCATGACAGCATCGAGCCCTGGTAGCACTTTCTGCCAAGGGCGTTCAGGTTCTGGGCCTCCTGGCCGGGAGGCACCGAGGGGTGTGTTTTTTGGCTTTTCAGCCGGTGCATGGCCAATTCCACAATCATGGAGTTGTGCGGAAGCTGTGCTTTCTGGAACCCAGGACTCTTGCAGACTCGATAGATGGAATCGACCCGCTTGCTGAGTACCGGCATCAAGGCCGGGGACTCCCAAATTCGGAGCATCAGCTGTTCCAACATCGGAGACCACTGGCACAATAAGGGCCTCCTTTGGGGGAGAGTGATATTGGAGGGCATTGAGCTCTTCGGCTCGATGCTCCTCCTCGGCATCCGCAGGGAATGCCAAAGCCTTGGCCATGTCCCTGACGAAGTCCGAGAACCAAGTGTTCTACGGAGGGAACCTAGTCCGAGGCTCCAAACCCGGCGAGTCTGATGGGATACACCGGGTCCGGAAGGTGTCTGTAGAGTCTTCCTCCTCCATCTCCCATGCCGAGTCCTCCAAGGAGGCCTCGAGGGCTTCGGGCCCAACCGCCGACGCCGAGGGCACCGGCGTCGACAACCTCAGTCCCGAACGGGAGGTCGAGAGGGACCTTGGCCGAGGATCAACTTGAGACCTGATCGACTCGAGGATTGGCACGGCCTCCGGCGTCGACGTCCCAGTGGTCGGGGCGGATGGACTGGCGAGACCGGCCATCAGTGCCTGCTGCTGCTCCATGAAGGCAGCCATGCTGCTCTCCAGGGCTGCCAACCTGAGACCGAGCTCAGAAGGTTCCGCAGCTCCTGGCTCTGACGCTGGCTCTCCCGGAGGAGAGTCCACGAGGACAACAGAAGTTACCTTGTCCGACATCTCCGGCTCCCTGCGAGGTTGTTTAGCTGGCCGCTCTGACTCCGAGGACCCGGGGTGGCGGTCTGGGCTCTGCAGCCTGGAACCCAGGGGCCCAAGCCGATCAGAGGCATCCAGCAACGCCGCCCTCATGAGTTTCTTTTTCCTCCGGTGTTCCCTGTAGGGAGACCCCAGCTCAGAAGACCCACGACGGTGCTCGGGCTCTGATTCCCGAGATGTCGAGGCTTCTGACGAGGTCCGGGCTCGGCCAGAGGCAGACTCGGAAAAAATCCCGTCATGATGCTGCTGCCTGCTCCTCAAAGACTTCGAAGACATCTTATCACACGGCCCGCAGACCACCGTGTCATGGTCGGGGCCGAGGCAACGGAGGCAGCAGTCGTGTGTGTCGGTGAGAGACATCAACTGCTTACACCGATCACATTTCTTAAACCCGCTGACAACCATCGGGCGAAAAAGGGCCCCTGCGAGGTCAAACAACCGGGCTGCCAGGGAAAAATAAAAAGAGCACAAACGCTAGTCACCAAGGACAAAAACGAAAACTAGGACCGGACTTGATACCGGTGTACAGAGCTGAGGGTGGGAAGGGGAACCGGGAAGCTGAAAAATATAAATCAACTTTTCTACTTTTTCCATGGTGGAAACAGGATCACGTCCGTTGGGCTCCGCGGAAAAAAGAAGAGTGAACAAGATGGCACCCTTGGGCGGGAAGGGACCGCACATGCGCAATGCAATCCCAAAGGCTTTCTTTGAAAGCTAGGGATGCACGAGGGCTCCATCGGCACCGATGTCACCCATATGTGAGTACTGAATTCCTGCTTGTTCCTGGAGAATACATGCCACACTGGTTGTTCAGAAAATATTCAATTGCTAAGATGTTGGAACAGCATAGAAAGAAGTTGCTGACAATCATTAGACAAGTTTTAGACAACTCTGTTACCTGTCAATATATCGCCTGGCTTCCACATTGTCTAGAGCCATAACAACAACATCTTGCTGGCTGTAGAATTTGTCCCCATAAATGTTCTCTGTGGCTGGGCACACTCTATTAAGATGCGGCTCAATCTTTAACTGAGGATTGATGCTAAGTGTTGCTGCAGCTGCTGTCACGCTTTTAGGTTTCTAATTGTTGGAAAAAATGGTAGGCTCATTACAATAATTCACAGAATACAGATAAAATATGGTGATGTATTTTACATTGTCTCTGAAGAGAATCATTTATACTTATATTTAAATACACCATGCTAAACAAGCAAATTTTAAATTAACACAGCAATTAATAAAAAAATGATTATGTGGACCTTATTTTTATGAAAATCTCCCCTTGACCAGTACTGTTAATCTGATTATATGAAGAATAGCACTATAGCGGTGGGGCCAGTCCACAATTCAGAATCAGCATTAATGAGAGATATGTCATATAAGCTAAAACTGGCAAACTTAATACAATGTGTACAAGTGTGAAATTTTACTTACCTGATAATTTCCTTTCCTGGATTCCTGCCAGACCAATCCAGACATGTGGGTAATGTTCCCTTGCCAGCCATGAAAATAAAGAAAGACTAGAAATTTCTAGTGATATCACCACTGATATATGGACCGGTGCAGCTAGGGGCATCCTTTAGTACTGATGTACTACCAGAAGTAGTAACCCTTCCAACTGGGAGTTCCTAGATTGGTCTAGCAGGATTCCAGGAAGGAAAATTATCAGGTAAGTAAAATCTAACCTTCTAGTTCATCCTGTCAGACCAGTCCAAACATGTGGGAAGTACCAAAGCTACAACTCAACCTTCCTCAGAATCAAGGAGCCAAAGACAGCTTCCTACCTGGTCTGCAGATGCAAGTGATAATGCTTGACAAAGGTACGCTAAGACCAAGTGATCACGCAACAGATGTCCCAAGAAGAATGAGCATGCAAGCCCTCCATAAAGGGCTTACTATTCAAAAGACAGGCACAGGCAATCGTCTTCCTAATTCAATGCCTCAGAGTGGCCTTGAAGACACTTCCCCTTTATGTTGCCCTCCAAAAATACAAAAAAATCTATTCAAGCTACAGAAAGAATTAGTCATCCTGTGGATATCCACTAAGTGGAGAATCTTGTTTCTCTGAAACTGGTCAGATGAGAACACCGGAAACAAAACCCACTTGGGTTGACAAGAAATGTGGAAACCACTTTAGGCAAAAAGAAGGTAGAGAAAGCAACGTCATAATCTCTGTTGAGGTAATCAAAATAAGGCTCCCGACAGGACAAGGTCTATCTCCAAAATGTGACAAGTCGAACAAATGGCCACTAAAAAGATAACCTTGAAGGACAAAGTGTTTCAGAGGTGTTTTGCCTTAGCAGCTCAAAAGGAGGGCCTATTAAGGTCCAAAGCACAAGAACAAGATCCCAGGGAGAAACAATAGCACAGAAGGGGAGACACACATGTTTCACCCCCAGAGAAACCAAGATACGTCAGGTTGAGGGCTATTAGGCCCCCACCAACCAGCTCCTGGAAGCAGATCAACACAATGACCTGTACATACAAGAAATTCAAAACAAGTCTCTTTCTCTGGATGATTCTGAAATAAGGCCAAAAGTCTGGCTAAGTCAGCCTGTTAAGCCAAAACCTTCCGAACTTGTCACCAAGTCTCATACAGGTGTACCCCCAGCCTACTGGGGTCATAGGAGACGAAAAGCTGAGTAGCTTTGCGGTGGCCCTGAGTGCATTGGATAAAGGAAGAAAAAATGCGCTTACAGTCCAAGGTGTGAAGGACTGTCTCCGCCCTACTGCAGTGAGGTTTCAGAAAGAAGGAAGGGAGTACTACTTCATGGTTGAGATGGAAGGACGATACTACCTTCGGAAGAAATTTAGGGTGAGTGCGGAGCACCACTCTGTTCTTGTAGAACCTTGTATAAGGCACCTCTGCCACTAAAGCCTGAAGCTCGCAAACTCTGCGAGCTGAGGTGAGTGCAACCAGGAACTCCACCTTCCAAGAGAGGTATCGTAGGTGGCAAGTAGCCAGAGGCTTAAAGGGTGGGTGAGCGAGGTGCCCCAATACCCAATACACTGAAGTCCCATTAGGTTGCCAGAGGGCAAACCGGGGGCTTTGATAAGAGCAGACCACTAAGAAAGCAAGTCACCAACGGCTGGACCGAGAAGGGCTTGCCATTCACCGGGTGGTGGGGTGCCGCCAGGGCACTAAGGTGCACCCAGACGGAGTTAGACTTGAGCCCGGATTGTGAGAGGTGGAGAAGGTACTGTAACACCAAACCCACCGGGCAGGAGAATGGGCCAGCCCCGTGCTCGGCACACCAGGCTGAAAACCTGTGCCATTTGAGGGCATAAGCTCTCCTAGTAAAGGCCTTGCGAGAGGCCAGTAGGATCTCCTCTACCTCACCCGAGAGGTTGAAAGGAGCTAGGATCACCCTTTCAGCAGCCACGCTGTCAGCGACGGGGACCAAAGGTTGGGGTGCAGAAGAGAGCCCACTTCCTGAGACAGGAGTCCCGGAGAGGTCCCCAACAGGATGGGGGGGTCTCCACCGTTAATCGGAGGAGCAGCGGGAACCACGGTTGCCTGGGCTACCGAGGGGCTATAAGTGAGGTCCTGTCGCAAAGGGTCCTGAACAAGGTTTTGGCAATCAGCAGCGTGGGAGGGAAGGCATACATGAGGCCCTCCAACCATGAGACGAGGAATGCGTCCGCTGCCACACTGGAAATGTGGGCCTGCTGGGAACAGAAGCGGGGCAACTGGAAGTTGTCCGAGATGGTGAACAGGTCCATCACGGGTTTCTCCCAGACCTGGAAGAGCCAGTCGGCCACAGTGGGGTGCAGCTGGAGGACTCTGCTGACCCTGATGGCCAGCAGATTGTTCTGGCCTGGTAGGTATACTGCCCGCAGGAGAATACCCTGTTGGATTGCGTACGAGCAGAGGACCATTGCCTCCTGACAGAGGACATGAGACCCCGTACCCCCCTGTTTGTTTACATAGAACATCGCCACCTGGTTGTCAGTCTGGACCAGCACCAGCTAGTGACACAGGTGGAGGCAAAATGCTCACAGGGCCAAGTATATTGTCCAGAGCTCCAGGAGGTTGATCTGCTGGGTGCTCTCGGTCTGGTGACCAGCAGCCCTAGGTGCGGAGCTCCTCGCAGTGGGCTCCCAGCTGAGCAGGTAGGCATCCGTGGTAGGGATCCTTGAGAGGCTCAGGGCCTGAAAAGGCATGCCCGCCTCAAGATACTGGGAAGACTGCCATCAGACCAAAGAGTCTGCCAGTTGGCGGGTTACAGAGACTATCTTGGAGGCGCCCTGTGGCTTGAGTCCACTGGTCTCAGAGACACCACTATGCCGACCTCATGTGGAGGAGAGCATCTGGGATGACATGGATCATGGAGGCCATGTGCCTGAGAAGGCGCAGAAGGAGCCGAGTGGGCACAGAGGGATGGTACTGTTTGTCCCGTGCCAGAGTCCTGAGATAGTCGGCTCAGTTCCTGGGCAAGGCGGCCTTTGACTGGAGAGTGTCCAGCTTTGCCCCAATGAATTCCAGACATTGTGTCGGGAGAAGGTGAGACTTGGGCTTTGTCATAAACTACCCCAAGTGCTGCAGAACCTGGATGGTCCGTGCGATGGCCTGCTGCACACCTCTGAGGCCATGCCTCCCTTTATGAGCCAGTCGCCCAGGTAGGGGAAGACAAAGATCCACTGGAGACGGAAGGCGGCGTCCATGACTGCCAGGCATTTTGTGAAGACCCTTGGGGCAGAAGCCAAGCCAAAAGGGAGCACCCCGTACTGATAGTGCCTGCCCCCCATTATGAACTGCAGGTACTGCCTATGGTTGGGGTGAATGAAGATGTGGGTATAGGCATCCTTCAGGTCTAAAGAGCATAGCCAATCTCCCTGCTGGAGGTAGGGCAGCAATGTTCCAAGGGAGAGCATCTTGAACTTCTCCCTCACCAGGAATTTGTTGAGGGTGCGCAGGTCGAGGATGGGCTTTAGGCCCCCTGTTCTTTTTGGCATGAAGAAGTACCTAGAGTACAACCCCTTGCCCTTGAGATGGAGGGACACCAGTTCCACCACTTTGCCCTCAAGAAGACCTGCCAACTCCTTCAGTAGAAGGTTACGGTGGAGGGGAGATCTGAAGGGCTCTCCCGGAAAATAAGTGGGAGGTGTCTGAGTCATGTGGAGGAAATAACGCTCCCTGACCATCCAAAGTGCCCAGGAGTTGGTGGTGATGGTCAACCACCTCTGGGTATAGTGGGCCAGACGTCCACCTGTGGGCTGCTGATCTCTTTGGGGTAGAGAGGCTATGCTCAAGGAGTCAAAAACTCCCCCGCTAGCTGTGCCGGGGCTGGTGCCTAGGGTTTTGGAGCCTTCTGCTTACGAGGGCCATGCCCATGTCCCTTGGCCTGCTGACCCTGTTGGGGAGCCGCGGAGGCCTGAAAAGGTGAGTAGTTTCTGTAAGCAGCCCCTTTCCTCGGGTAGAAGGACTTTTTACCCAAGCCCTTCTGTCGGGGAGGGGCAGCGGTCTTTTTAGAGAGCCTGATCCTCATCATGAACTCGGTCTCCAGCTCGGCAGCCTTGTCGGTCATGGATTTACCAAAGAGGTTCTCTCCTTGGCATGGGACATCGACCAATTGTCCTGAACCTACTTACTCAAGGTCGGACGACTGTAGCCAAGCTTGCAGGGGGTTCCTCAGAGAGACCAGCTGAGAACCTGGCGAGTTCCTTTGCCAGGTCTCTCAGGTACATGCCCATGTACAGCTGGTAGGCCTGGATGTGGCCAATAAGAATCGAGCCCTGGTAACACTTTCTGCCAAGGGCATCCAAGGTGCGGGCCTCCCTGCTGGGAGGCACCGAGGAATGCATCTTCTGGCTTTTCAGCTGGCACATGGCCGACTCCACCACCATTGAGTCATGCGGTAGCTGTGATTTCTGGAAGTCCAGGCTCCGGTGGACTCAATACATCGAGTCGAGCTGTTTGCTCACCACCAGCACCAATGCCAGTGTCTCCCACATATGGAGCATCAGCCGTTCCAGGATGGGAGGGATGGGCACCGTGAGCAATTTCCTTGGAGGAGCCTCGTACTGGAGGATTTCCAACTCATCCATCCGAGGGTCCTCCTCCGACTCCATAGGGAACTCCAGGGCCTTAGATATATCCTTGACAGAATCAAGGAAGCTTATATCCTCCGGCAGGGACCGCTGTTGAGACTCCGAGATGGGAGAGTCTGATGGAACATTGCGGTGGCGATGGGTATCGGGGGACTCCTCATCCTCCGTCTCCCACACCGAGTAGTCCATCGAGGACTCGTAGGAAGGCTGCTCTGTGGACCTCGGGGCTCCCAATGCTCCGTGGCCGGTGCCCGGAACACTTGTCGGGGATGATCGCAGTCCCGTCGAGCGGGAATCGGATCGAGACCTTGGCAGAGGATCGACTGACCGGTGGTGAGGGCAGATGAACCAGTCATACCAGACAACAGCACCCGCTGCTGGTCCATGAAGGCAGACAAACTACACTCCAGGGCCGCCATTCTGAAGGCCAGGCCAGCTCCCCCGTAGGAGAATCCTCAATGAGGATGGTGTCTGGGGACCGAGGCCGGTCCGAGGTAGAATCCTTCCGGGGGACCTTTGCAGGCCACTCCTTCTCAGATGCCTCAGATGAGCGTCTTGGACTGCGGGACCTGGCCCAGGGGGCACCCGGGTCCGTCCAAGGATGCTGCTTTCGAGGGCTTCTTCTTCTTCCAAGGTTCCCTTGAGGGTGACCGCCTTTCTGAAGGCCCATGACAGGGCTGAGGCATGGGTTCGGAAGGGTCTGTCCGAGGTGTCAAGGCTTCAGATGAGGCCCTGGCCTTTGGAGGCACAAGGAACTCGGTGAAAAACCTAACGTGCTGCTGCTGGCAGCTTTTGAGAGCCTTGCTGGACATCTTCTTGCAAAGACCGCATGCTGCTGGGTCATGGTCTGGCTCGAGGCAGCTGAGACAGCAGTCGTGTGTGTCGGTTAAAGAATTTTTGAGCACCGATCACACTTCTTAAAGCCACTGGTAGCCATATAGGAACAAAGTACCCCTGCGAGGTTGAAGACGCGCCGGGCTGTCAGTTGGGGAAAAAAGGCATGAAGACGCCAGAAAATTAAATTAACGAAAACTACAGAAATAGACCTGAACTCTATGCTGAGACAGCAGGATCGGGTGGCGGGAAGAGTACCAGTGTGATACCTGAGGCGAGTATGAAACTCGGAGAGAAAAAATCATCTTTCCCCAGGGACAAGCCAGATGAATGTCTGAAGGGCTCTGCGGAAAAAAGGAGACTGAGCAAGATGGCACCCTCAGGTGGGAAGGGGACCACGCATACGTGGTAGCATTTCCCAAAGGCTTTCTTTGAAAACTGGGAGGATGCTTACGCGAGGGCTCCGTCAGTGCTGACATCACCCATATGTGATGGCTGATTTCCTGCTTGTTTCTGGAGAAATTTCCAATCTCAGCTCCCATTTCTTGGGATAAAGTGATTAATCACACCAAAAGTCTGCTTCAACACTGTCAGTGCTGGTGATATGCTGTGCCCCGAGTGCCTGAAGATTCTGCTCCATCCAGAGAAACAGCAACTATATCTCGAGGGCCATCATTTCGCTCTTGGTGCCCCAGCTGACGTATGCAATTGCCATCGAATTGTCCAAAAATACTCAGAATGCCTGGCCCTGGACTAGAGGCTGACAATGAAGTGGCTGCCCAGATGGCCTGCGCCTTCAATCTCTATCAACAAAGCAGATTAACTAAAGGATCACCACGCCTGAGCCATCTGTTCCAAGCAGTGGGCCCCAAATCTGACAGACTGGCATTGAATGTCAGAACAATCCACTGAAGAGTCACAAAGGGCTACCCCTTTTGTCAAATTCTGGGCTGAGACCACCACACTAGATTCCTCCCCACCAACAGAAGCTGCACTTCTAAATCCTGAGAAAGAGAGAACCTCTGTGAAATACGGCTCTCTGAAATAAGCGTATACTGCATGTGCCTGTGCCTAAGTAACAAGGTCCAGTGTAACTGCCACTGAACCCAGCAGCTGTACATAATCCCAAGTCCTGGCTGCCATCTGACCCCAGAATATGATGAGCTGTGCCACGATTTTGGCTCACTTCTCATCTGTCATGAATACCCTCCCCAACCATGGGTTAAGGACTGACAGAACTAGATGGCTAGAGTTGAACTACATGGGTGGTTGCTAGAGAACAATCCTGCTTGGACTTACCCCGGATAAGCCAGTTGTCGCAATACAGGTGAACTAATACATTTCTTATGCAAAGCCACCACCGCCACCTCTATCAGAACCTTAGAAAAAGCCCTGGGAGCTGTCACCAAGCCAAAAGGCAAGGTCTGAAACTGGAAATGCTTACCAAGAATGGCCAACCACAAATACTTCTGATGATTCTCCCAAATAGGAATATGAAGATGCTTGTATGCCTCAGACAGGTCCAGGGATATGAAAAGTTCCCCCTTCTGGGCCACCTGAATGCTGGGTTAAAGTGTTTCCATCCAAAAGCGAGGAACAAATAGACACACACTGACCATTTTTGAGGAAGAGAATAGGCCAGATGGAGTCACCCTTCTTGTGAACCACAAAAGTAAATGGAATACTGCTCATACCTCTGTTCAAAGGGGGTCATGAGCATAATGGCCTGAAGTTGCAGAAGCCTATCTATCTAGAATGACCTTGATGTCAACTCTCCTGAGGAGGGAGTTGCATAGAGAGACCATAAAGGCAGCTGAGCTAGGCTTGGCACAATCCAGAACGTAACCATGTTGGATGATGTCCAGAACCCAGGGATCCATAATTATCCAGGCCTGCTTGGCTATAAGAGACAAAGGCATCCTCTTACAGGAGGTACCTCACAATGGGTGTTATCACCCATCACTAACCAAAATACTTCTGAAACAAAATACTTAGACATAACATTAGATCAGCAACTGTCTTTCCAACCCCACATAAAAAGAATAACCACATCAGTTTGTTATAACTAAGAATCCTGAAACACCTCTGTCCACTACTCACCCCCGACCTATTCCGAACTGTATGCCAAGCAATGATCACATCGTTACGAGACTTCTACAATATCATCTACCAGGGACTACCCAAACACTCTCCACGCACTACAAATAGCCCAAAATACTGCTGTTCAAATAAAGCACAGTTACTTACCTGTAACAGGTGATCTCTGGGAACAGCAGGAATAAGTCTTCACATATGGGTATCGTCGGTACCGACGGAGCCTGCGCGGGAACGCTCCCCAGCGTCCAGTAAGAAAGCCTTTGGGAGCATCCCACATCGCCTGCGCGCTGCCTTCCCGCCTTTCCCAACCGCCTCTCTCCAGTTCGAGTTTTAAAGCTGAGACAGACAGAAAGAGGAAAGGAAAGATAGATAGAGAGATACAACTCCTAGGGGAGGTGGGTGGGTTGTGAAGACTTATTCCTGCTGTTCCAAGAGATCACCTGTTACAGATAAGTAACTGTGCTATTTATTTATTTACATTCTCTTATATACCGCGCTATTCTGCATCAGTGCGGTTTACATTGAACAAACTGAAATTACATTTAACAGGGCATTATAACTTGGAGATAACTATTTTACAGGGAACATGGGCTATGGAGGGTTAAGTGGCTTGCCAAAGACCACAAGGAGCACCTGTGGGACTAGAAACCCCAGTCCTTCCGGCCCAAGGTTGCTGTCCTTTACTGGGATTTGAACCCCCGACCTTCCGGCCTGAAGTACCTTGCCCCAACCACTAGGCTACTCCTCCACTATCTCCAGGAACAAGCAGGAATGAGTCTTCACATATGGGGACTCCCTAGCTGTAGATGACAGGGAGAAACCCCAGGTTGTGTGTCCTTGAAAAGGACTCTACCTCCTCCCATGGATCTCTGGCATCCGACCAGGGTAGGTGGGTAGGAGTTGATTAGGAATGGAACAGGTGTTTGAGAACAGCCTGACCAAACGAGGCATCCCGGCGGGAATCCTTGTCCAAACAGTAATGGGCTGTGAAGGTATGAACCGAGGCCCAGGTGGCCGCTCGACAGATTTGGTCGATGGACACAGAGTTTAGATGAGCCATTGAGGCTGCCATGGCTCTCACATTGTGAGCTGTGACATGGCCCTCCAGAGAAATGTTCCTACTCTGGTAGGCGAAAGAAATACACTGAGCAATCCAGTTGGACAGTGTTCTCTTAGAGACTGGAAGTCCTAAATGAGAGGGATCAAAAGCAACAAAGAGTTGAGAAGACTTCCTATGTTGCTGTGTTCTTTGTAAGTAAAAAGCGAGAGCTCTCTTACAATCCAAGGTATGAAGATTCCCCTCTGCACTTGATGCATGAGGTCCTGGAAAAAAGACAGGTAAATATACCTCTTGGTTCAGATGAAAAGGCGAGACCACTTTAGGCATAAAGTGTGGATTGGTCCTGAGGACTACTTTATCATGATGGAACCTTGTATAAGGTGGATTAGCCACCAAAGCTTGCAACTCACTGATGCGGCGTGCTGAGGTGACTGCAATGAGAAAAACAACTTTCCAAGAAAGAAATTTCAAGGAGGTGGTGGCTAAAGGTTCAAAGGGTGGCTTCATAAGCTGGCCAAGAACCAGGTTTAAGTCCCATGCCACTGGAGGTGGTCTAATGGGAGGTTTAGTTAAAAGAAGGCCTCTCATGAATCTTGCTATAAGAGGATGAGAGGAAATAGGTTGTCCATTGAGAGGCTTGAGGGACGCTGCAATAGCACTCAAATGGACTCTTACTGAATTTGTTTTCAGACCTGCATGGGATAGATGCAGGAGATACTCTAGTAGAGAATTCAGAGGTATTGCAAGACGGTTTAGACCCTTCTCTGAACACCAAATGGTAAATCTTTTCCATTTGAAAGCATAGGAACGTCTAGTAGAAGGCTTTCTAGAGGCATGAATAACATCTCTGACTTGCTGAGAGAGATGAAAATCTTGAAGGTCTAGGCCCTCAGCAACCAAGCCCTGAGATGGAGCGACTGGGGGTTTGGGTGCCACAAGGTTCCCTCTTCCTGGGACAGAAGGTCTGGTGCAGAGCCCAAGTCTAGGGAAGGAGCTTGAGAGAGATGCAGAAGTAGAGGGTACCACCCTTGGCGTGGCCAATGTGGTGCTATGAGGATCATGGTCCCTCGATCTCTCTGAAGCTTAAATAGTGTTTTGGGAATAAGGGGAATTGGTGGAAAGGCATAAAGGAAGCCTTGACCCCAGTGGAAGAGGAAGGCATCCTTGGCCTGAACTCCCCGACACGTAATTCTGGAACAGAACCGGGGACGTTTGGCATTCCACGGACTTGCAAAGAGGTCTATGTCCGGGGTTCCCCAAATTCGAAAAGTCCTGGCTACCTGGTCCATGTGGAGGGACCACTCGTGTGGAAGCAGAACTCGACCGAGTCTGTCCGCCCAAGAGTTGTGAACACCTGGAAGATATACTGCCAGAAGATGGATGTGATGCTCTCTGTCGAAGGCCCACAGTCGCAAAGCTTCGTTGCAAAGCGACAGAGAGCCAGTCCCGCCCTGCTTGTTTACATAGAACATGGCTACTTGGTTGTCAGTATGGATGAGGACTGTCCTGTAGCTGAGCAGGGAATGGAACACTCAGAGCTAAGAATATTGCTCTGAGTTCCAAGAGACTGATATGAAGAGAAGTCTCCTGTGGAGACCAGATGCCCTGGGTGGAGAGATCCTGCAAATGAGCTCCCCAACCCACTGGAAAAGCATCTGTTGTCAGAGTTGCTTGGGGTAGCGACTGCTGAAAAGGGGACCCCAGCAACAGATTTGGAGGGGACTTCCACCACTGGAGAGAGCAAAATAGGCGAATGGAGTTTGCTATTTTGTCTGACAGGCAACCTGATGCCTGAGTCCATTGGGTGGACAAAGTCCATTGAGCTGCCCTCATGTGAAGGCGAGCATATGGAACCACATGCACGGTGGATGCCATGTGGCCTAATAGTTGTAACATTTCTCGAGCAGTTAAATGGGACTTTAACTGTATCTGGGAGGCTAACTGCAACAAGCGTAGGCAACGGGCCTGAGGAAGATAGGCCCTTGCAGTTGTGGTATCCAGCAAGGCCCCTATAAACTCCAGAGACTGAGTAGGGGTGAGATGGGATTTTGGGATATTTATTACCAGTCCCAAATACTGAAGGACACGCATTGTGCAGGTTAGACAAATCTGGGCCTCAGACTGGGATGGAGCTCGAATGAGCCAGTCGTCCAGATATGGGAAAACGAATATTCCTAGAGTGCGTAGAAATGCAGCTACTACTGCCATGCATTTCGTGAATACCCTTGATGCAGAGGCCAGACCGAAAGGAAGCACCCTGTATTGGTAGTGCTTTCCTTGAAAAAGGAACCGAAGGAACCTTCTGTGTGTTGGATGGATGAGGACATGGGTGTATGCATCCTTGAGATCTAGAGAACAAAGCCAGTCCTGACTCTGAAGGTATGGCAGCAGAGTACCGAAAGAAATCATCTTGAATTTATTTTTATTTTATTTAGTGTTCTTTTATACCGCACTCTTTTTCATCAGCGCGGTTTACATTAAACAGAAATACTCATTGCAAGCAACAAACTGTGATGAGTTTACATATAACAGGAGAATTCAACTGGGAATTTAACTTTGGGAAAACTTTGTACATATTTGTAAAATTCTTTTTTTAAAAACTTAGTACGTATTTGTAATGAACCTGTATACTTATGGAGACTTTATACATATTTGTGAAAAAACCTATATACAGAGGATAGAATTTCTTAGTTACATCTTGGGTAAATAAGGTATTTGCAATTTTTACTGTGCCTTTTAGAGGGATGATGATGTGCTTTGGAAATGCAGAATGAAGAGGTGGTGTTTTATGGCTTTTCTGAAATGCTTGAGGTCAGTAATAGCTCTTATGTTGGGGGGTAGGTTGTTCCAACATCTGGGTGCATAGTATGCAAAGGCCCTGTCAGATGTTGAGTGTTTGCATTTTGTGGTCTCATGTGGTGTAACTAGTGTATTTGCCGCTGCTGACCTCCTGGATCTGATATTGGGAGTTGGATGGATGAGTTTTGAAATTGATGAAGGAGCTATAGTATTTATCGCTTTAAAGGTCATGAGAAGAGCTTTATATGCTATTCTGCAGTATATAGGGAGCCAGTGAAGCTCCATTAGGATGGGTGTTATGTGTTCGCCCTTTGATGCACCGTATAGCACCCGGGCAGCGGCATTCATGGCTAGTTGTAATGTATTTAGGGTAATTTCTCTTTGAATAGAAACTTGTTCAATTCTCTGAGATCTAATATGGGTCTGTAGTCCCCTGTTTTCTTTGGAATAAGAAAATAAGGGGAGTAGAACCCTGAGCCCTGTTGAAGAAGAGGTACTTCTTCTATTGCCCCTTGGGCAAGAAGGGTAGCAATCTCCTGACCCAGAAGGTTGAGAAGAGATGTTGGAGAATTGAACTGTTTCACCATGGTGTGGGGAGGAAGGTTTAAGAAATGAAGCTTATACCCTTCCCTTATAATGGAGAGGGTCCATTGCTCTGCTGTGATTTGCTCCCATCTGGGAGCAAAGTAAGCCAACCTTCCTGGAATGGTGAAGGGCTCTGGTTCTTCCAGAGCTAGAAAGGCTAAGTTCTCTAGTTGCAAGTCAAAGGCCCTGAGGAGGCTGAGGCTGCTGGGCCGTGGGAGGCCTGGCAGCCTTTGACTTGGCCTGTTTAGGTGGTTGCTGACGCTTTGCAGCAAAATGACCTGCAGAAGATGCCTGCTGACCATAAGCAGGATAGTATCTTCCCTTTTTAGAAGAAGGTGTCTTTTTGAACAATCTTTTCTTGACAGGAGCAGAGGTAGACTTTGAAAGTCGATCCAAAGCAGAGTTCTCAGCATCCGAGTGGCCTTTGCTTGCCAATCCCTGCCAAAAAGGTTTTCACCTGTACAAGGAAGATTTCCCAGTTCATCTTGGACCCAGAGTTCCAAATCAGAGGCTTGTAACCAAGCAATTCTGCGTGCACCTATGGCAATAGCCGAGGCTCTGCTTACACACTCAAAAGAGTCAAAGGCTGCACGGTTGGAAAATTTGGAAACATCTTGGGCAGGTTTAAGCCAAGTGAGAAATTCCTGCCTTTTATCTTCTGAAATAAAAGGGGCTAAAGTCTGCAGATAATCTGAGACTTCTTTTAGAAACATCCCCATATAGAGACTATAGGAGTTGATTCTGGCAGCAAGCATATTAGCTTGGAAAACCCTTCGACCAAAAGCATCAAGGGTCCTGCATTCACGTCCTGGAGGATTAGATGAGTGTTGTCAGCATACATCAGCATGACACAGGTTCATGGCTTTTCCCCAGACCTTGGATTTCAAGCAGCTTTGTTACTCTGGTGATTTCAGTCTCCAAAGTTAATGAGGGTAGTTTACAAGATGAGATTAACTCTGACCCCCTGGTGAGGTCAGTCTCTGGGCCTGTTGAGATTGGTCTGCAGTCCCTCCTTGCTAAATCAAGAATAGCAGACCTCAAAGGGAGGTGACTGGAAACAATAGCAGACCTCAAAGGGAGGTGCTAGAGAAAATTCACTATAAAGGACAGAAACACTTCCTCTCTCTCTCTCTCTTCCTCTATTCATGAAGGACAGGAGGCTCTGATAATCACTTCTCTTCACCCCTCCCCCTCTCTCTCCTCTGATCTCTCTCTTCCTATTTTCATTGGACACACCTTGCCATGAGGCTCTGACCCATACTTCTCTCCCCTCCCCCACTTCTTTCTCTCTCTCTCCCTATTCTTCTTACTATGAGGCTCTGACCCACATGTTCTTGCCTCTCTCTCTCACACACACAGAGATTCATTGAAGTAATCTTAAGCAGATTTCTAACTACCTTATAACTCTGTTCTATACCTATGTAATAAGCCTATTTCTACATAAAGACCTGTTTCCAAGCCATGCCTGTTTGGTTGTCTTATCTGTGCTGCTTACCCTACAGTCTCTGTGAAATGAACCCAGGACCAAGCGGAGAGTAGACCGAAAGATAACATATTTAGAAGATTACAAGTGTCTCTTTGCACTCTTTATTTTCCTCATGGCAGACTCTACCACAATAGAGTGGTGAGGAAGCTGAGACTTATGAAAGCCAGGACAAGGAGGGACACGGTACATGGTGTCTAACCTACGAGAATGAGGAGAGGTGGTAAGAGGAGTCTCCTACATGCTCAACATGAGATCATAGAGAATCTCATGAATAGGTAAAGTAGCTGCTTCTTTAGGAGCCTTAGGATATTGCAAAATATCTAATTGCTTGGCTCTAGGCTCTGACTCAGGGGCCACTGTAATGGAGAGGCCCCTAGCCACTTCCCTAATGAAGTCTTGAAAAGACAACTCTTCTGGAGGAGACATTCTTCGTTTTGGAGAAGCAGACTCCTGAGGAAGAAGTACCGGTGCCTCGACAGAAACCTCCGACTCATCAGAGTCTTCGGAGGAATCGAAGTATCGCCTGTCTGGATGCTCCTGTAAAGCCCGATACGCGTACCGAGTGGGATCGACATCGGGAGTAAGCGGTACCGGTTCGGTACCAATGGGCATCATAGGACAGGGTACCGTTGCGACACCAAAGCCGATATCGATGCAATCGGTACTGGCACAGGGAACGATGCCGGTGCCGGAGTCGGTACCGGCAACGGAGATTGTTGCGGTACTGGAGGCGTTGAAGCCTGCATAAACGCCGTTAGGGTACGCTGTATGGACAGAATCTTCTGATCCATCGACGCCACCAGAGTCTGGATGTTGGTACCAGTGGAGACCACTGGTACCCCAGAACACGGCAACAGGTGATCGGTCGAGGCCGAGCCATTGATGTCAACCTGTGACCCCATAGACAATGCTTTGGAAGCCGGAACTTCCCGTCGGGGTAATTTTGCCGGTGCGGATTCCTCGAGGACAAGCCCGGAGGCATCTCGATGCTTAGAGGGAGATTTGCCCTTTGAGGACCGGCTGGATTTATGTTTGGTTACCTGAGATCCATGGGAGGAAGAAGCCGCCCTGGAAGACGTCGATGCCACCGAGGCTGCATCAGAGGGAAACAGGGTACTGAGCTTGGCTGCTCGGTTCTGCCGACCTCTTTTAGACATCATGGTACAGGACACACAATCCGTGATGGAATGGTCAGGACCCAAACATTTTAGACACCAATCATGGGTGTCGGTGACAGAAATAGTACCGCCACATTTCGTGCACTTTTTGAACCCGGAAGTGGGCTTCTCCATGAGGAGAAAAATGTTCAGGCCTAAGGCCCAAACTGAAAATGCACAGTTGAAGAAAGAAAAGGTTTTTTTGGGTTTTTTTTAAGAAAGAAAAGACCGGCGGTACCGGTCTGACGTCGAAGGCGGCAGACGCGACACAGAAAAAGAAAGAAAAAAATAAAGAATTTCTTCTGCGGTGACAGGAACACGACCTGCTGGCTCCGCGGAAAAGAAGAACTGGAAAGGCGGGAAGGCAGCGCGCAGGCGCTGTGGGATGCTCCCAAAGGCTTTCTTACTGGACGCTGGGGAGCGTTCCCGCGCAGGCTCCGTCGGTACTGACGATACCCATATGTGAAGACTCATTCCTGCTTGTTCCTGGAGATTCACTGGTATTCCAATTGCACCGACTTCCCATCTCAGCCAGGATCCGATATAAAACCCTCATCACAATATTCAACATACTCCACAAGTAATCCGTTACATACTTCCAATCTCTAATCTCAACCAGCAAGAACGAAAGATTGCAAAGAAACTCCACCATCAACCTGCTCAACATTCCACAGCTAAAGGCAAAAAGCAAAAGGTCCACCTGCAATAGAACATTATACTATTTACTCCATCCATATGGAACAAACTATCACCATCATTGGGAAGCCTATCGGACCTGTAAGACTTCAGAAGGAACTTAAAAACGCACTTCTTCAGGGAAGAATATAACATCCACTCAGAACTGGAGACTCAACCATCATAAATCCATACTGTAAAATCCCACGATTCAACCAGACTCTAACAATGTAAAAAGGACTCATTAAGGCAAACAAACATTGTAAATAGTTCATATTTATCTATACCAATTGTATTCCAGTTATATTGTTCATCTGTTACAATGTTCAAGTTCTCTGTAAAACATTGTACCTTTGGTCATGTTAATATATTGTTAATATAAACTGCTTTGAAGAGTAGAAAGGTGGTATAAAAATAAGTTTAAATAAAATAGCTACAGAGGGAGGCACCAGTCCTAGACAAAGAAGAATCTTTGGACATATACGCCCCCTGAAAGGGCTGGGACTTGCCTGAGACTTGCCCAGCACCTCCATCTGCTTCTCTAGATGTTACCTACACAAGTTATGAAGCCAGGACCTAGACAAAAACCACCTGAAGTCCTTTGGCTTGCCCTCTGGCAAATATTCAGGCTTGGAGTCCTCCAAGTCCTTAACCAATTTCTCTAAGCCTTCTCCAAAAAGGAGCCTACCCTTAAAGGGCAACTCGGTGAGGCAGGCTTTAGATGCTATATCCACCAACCTGCAGTGCAAAGCTTTCAGTCTCTGCAGCTCCCCCCCGCCCGAACCACAAGACAAATATGACTGCACATGGAATTCACTAAAAGGCAGTCCTAGATTCCAAGTGAACTGACTCAGAATCTTCAAGCAACCACTGGAGACAGTAGAGAGCCCTAGAACTAAGCCCCCACAGATGGAGGCCTGCATACCCAGCGCCAAGACTGAAAAGACCATCTTCAGCAATGCCTCCACTTTGCAGTCATGCTGGTTTCAGACAGCAGTTCAGTGGTGTGACGCATGATCCATAAGGCATCCACCACAGTGAAACGCAACTGGATTTCCTTCTCCTCCTAAGGAAGGGCATATAAAGTGTAGTTACTCACCTGTAACAGGTGTTCTCCAGGGACAGCAGGAATCAGTCCTCACATATGGGACTCCCTAGCTATAGGCTACCAAGAACCCATAACTAAAAAACAGGCAGGCTCCCTCTAGAAGAGCCACAGCAGCCATGATAGGAGTTCAACTGAGAACGTAACACTCCGGTAGCCTGACACCAAAGGGTCAGAGGGTAGGAGTTGCCTAAACCTCGAACAGATTACGGAGTACAGCATGGCCGAAGGCACTGTCCCGTTGGGACTCCCTATCCAGGCAGTAAGGGGCCCCAAAATTCTGGCTTGAAGACCAGGTTGTGGCCCGGCAGATGTCTGCCAGCGGAACAGAGCGGAAGTGAGCCACTGATTCGGCCTTAGCCCTGACTTGGTGGGCTGTAACTCGACCCTGCAACGGAAGATCGGCCGCCCTGTATGCCCAGGCGATGCAATCTACCACCCAAGTGGACAATATACACTTGGAAACCGGCATCCCCAGCTTACTGGAGTCATAAGAGACGAAGAGCTGAGGAGCCCTTCGATGCCCCCGCATACGCTCCATGTAGAAGGCCAAAGCCCTCTTACAGGGTATGCAGAACTGCTTCTGCCCGGCTGGCATGGGGCCTGGGAAAGGTCGGAAGTACCACCTCCTGATTGAGGTGGAATGAGGAGACCACTTTCGGAAGGAACTTGGGGTGCGTGCGAAGCACCACCCTGTTCCTATAGAACCGTGTATATGGTCGATCGGACACCAGAGCCTGCAGCTCACTCACTCGTCTAGCCGATGTGAGTGCCACCAAGAAAAGCGCCTTCCAAGACAGGAAGCGGAGATGGCAGGTAGCCATCGGCTCAAAAGGTGGGTGAGTAAGCTGCTCTAAGACCACATTCAAATCCCACTAGGTCATCGGGAGGCGGACCGAGGGCTTCAACAGAAGCAGACCTCTCAGGAACCTGGACAACAAGGGGTGTACAGAGAGAGGTTGTCCATCCACTGGAGAGTGGTGTGCCGATAAAGCACTAAGGTGGACTCGGACCAAGTTTGACTTAAGGCCTAAATCTGAAAGGTGACGCAGATACTGCAACACCACTGCCACCTGGCAGGAGAATGGGTTCTCACTCTGCTGAGCACACCACATCTCAAATCTACGCCACTTAAATGCATAGGTTTTCCTAGTCGATTACCTTCTAGAGAGGCTAGCAACACATCCTCTATCTTTTTAGGGAGAAGTGGTGCAAGTACTACCCTTTCAGCAGCCATGCCATCTGGTTGAGGGACCTGAGGTTGGGATGCAGAAGAGAGTCCCTCTCCTGTGACAGGAGGCTGGGTTGTAATCCCAGAGGAATTGGAGCCTCCTCCGCTAGCTGAAGGAGCAGCGGAAACCATGGCTGCCTCAGCCACCTGGGCGCCACGAGGATGACCGAGGTTTTGTCTTGAAGGATCTTGAATAAGGTCCGAGCTACCAGGGGCGTGGGAGGAAACGCATATAGGAAGACCATAGACCATATTAGAAAAGCATCTGCAGCCACCCTGTGTGGGTGCGGCCGTCTGGAACAGAAACGAGGCAACTGGTGATTTTCTGGACTCGCAAACAAATCCATGGATGGTCGCCCCCAGCACTGGAAGAGCTGCTGGGCTATGTTGGGATTCAGTTGCCACTCGTGTGGCTGGAGAATTCTACTTAGCTTGTCGGCTAAGAAGTTCTCCTGACTCAGCAAGTAAACCGATTTGATTTACATACCCTGGCTGATTGCAAAGGAGCACAGGTCCAAGGTTTCCTGACATAGGATGCGAGAGCCTGTGCCCCCTTGCTTGTTCATATAGAACATTGCTACTTGGTTGTCTGTCTGAATCAAGACAGTTTGATGAGCCAGGGTTTGGCAGAAGGTCCAAAGAGCTAGGCGGATTGCTCGAAGCTCTAGGAGATTGATTTTTGTGTGCTCTCCCATGGAGACCACATACCCTGAGTGCAGACCTGCTGGCAATAAGCGCCCCCATCCCAGCAGTGATGCATCCGTAGTCAGCACCCTCGAGTGCGTGGAGGCTGAAAAGGCACTCCCTCCAGAAGGTTGTGAGGCTGAAGCCACCATATCAACGACTGTACCAGGCTTTGGGACACCCCGACGTTGTCTCTGAGTCTGCCTGTGGCTTGTGCCCACTGGTCCCTGAGGCACCACTGAGCTGTTCTCATGTGTAGTCGGGCATTGGGTGTCACATGCACTGTGGAGGCAATGTGACCAAGGAGGCGCAGAAAGTGTCTTGCTGAGATCCGAGATCTGTGACTCACTTGCTGTACTAGGGCCACAAGCCTTTGGGCTCTGTCCTCTGGTAGATAAGCCCTTGCCTGAAGGGTGTCTAACCTTGCCCCTATGAACTCCAGTCCTTGAGTGGGAACCAGTGGACTCTGTATAGTTGATCACAAAGCCCAGGTGCTGGAGCATCTGGATAGTGCGGGACGTGGCCTGTTGGACTTCTAGAGCTGACTGGGCTCTGATGAGCCAGTCGTCTAAGTAGGGGAAGACAAATACCCCTTGAGTTCTCAGGAAGGCCGCTACCACTGCAAAACACTTTGTGAACACCCTGGGTGCCGAGGCTAGGTCAAATGGAAGTACTTTGTACTGAAAATGGTTTCCTCCCACTACAAATCTTAGATATTGTCTGTGGCCTGGATGAATCAAGATGTGCGTGTACGCAGCTTTGAGATATAAGGAGCATAGCCAGTCTCCCTGGCGGAGGTAAGGCAGCAATACTCCAAAGGAAAGCATCTTGAACTTTTCCCTCACCAGGAACTTGTTTAGGTTTCGCAGGTCGAGGATGGGTCTTAGGCCTCCAGTTCTCTTTGGTATCAGAAAGTACCTGGAGTAGAAGCCTGTGCCCTGCAGGTGGTGTGGCACCTGTTCTACCGCCTGATCCTCGAGAAGACCTGTTAACTCCTTCAAGAGGAGGTCCCTGTGAAGAGGGGGTCTGAAAGGCTCCCCTGGAAAGTAAGAGGGAGGCACCTGGGTGAGATGTAACCGATAGCCCATTTGGACTAGCTGGAGAACCCAGGTGTCTGTTGTAATGGCTGGTCACCTGTGGGCATACAGGGTCAGCCTTCCTCCCGTGCATGGCCTTGCTTCCTTTCAGAGGGGGACTATGCTCAGGGAGTCAAAAATCCCCTCCAGGCTGGGCCGGAGCCGGTGCCTGGGGGTCTTTTGCTTATGGGGGCCCTGCCCCCGTCCCTTGGCCTGCTGCCCCTGCTGGGGAGCTCTGATACGTGGGGTAGTTTCAGTAAGCCGTACCTTTTCTCAGGAAAAAGGGCTTCTGACCCGAGCTCTGCTTCTTAAAAGGGGATGATGTCTTCTTCTCGAGTCTTCTCTGGGTCAGGTACTCGGACTCTTATCTCGGCAGCCTTCTCCGTCATGGGCTTGCCAAAGAGGTTTTCACCCCAGCAAGGGACATTGACCAACTTGTCCTGAACCCATGGTTCTAAGTCTGATGGCTGTAGCCATGCCTGGCGGCGTGCACCGATGCCAGCCCCAGCTACCCGGACCGAAGCCTCGAAGCAGTCATAGACTGCTCGAGTCAAACTTCGAGCACTCTCGGATCCCAGTGGACAAAACTTGGAAGCGCTGCAAAGGTCCCTCAGAGAGACCAGCTGAGAACACGGCAATTTCCTTTGCCAGGTCTCGCAGGTACATGCCCATGTACAGCTGGTACGTCTGGATTCGGCATGCCAGCATTGAACCCTGGTAGCACTTCTTACTGAGGGCGTCCATGTTGCGGGCCTCCCTGCCAGCAGGCACCGAGGAGTGCGTCTTCTGGCTCTTGAGCCGGTGCATGGCCGATTCCACAACCATGGAGTTGTGCGGTAGCTGTGCTTTTTGTAACCCAGGGCTCTTGCGAACTCGATAGACGGAATCAATTCGCCTGCTGAGGACCGGCATCGAGGCCAGTGTCTCCCACATGCGGAGCATCAGCTGTTCCAGAATGGGAGGCACCGGTACAGTAAGGGCTTCCTTAGGAGGAAAGTCATACTGGAGGATCTCGAGCTGCTCAGCTCGAGGCTCCTTCTCGGCCTCCACTGGGAAAGACAAAGCCTTTGCCATGTCCAGTCCAAGAACTGGGTGTCCTCCGGGGGTGACATTCTCCGAGGTTCAGATACCAGGGAGTCTGACGGGACGTACTTGGTACGGTGGGTGTCCGGAAACTCCTCTTCCTCCGTCTCCCAACCAGACCCATCCGAGGAGGAATCGAATGGCTCCGGCATCGAAGGCTTTGGTCTCAACCACCCCGACGCTGAGGGAATTGGCGTCGATGACCTCGGTCCCGAACAGGAGGTTGAGGGGGACCTCGGCCGAGGATCGACTCGAGTTCTTATTTTCTCGAGGATCGGCTCAGCCTCCGGGGTTTGACTTGGACGTCGAAGTCACGGTGATCGGGGTGGACGGACGTGTGAGACCGGTCATCAGTGCCCGCTGCTGGTCCATGAAGGCAGACATGCTGCGCTCCAAGGCTGCCAACCTGAGACCGAGCTCAGGAGGTCCCAACACCGGCTCTCCTGGAGGAGAGTCAACGACGAGGACAGGGCTTACCTTCCACAGCATCTCCGGTTGCTTTCAAGGGAGTTTGGCAGGCCTCTCTGACTCAGAGGATCCAGGGCGGTGAGCTGGCTCCGCGACCGAGCCCGTGAGGGACCAGGCCACTTGGAGCCATCAGACGACACTGCCCTCATGGATTTTTTCTTCCTCCAGTGTTCCCGTGAGGGAGACCCCCTTTCAGAGGACACCCGACGCTGCTCGGGATCAGACAGCTCCTGAAAGGTCGAGGCCTCTGATGAGGTCCGGGCCTGGGCAGGTGCGGACTCGGGAAAAATCCTATCATGTTGCTGCTGCCTGCTCCTCAAGGCCTTGGAAGACATCATCTTACATGGGCCACAGACCTTGGGGTCGTGGTTGGGACCGAGGCAGCGGAGGCAGCAGTTGTGTGTGTCAGTGACAGACATCAATTTCGTGCACCGATCACACTTTTTAAACCCGCTGGCAGCCATCGGGGGAAAAAGGGCCCCTGCGAGGTCAAAGGACCGGACTGCCAGCTAAAAGAAAAAAAGAGCGCGAACGCTAGTCTCTAAGGACAAAAATGAAAAATTGGACCGGACTCGATACCGGTGTACCGAGCTGAGGCGGGAAGGGGAACTGGCGTCGAACCGGTTAAGCAGAAAAACAATTTTCTAACTTTTACTACTTTTTCCACGGGGAAACTAGGACGACATCCGTTGGGCTCCGCGGAAAAGAGGAGACTGAGCAAGATGGCACCCTTGGGCGGGAAGGGGACCACGCATACGAGATGCAGTCCCAAAGGCTTTCTTCGAAAACTGGGGATTTTCTCTGCATGGAGGCTCCGTCGGCACCGACGTCACCCATATGTGAGGACTGACTTCCTGCTTCCTGTTCCTGGAGAATTTTCTCATCAACTTACCACCCTGCAACAAACCATCTGGGGACTCTCTTCCTGCCAGAATCATACACCGAACCACCCGTGGAAGAGGAAAAGCCTTAGAAGACTCTCTGAAGTCGTCCCCCCCCCCCCCCCCCAAAATTGGATCTCCATCCCATTTCTCCTCAACTGCCACCTCAGAAATGAGGATTACAGAGCAAACCCGAGAAATGAGGAAGGCCAACTCATTCCTCCTGGACAGAAGGATAATGAGCAAATCGTCCTCAGTGGTGAGAGCTTGCCCTCCTCCAAAACTCCCACACTGCTGACTGGACTACCAGGGTCTGTCCATTCCATACCATCATTGCATGAAGCAGTTTTCTGGGATCATGTAGCTTCTTCAAAAGAACACTCCGTAGATGAGAAATAAGTGTGCTTCTGTGGAAAGACACCTAAGGGCCCCACTATGAAATGGCTCCAGGTGGTCTCAATGAGGATAGGCTCTCAGGACTGAATTGAAAGAGCCCTCTAGCAGGGCCCTAAACAGAGCCCTGCAGAACCCAAAAAGCCTGCTGGAGAAAATGGGCAAAGTCTGGGGGAAAAACCTCAGACTGCCCTGAACCTCCCTGAGCACCGCATGCTCTGCATGCTCTGTGGTGGGCAGCTGCTCTAGAGAGGTCAAATGAATGGCATCGTATTCGCCCCTTGATCAGCCACATATGTGTGTGACACAGCCCTAACATATTGGCCCTATACCTCCTGCACACAATGGTGGCCGCAGCTCACCATGCTCAGTGCTGCCAATAGCTACTTCCCCCCTTCCGCCCAAAGATCCAGATAGCCACCGAGAAAGCTCACTGTGCCCCTATACAACTACTGCCTCAACACTAGGCCAAACAAATCCCAGAGGAGGCTCCTGTGCCTCTGCACATCCCCACACGTCTACAATCAGCGAGACTGCTGCCAAGCCGACTGGGAAAGGACACTAAGGCCGCTCCTCCCACTTGAACAGGTTTATACCACTTGCTCTCCTAAATGGCATCATGTTTTGTTCAAAGCATGTTTTCTGCACGAGTCCGGCACCAATCAGCTGCTGGAGACAGAAAAATACTGAAGGGTGATCATAGATGCACCAAGCCATATACCAGTGGTGATGCTACTGGAAACTTAGTCTCTGTCTCTATCAGCTGGTAAGAATGGGGGCATTACCCATATATTGGACCACTCTAGCACACGCACATCTGAACTGGTCTAGCAAGATGAACTAGATGCAAGCTTTTAACTGAACTCCTGAATTTTGAAAAGAAAAAAACCTAAATTGTTTACCTGAATGTGATGCGGCCGAAAGAGAAACTGTCTGTTCAAATTGGATTTTTCAATTAAGTCAGGATCTGTAATTGTTATCTGAAGAAAAACAAAACAAATACACATGGAGATGTTTTACATTTCTATTTCTAATACCTATATGAACACTACTTAATCTAATAATTGTGTGTGCACTTGAGAAATAGAATGTGTCCAAGCACACATCTTTGCCTACTGCCATCCATATGCTTTTTAACTTATACCTCCTGGTTCCCAATTCTGGCCAATTTACATGCCCAAGTTCCATACCATAGGAACAATAGATGTTTTATGGTAACTTGAAAATGGGAATAGATGCCATCTTGCTGATACAGTTCTACATAGGCACCTATGAAACTCATCAAATTTCCCTGGCAATGGAATGCACAAAAGTCAGAAAAACACTTGGATGGAAATGAGCAGTGACATAAGGTGTTCTCCAGCACCTCCTGTAAAGACATCTCAGAAATGTTCTGTTTCACTACCTTCTCTAAGGAAAAGGCAAGGTTCTAGTATGTGACTCTCAAACCAAACATAGATCTGTATATGCATAGTGTCAAGCTATTAGTAAAGTGTGGAAAATTATTTAAAGTACACCTATCAGAACATTTGATTGAAAAGACTTGACAACTACAATTTACGCTGGAAAAAAATAAAATCACTAACATTGTTTTTTGGTACTTTTTATATCAAATACAAGCTAATGTGGAACATAACACTTTCATTTTAGTAATAAATGAGTCTTCAAGAGCATTACAATTAACTAGATCCATACAGCTGTGGTCAACATTATTGGCACCCTTGCATTTAACCCCTCAATGTCCAATATCAACTAAAAAAAAATTGGCAAGTGAAATGGCTTTGGACTATACAGTCAAACCTCGGTTTTCATTATTAATCCGTTCTAAGAAGTCTGACTAAAACCGAAACGTACGAAAACCGAAGCAATATTTCCCATAGGAAATAATGTAAATTCAATTAATCCGTTCCAGACACCCAGCTCCTGTCACTTCTCTCACCTGCCCGATCGTCCACAGGACAGCAAACACACAGATATTGTACTGTACGGCACTGTAATCTGATCGCTGACTCCGTCTCAACAGCAATTTGCAAGCGTACCCTGCAAGAGAAAGAACTGCCTCCCACATTCATTCAACATCTCCTGCTTACATTGACAGCTACCCTGCTACCTCCGAGCCTGAGGGGGCGCTCCAGAGAACAGGCAGGCAGTGGAGAGATCGGGGCCTTCCTCTCTGTGCAATCCTTGGCTCTTGACTCTGACTCTTGCTCAGCTGACCTTCGCTTCAACACGCGATCGGTGAGTCCGGGGGGTAGTGCTGCCGGGACTGGGGAGGCACATGGAGGCTGGCAATTTGTCCACATTCCTGCCCTTGCCCATAGGAGGAGCAGCACCAGCCACTATTGGGACCATCAGCTGTTCAGTAACACAACGAAAACCGAGGCGATATCCGATAACCGAGACAACATCTCAGTCAGAAAAGACGTCGAAAACCGAAACGCACGAAAACCGGGGCCAACGAAAACCGAGGTTTGACTGTATATGCATTACATATTTGATATTTGAAGTGGAGGCGTAGCCTAACGGTTAAGAGCACTGGCTTGGGAACCCAGAGGCCAGGGTTCAATTCCCACTAGCATTTCTTGTGGCTTTGGGCAAGTCACTTAACCCTCCATTGCCTCAGAAAAATCCAAGTTATCAATGTCCCTGTTTAATGTACATTACTAAGTTTAAGTTTCAATGTAAACCACTTTGATTGAAATGATAAAGCGGTATATAAAACCTGTTAAATAAATAAAAAAAAGAATCAAATAAAACAAGACCAATTAAAAAAGGAAACAGTAGGAAATAGTATGAAAACTGGGACATTGCCAGGAAATGATTATTCAAATCAAAATGCCAAAATGTAATGACTGTCATGAGTGGAATGCAGTTATAATGATAAACAATTATCACTGGAACCACTCAAAGGGATAACATCGGCCTCCTCACAATCCATATCAGACATCTGAATACAAGCCACAGTCCAGATCTCAGACAGATTCGAGCTAATCCCCATCTCATGTCGAGGACTCTGATGCCGGTAACCATGGATTTTACCTGGGGTTCCAGTATCGTCACCAACGATGCCACTGAGGACGTCCGGCTCTTCGGAGGATGGCCCTCAGAGGACGATCCCCAGTTCGATGCCCCATGACCCTGGAGTTCAGATAGGGCAAGGCCTTCATGCGAGGCTGAGGCTGCCATGGTGGCACCAGAGGACACCAGTTCCACGAGTGACGCCAGAGCAGAGACAGAAGTCTTACCGAACATGGTCTCTTGCTGCTTCTCATGATTCCGACGTCCCTTACTCATCTGCTGACCAACGTTCCCCTCTAATTTTCTGTAGGCTGTGTGCACATAAAATATCAGCTGTGCAGCTTTTGAAGGAAGGTTAAATTTTTGTGCGCCACATAACGACACTCGGAGTTATATACTTTAAAATTTGACTACATGTCAGAATACAGTATGTACACTACATTGATTGCACTAGAAAATATTGTAGAACTTGTGAAAACCATAAATACACAACTTCTTTTAAATTTTAAGATGGCTGTGTTGTTTTCTATCAGAATCAGAACCATAATTTTTGTGCGCTCTGTTGTAAGGTATGTGCGCTCGCTCGGCGAGGTGTGTGTGCGCACACAGCTTAGAGGGAACAGTGTTGCTGACAGAGCCCACAGGAGGAGTCATTGTGGTCAGCACTGAGGCACACCATGGTTAGCACCAAGGCACCAGTCATGCAGATCTGTGCAGGACATGGTGTGCCGCCGAGGACATAGCAGGGAAGACAGCACCTGCGAGGTCAAACTCTAAAATCCCATCCAGGGAGGGCGTGAGGATTCCTGCACACCGAGAGAAAAAAATGGATGGAAAAAGAACCAGAGAAAAACACAGTACTGAGGCAACAGTAGTCCCAGGAGGCGAGAAGGCACCGGTACGCGTACCGGAGAAAGAAAAAAAAGAGAAGGAAAAAAAGAAATGATCAACCTTTTCTGGGATGCAGATGAACGCCCGATGGGCTCCACAAAAACAAAAAGGATACTGAGGTAAGATGACACCCTTGGACTGGAAAGTGACCACGCATGTGTGGTGGATCTCCCAAAGGTTTTCTTTGAAAGCTGGGGAGAAGTTACCGTGTGGGCTCCGTTGATGCTGATATCACCCATATTTGAGGACTGGCTTCCTGCTTGTTCTCGGAGAACCAAAGTTACTTACCTGTAGCAGGTATTCTCTGTGGACAGTAGGATAAGTCCTCATACATAGGTGAAATTATCAATGGAGTCCTGTGCAGGAAAGCTCTCCCAGCTTTTTACAGAAGCTTTTGGAGTAGCTCCATCACATCTGTGCACCTGTTACCTCATGCTGCCGCCATGCCTGATCTCCTCAGTCCAATTACAAGCTGATGAAAGAATGCAACTCCAAGTGGAGGAGGAAGGATTGTTTAGACTTCTCCAGTTGTCCACAGAGAACACCAGCTACAGCTAACCTTTTTCCATGGATAAGCAAGATAAGTGCTCATATATGAAATTACCTAACTATAGGCTGCCTCAAAAGAATAAAGGGGAAAACTGGTGTCGCAACAAGCTGACAATATACAAACACATGTTTCTGGTAGCAACAGCCCATTCAGAATTTTTTTTTTGCTTTTGTGGGCTTTTTTTTTTTAAGGAGCCAACCTGGAACATTAAATAACTGGACCTAGGAGGGAAAAGAGTTGGATTCTATTAACTGAACAGACCCTCGAGAACAGACTGGCCAAATGAACTGCCATGTTGGGAGTCCCTTTCCAAAGAATAGTGAGACGTGAATGCATGGACAGAAGTCTATTTTGCGGCTTTTCAAAGCTCTTCCCATGGAGACCGATCTCAAGTGGGTCACTAACAACCATTGCTCGGACATTATGAATTCTGATATGACCCTCAAGAGTCAAGTCAGCCTGGGCAAAAGCGAACGAGATTCAATATGATAGCCAAATTGAAAACATGCATTTGTTGATAGAAGCCCCCAACTTATTGAGGTCAAAAGAACTAAAAAGCTGGCTGTATTTTCCAAGGGCTTCAGCCATTTCAAAGAGAAGGCTAAGGCTCTCTAGTACTCCAGTATGAGCAATATTCAATCTCTTTTGCGAGCATGGGGACTTAGGAAAAAAGTTGGTCGAGCTAGTCAAGTAGCCCCTTGGCTACAATTCAATACCATGTCCATCTACCATCTGCTGGAGATAAAGAAAAACTGAAGAGAAGGGAACTGCATGGTGCCCTATATAGGGCAGAAAGCACCGTTACTCACCTGTAACAGGTGTTCTCCAGGTATAGCAAGAATCTGTCCTCACATATGGGTTATGTCGACGCCAACGGAGCCCTCATGGAGGCATCTCCCCAGCTTTCAAAGAAAACCTTTGGGAGATGCCACCACGCATGCCCCTTCCCGCCCAAGGATGCCATCTTGGTCATTCAGATGATATAGCTAGAGCTGACAAAAGGGGTGGCAAAAAAAAATAAAAACAGCAAAGGGAGGAAGGAAGGTTGTGAGGACTTGCTGTCCCTGGAGAACACCTGTTACAGATGAGTAATTATGCTTTCTCCAGGAACAAGCAGGAAGTCAGTCCTCAAATATGGAACTCTCTAGCTATAGGCTATTGAGAACCTGTAGAAAAACATGGCCCAGCCGTGGGCAGCTGCAATTGAATTTGAGGACAGACTCTAAAGACCCCAGTATCCAGGGAGAACCATGGCTCCGGTAGCTTGAACAAGAAGGGTCAGAGGGAAGGAGTTGCCTAAACCCTGAACAGATTATGGAGTATGGCCTGGCCAAAGGCACTATCCTATCAGAACTCCCTCTCCAGGCAGTAGTGAGCTGCAAAAGTGTGGACTGAAGATCAGCTGGCGGCCCAGCAGATGTCTGCCATTGGAACAGAGCGAAAGCTTGCAATAGAAGTTGCCATAGCCCTGACATTATGCGCCGTGATCTGGCGCTCCAACAGTAGCCCCACCTGGTTGGGGCAAAGGTGATGCAGTCCACCACCCAAATGGACAGAGTCCACTTGGTGACAGCTTCCCCCAGATGACTGGGGTCATATGAGACTTTGTGGTGGCCCTGAGTACACTGTAGATAAAAGGACAGGACCCTTTTGCAGTCCACAGTATGGAGAATGGCTGACCCCTTGTCGGTGTGGGGCATGGAAAGAAGGTAGGAAATACCACCTCCTGGTTGAGGTTGAATCAGATACTACCTTCGGAAGAAAATTCAGGTGAGTGCAGAGCACGACCCTGTTCCTGTAGAACCTGGTGTAGGGTGGCTCGGCCACCAGGGCCTGGAGCTCACTGACCCTGCGGGCAGTGGTGAGTGCCACCAGGAAGGCAACCTTCCAAGACAGGTATCTCAGGTGGCAGTTAGCCAAGGGCTTGAAGGGTGGCTTGGTAGGCTGTGCCAGGAACACATTGAGATCCCATTCCACCAGGAGTGGACGGATGAGAGGCTTAGAGAGCAGTAAGCCCCGCATGAAGCGGATAATAAGGGGCTGTATGGATAGTGGCTTGCCCTCTATGGAGTGGTGGTTCGCGGAGAGTGTGCTCAGGTGCAACCTGACGGAGTTGGACTGAAGTCCGGACTGAGATAGATGGAGCAATTATTGAAGCACCGCAGGCACCGAGCAGGAGAACAGGTTTACCCATTGCTCTGTACACCACACAGAGAACCTGTGCCACTTAAAAGCGTAGGCCCGTCTCATGGAGGCCTTGTGAGAGGCTAGAAAGACGTCCTCTATGTCCCTGGGAAGGTCGAGTGATGCTAAAGCGACCCATTGAGCCACCACACAGTGAGAGATAAGGACCCCAGGTTGGGGTGGAGGATCAAGCCCTCCTTCTGGGTCAAAAGTCCCGGGAAGCCCCCAAGAGGGACTGAGGACTCTGTCGAGAATCAATACAGTAGAGAAAACCAAGGCTGCCTGGGCCACCTCGGGGCCGTAAGAATGAAGGGAGGCCTTGTCTTGCTGGACCTTGAACAGGGTCCATGCTATTAGAGGTGTGGGAGAGAAGGCATACAGCAGAACTTCAGACCACGAGATGAGGAAGGCATCCACTGCTACCAGGCCGCAGAAATGCAGTAGCTGAGCACTGGCCGGGCTGGCAAAGAGGTCGAGGTTCGTGGCGCCCCACAGCTGAAATAACCGCTGTGCCATTCTGGGGTCCAGACACTACTCATCCAGTTGGAGGACCCTGCTCAGCCTGTCCGCCAGGGTGTTGCCCTGGCCCGGGAGGTATACCCCTCTGAAGAGCATACCCTGCCCGGTCGCATAGGAGCAGAAGGCCACTGCCTCCTGGCACAAGCGTAGGAGCATGTGCCCCCCCCCCTGCTTGTTCAGGTAAAACATTGTGACCTGATTATCCATCAGGATGAGCACTGACTGATGCTGCAGGCGGTGCTGGAACGCCTTTAGCGCAAGGAAGACAGCCCCAAGCTTCAGCAGGTTGATATGCTGTTGGCTTTCCTCGAGTGACCAGACCCCCTGGATGCACAGTTACTCGTAGTGGGTGGCCAGCCCAACAGGAAGCATCTGTGGTGAGGACCATCTGGGAGCTCGGGAGTTGGAAGGGCATGCCCTCCTGCAGGTGTTGTGTGTCCTGCCACCAACTGAAGTGACTCTGCCAGCTGATGGGACACCGAGAATCTGTCCCGGAGTCAGCCCGTGGCCTGGTCCACTGTGAGTGGAGACACCACTGAGCCACTCTCATGTGGAAGCGGGCATTGGGAACCACATGGACCGTGGAGGCCATGTGGTCGAGGAGGTGAAGCATGGACCACGCCGACACGGTGTGGGGTCATTGCACATTGGCTGCTAAGGCTACAAGGGGGTGTCTGCCTGTATTACTAATTAAAAATTTATTTGGATCAGCAAGGAATAAAACTTTTGAGCCAACCTGTGAGGAATCCTGCTGAGCTGGAGCCATCCTGTCTCGTTTAGAGCCATCCTGTGAGAAATCCTGCTGAGCTAGCTGCTTACTAGCCGGGAGACAGAAGCTGTGGGGAGTGTTTGACTACAAACAGAGGCTGGGAGCAAACCAAGGCTGGAGAAGGACTGGTCATATTACTATTGAACAAAGGTGTATGGGCTGGAAAATAGAATGGCTCATGTGAGGTCATGTGGTCCAGCAACACACTTACAGCCTATATAAAGAGAAAAAAATCCAGAACAGGGAGAGAGTAGATATCCACTTGGCCAGGCGCAGGCCAATGCGTGAAGAATCCCAGACATTTTCTCCAGTCTTTGCTGTGCTCTCCCAGCTGATGTTGAAAATGGGCTGCGATGATGGCGGTCTAGTGACGCATTGTTCTGTTCTTGTAAGGGACAGGGAGTTTGGAGATGCAATATCTCATAACTCGGTGATGTATTATTCTCCTGTAAATAATTGCTTTCTAGTTATCTTTTCTGACTAATCAAGTGTAACTAAGGGAATTACTTGCCTTTCTGAATAAGTATCCTTGCTTTGTTTTATAAATAAACTGCACGTCTTTATTACAAGGTGTGTTAACCTTTGTTGTAGCAAGACACTGCCCTGTCCAGGGGCAGAAAAGCCTTGGCCTGAAGGGAGTCCAAGAGAGCCCCTATGAATTACAAGTTCTGTATAGGAGTGAGGTGGGATTTTGGGCGATTTATCATGAATCCCAGATGTTGTAGGACCTGGAAGGTCCAACCTGTGGCCTGCAGAGTCTCTTACTAGCCAGTCTTCAAGGTAAGGGAAGATGAAGGCTTCTTGGAGGCGAAGATAGGTGGCCACCACTGCTAGGCATTTAGTGAAGACCCTTGGTCTGGAGGCGAGGCCGAAAGGAAAGCATCATTACTCACCTATAACAGGTGTTCTGCAAAGAGAGCAGGAATCAGTCCTCACATATGGATGACATCGACGGAGCCCTCATGGCAGCATCTCCCCAGCTTTCAAAGAAAACCTTTGCGAGATACCACTACGCATGCGTGGTCCCCTTCCCGCCTAAGGGTGCCATCTTGCTCAGTCAAGTGCCATAGCTAGAGCCCAACCAAGAAGATGGCCAAAAAGAACAGCAACTCCAAGGGGAGGAGGGAGAGTTGTGAGGACCGATTCCTGCTGTCCCTGGAGCTCACCTGCTACAGATTAGTAACAACACTTTCTTTAGGAACAAGCAGGAAAGTCAGTCCTCACATATAGGACTCCCTAGCTCCAGGTTATCGAGGATCAGTATGAAAAAGGCAAGGCCTGGCTGTAAACAGCTGCAGGCAAATCCGATGACAAACTGAGAACTCCAGCATCCAGGGATAACCATGTCTCCAGTAGCCTGCATAAGAAGGGTCGGAGGGCAGGAATTGTCTAAATCCCAAAGAGGTTATGGAGTACAACCTGGCCGAAGGCACTGTCCCGTCGGTGCTCCCTTTCCAGGCAATAGTGGGCTGCAAAAGTGTGAACGAAGGACCAGGTGGTGGCCTGGCAGATGTCTGCCATGGGCACTAGGGTGGTCCATAAAAATGAATTCCTGAATTCCTTTGCTCCCTGGCCTTATTCTGGTTCCATTTAAGTAGAAAACACTGTGTACAAAGTTTGAAGCCAATCAAATAATATTTAGGGGTGGCTCAACAAGTCTTGAGATTTCCCCCTGGGAGCAGATGACGAAATGTTGCATCATCTTGTATCATCCACTCAGTTCCACGCTGATTACATTTGATTGCGTCATATATGAACTAATCTCGTCTCTGAGAGGTGGCAAAGACATTGTACTATTATCTTTGTATCTTTATTCTTTTCAGATGGCGAAAAAGCGTGGTTTTTATCTCATTGAAGAAATGTCCACCACAATTCTGGGGGCCAAGCTCCCCAGCAAGGAGCAAGTGTTAAGTGTATTTTTACATCACCATATGACATTAAACAAAGGCGTTAGTGAAAGTGCATCTATTGTAACAAGTGAAGTAGAAGCTTACTGGGAAAAGGCCAGGCTTCCTGTTCAAAGAAATGACAAAATTCAAGAAAAAGTAAAGAAATTTTTCAATCAGTGGAAACTTTTGAAGAAAAACAAAGGGAGAGGAGGGAAACAAGAGGCAAATAAAAAAGAATTCCAGGTTGCAATGAAAAACCTATTTGATGTAGCACATGCCAATGCAATGTCTTTAATTCATATTCAAGAAGACAAAGAATTCTTAATAGCGCAACGAGAACCAGGGCACCGCGGCTCAATGTGCGCGATGGACAAGAAACTGGCCAACACGGAAGCAAGATCGCAACAGCGAGAAGAAGAACTGAAAAGGCGCAGACAAAAACATGTTGCCGAAGCCGAGGCAACTACAAGCCAAGTTCAGCTGGAAGGATCTTCTTCCTCAGCAAAGTCAGGTGAAGACTCGTCGACATCTGCGGATTCAGATAACGGACAGAAGAAAGCAACTCCACAAATGAAGCAGTTTCGACTGGACCCCAGAGCTTACAGCAGCCCTGGATCAGACAGGGACAACGGATCGCAATGCTCTGTTTGTGGTAGCTGAAACCGCCAGAAGTCTGGGACATTATCCTGGGGAGCTCAATATCAGCCGCTCCAGCGTCAAGCGCCATAGAGAAAAGCACCGTCAGCAACAATGGACGGACCTGCACAACGCATTCAAAGCCGAAGGCAAAACATGCATTGTGCATTGGGATAGCAAGTTATTGCCATCTCTCCTCTGTTCAACCACATCCGTTGACCGCCTTCCAGTTTTGATAACGGTTGTCTCCACTGGAGAAACACAACTTCTTGGTGTACCAAAACTGACATCAGGAACGGGCGAGAATCAAGCTGCAGCAGTTTATGAACTGTTACAGGAATGGTGTTTGGATGAAAAGGTTGCAGGCTTCTGCTTTGATACAACTGCATCGAACACGGGACGTCGATCAGGAGCGTGCATTCTTCTAGAACAGAGACTCCGTCGCACAGTCCTTCATTTGGCATGCCGCCATCACATTTACGAAATAATTCTTGGTGCAGTATTCTCTACATGCTCTGGAGCTTCATCGGGTCCCGATGTCCAACTCTTTCGCCGGTTCCAAAGAATTGGGGCTCCCTTGACAAGTCCAACTATCAAACTGGAAAAGACTTGGAGGTGCTGCAACCTGACAGGGATCGCATCATGAAGTTTGCGGAATCCAAGTTGGCACAGGGCAATCACCGAGATGATTACCTGGAATTCTTGGAGTTAACGATTGTCTGCCTTGGAGGGAATCTTCCTAGTTTCAATTTCAAGAAACCCGGAGCTTTCCATCATGCCAGATGGATGGCAAAAGTCTTGTACTGTCTCAAGATTTGGATGTTCCGAGGACAACTCAAAGATCTTACCCAACGGGAGGAGTCCTGTGTTCGTGATGTGAGCATTTTCTCCATCCTGATTCATGTGGAAGCCTGGTTTTCTGCCCCTGATGCCGCAGTTGCTCCTCGAACAGATTTGGAGATGCTTAAGAAACTACACTCTTACCACAATGACCGTGTTGGAAGAGCGGCCAGAGACAAACTGCAACAGCATCTGTGGTATGTGTCAGAGGAGCTTGTGGCACTGTCACTGTTCGATGAAGCTGTTTCAGCACCGACAAAGCGGGCCCTAGTGTCAGCCATGATCCAGGCAGAATCAGATGAAAGCGATGAGGATGATGATGAAGTCGAAGATCCCCCAAAGCGGGTCGAATAGCGTAGTTACTCACCTGTAACAGGTGTTCTCCAGGAGCAGCAGGAATCAGTCCTCACATATGGGTGACGTCGGCGCCGACGGAGCCCTCGCGGAGCAATTTTCCCCAGCTTTCACAGAAAGCCTTTGGGAATTGCAGCGCGCAAGCGCGGTCGCCTTCCTGCCCAAGGGTGCCATCTTAGCCAGTCTGATGACATAGCTAAAAGACAGCATAAAAATTTGCAAAAAAACTTAAGCAGATGATTGCAACTCCACGGGGAGGAGGGAGGGTTGTGAGGACTGATTCCTGCTGCTCCTGGAGAACACCTGTTACAGGTGAGTAACTACGCTTTCTCCAGGACCAAGCAGGAAGTCAGTCCTCACATATGGGACTCCCAAGCTTAAGGCTACCGGAGACCCTAAGCACAAAAATGAGCTCCCTCGAGCTCGTCAGTACAGAAGGATGGAATCTTCGCTGACTTATTACCCACCGGTAGCCCCCATCCGGGATGGAGGGTAGGAGTTGCTCAAACCTCGAAGAGATTTCGGAGGACTGCCTGTCCGAAAGCACTGTCCCTGCGGGACTCCCTCTCGAGACAGTAATGGACCGCAAAAGTCTGGCTCGAAGACCAAGTAGCGGCCCGGCAGATTTCTGCCAGCGGAACAGAGCGGAGGTAAGCCACTGACGTAGCCTTCGCCCGAACACAATGAGCCGTGACTCGACTTTCTAAGGAGAGTCCGGCTGCCCCATAAGCCCAAGCGATACAGTCAGCAACCCAGATGGACAGGGTACGCTTGGAGACCGGGAGCCCCAATTTATTGGGGTCAAAAGACACAAAAAGCTGAGCAGCTTTACGGTGCTCCCGCGTACGGTCAAGGTAGAAGTTCAATGCCCTTCTACAGTCCAGGGTATGCAGGACTCGTTCAGCTCGGCTGGAGTGAGGCCTGGGAAAGAAGGTTGGAAGTACCACCTCCTGATTGATGTGAAAAGGGGAGACAACATTTGGAAGAAATTTTGGGTGAGTCCGTAGGACTACCCTATTTTTGTAGAACCGAGTGAAGGGAGGATCAGACACGAGGGCCTGCAATTCACTGACGCGTCTAGCGGAAGTGAGGGCTATCAGGAACAAGGTTTTCCACGAAAGAAAACGCAGAGAACAGGTAGCCATCGGTTCAAAAGGCGGACAGGTGATCCGCTGTAAAACCACATTCAGATCCCAGTCAGGTGCTGGCGGGCGCAGAGGTGGTTTTAGTAGAAGGAGACCTCGGAGAAACCGTGCTACAAGAGGGTCGCTGGAAAGAGGTCTGCCGTCCACCGGCACGTGGTGTGCTGACAGAGCACTGAGGTGGACCTTGACTGAGTTGGACTTAAGTCCCAGATTAGAGAGGTAGAGCAGGTACTGCAAGATCACCGACACCGAGCAGGAGAAGGGATCCTGAGACTGCTGCACACACCAAACGGAAAAGCGACGCCATTTAAGGGCGTAGCATTTGCGGGTAGAAGGTCGCCGAGAAGCTAGGACGACCTCTTCCACCTCTGCCGGCAGGAGAAGGGGAGCAAGGACTACCCTTTCAGCCGCCAGGCCATTAGATTGAGAGATCTGAGGTTGGGGTGTAGCAGAGACCCCTGATCCTGTGTTAGGAGATCCGGTTGAAACCCTAGAGGGAACGGATCCTCCACCGCTAATTGCAACAGGAGTGGAAACCACGGCTGTCTGGGCCAGCGAGGGGCCACCAGGATCACGGACGCTTTGTCCTGGAGAACCTTGAACAGGGTTCGGGAGACCAGCGGGATGGGAGGAAAAGCATAGAGAAGGTTTTCCGACCATGAGAGCAGAAATGCATCTGCCGCTACCCGAAGGGGATGTGGCTGACGCGAGCAGAAGCGAGGAAGTTGCCGGTTGAGAGGACTGGCAAAGAGATCCATCGTGGGGAGGCCCCACTTCAGAAAGAGTTTCTGGACTACCAAGGGATCCAGACGCCACTCGTGCGGCTGGAGTACCCTGCTGAGTTTGTCCGCCAGGCAATTCTCCTGGCCTGGGAGATAAACTGCTTTGAGAAGAATGCCGTGACTGACGGCCCAAGAGCAGAGCTTTTGAGCTTCTCGGTAGAGAAGGAAGGAGCCCGTGCCGCCCTGTTTGTTCACGTAGAACATGGCAACTTGATTGTCCGTCTGGACAAGGACGGACTGGTGAGAAGTCAGGTGGGAGAAAGCCTTGAGCGCCAGCTCTGAGCTCCAGGAAGTTGATCTGTTGAGCAGATTCCCACGCGGTCCAGAGACCTTGAGTACATGCCCCCTGGCAGTGAGCTCCCCAGCCCAGGAGGGAAGCATCGGTCGTCAGCATTTGAGTCGGCTGAGGCGACTGAAAAGGCATTCCGAGCACCAGGTTCGGCCGATGAAGCCACCACTGTAGGGAAGAGGCCAGCGGACTGGAGAGGCGCACTAAGTCGGCTAGGCCGCCGGTGGCTTGTTGCCACTGTTTGCGAAGGCACCATTGAGCCGGCCGCATATGCAGGCGAGCATTGGGGGTCACGTGGACGGTGGAAGCCATGTGGCCGAGTAATCTCAGGAAGCGCCTGGCGGAGACCAGGGACTGGCTGCGAAAATGGCCGGCTAGGTCCATGAGCCGTTGAGCCCTGTCGAGAGGCAGGAAAGCTCGAGCCTGAGGAGTGTGCAGTCTTGCGCCGATGAACTCGAGATCCTGTGAGGGGAGCAAAGTGGACTTTGCGAAGTTTATGACAAAGCCCAAGTACTGCAGAAGAGTCACCGTGCGGTGTGTGGCATTGGTGACTGCCGGAGGGGACGACGCTCTGATGAGCCAGTCGTCGAGGTACGGAAAAACATAGAGGCCGTGAAGCCTGAGATAGGCCGCCACCACCGCGAGACATTTTGTGAAGACTCGCGGGGCGGAGGACAGGCCAAAGGGCAGTACTCTGTACTGGTAGTGATTTCCGGCCACCACAAACCTTAGGTATTGGCGGTGGCTTGGGTGGATGAGGATGTGCGTGTAGGCATCCTTTAGATCCAAGGAGCATAGCCAATCTCCCTGCTGGAGGTAGGGCAGAAGGATTCCAAGGGTAAGCATCTTGAACTTTTCCCGCACAAGGAACTTGTTGAGGTTGCGCAAGTCCAGGATGGGTCTTAGGCCTCCTGTCCTTTTTGGTATTAGGAAATACCTGGAATAAAAGCCTTGACCTCTCAGGTGGTGGGGCACCGGTTCCACAGCCTGGTCCTGGAGAAGACTTGCTAACTCCTGAAGGAGTAAGTCCTTGTGCAGAGGGAGTTGCGGAGGTTCCCCCGGAAAATAGGAGGGAGGGACCTGATGGAAGTGGAGAAGGTATCCTTCTCGCACGACTTGAAGCACCCAGGCATCTGAAGTGATGTTGGACCACCTGTGGGCGAAGTGAACCAGCCGCCCTCCGGTGCTGGGAGGGACCAGCTGAGGGGGAGAGGCTATGCTGAAGAAGTCAAAAACCCCCACCCTGCTGAGCAGGGGCTGGTGGTGCAGGCTTGGGGGCTTGCTGCCTACGGGACCCGTTACCCCGTCCCTTGGCCTGCTGCCCCTGTTGGGGAGCTGGAGGGGCCTGATATTGGGGGTAGTGTTTGTAGGCAGCCGCCTTTCTCGGACTTTTTCCCCGAGCCCTTCTTTTTCTGGGAAGGGGCGGAGGTCTTCCTAGAAAGCCTGGTCCTGGTGAGAGTCTCCGTCTCGATTTGTGCAGCCTTTTCAGCCATGGGCTTGCCAAAGAGGTTCTCACCTCTGCAGGGGACATCGACCAACTTGTCCTGCACCCAAGGCTCAAGGTCAGACGACTGAAGCCAAGCCTGTCGGCGGGCACCGATGCCGGCTGCGGCCACACGAGCCGATGCTTCAAAGCCATCATAGGCTGCTCGGGACATGAATTTGGAGCATTCCCAAATACCAGATGTTAAGGCTAGGAACCTCCGCAAAGGTTCCTCGGACAGTCCAGCAGAGAATCCGGCTAGCTCTTTAGCCAGGTCTCGGAGATACATGCCCATGTATAGCTGGTAGGTCTGGACACGACAAGCCAGCATAGAGCCCTGGAAACACTTCTTACCAAGGCCATCCAGGTTACGGGCCTCCCTGCCAGGGGGCACTGAGGAGTGCATTTTCTGGCTCTTAAGCCTATGCATGGCCGATTCCACTACCATGGAATGGTGTGGTAGCTGTGCTTTTTGGAAGCCAGGACTCTTGCGGACTCGATAGATGGAATCGACCCGCTTGCTCAATACCGGCGACGAGGCCGGACTCTCCCACATGCGGAAGAGTAGTCGTTCCAGCATGGGAGGCACCGGTACAGTAAAGTGCTCCCGGGCGGGAGAGTTGTACTGAAGGGCGTCGAGCTCTTCGGCTCGAGGCTCCTCCTCGGGATCCGCCGGGAAGGCCAAAGCCTTGGCCATATCCCTGACGAAGTCCGAGAACCGGGCATCCTCCGGAGGGGACTGTTTCCGAGGTTCGGACTCAGGTGAGTCCGAGGGGACACACCGAGTCCGAAAGGAATCAGGTGACTCTTCCTCTTCAGACTCCCAGACCGACTCCGAGGAGGAATCAGTGGGGTCGGCTCGGGCAGGCGGAGGCGTCGGCCGCCCCGACGCCAAGGGAGTCGGCGGCGACGACCTCGGTCCCGAACGGGAGGCCGAGGGTGACCTCGACCGAGGATCGACTCGAGTTCGCATGGACTCGAAGATCGGCTCGGTCTCCGGGGTCGACTTAGACGTCGACATCCCGGCGGTCGGGGCAGCGGCGCCAGCGAGGCTAGCGATCAGTGCCCGCTGCTGGTCCATGAAGGCAGATAGTCTGCTCTCCAAGGCCGTCAACCTGAGTCCGACCTCAGGTGACCCAGCAGTCCCCGACTCGGGCCCCAACGGCGAAGGGGCCCGACGTCGGACCTCTCGGAGGCGAGTCCAGAAGGACCACAGGACTTACCCGAGCAGGCAACTCCGACTCCAGGCGAGGTCGCTTCGGGAAGTGCTCCTTCTCCAAAGACCCGGGACGGCTGTCGGGGCTATGCGACCTGGCCCTCGCGGAGCCAGGAGCGTCCACCGACGCCGCCCTCGCGGGTTTTGTCTTCCGTCGATGGTCGCCGGAGGGAGAACCCCTGTCGGAGGAGCTTCGGCGATGTTCAGAGCTGGAGCCTCTGGATGCCGAGGCCTCCGACGAGGTCCGGGTACGGCTGGGGTCAGTGAAGATTCTATCCCGCTGATGCCGCCGACTCCTCAACGCTTTGGAGGACATTTTGCCACAGGCTCCACAGATCATTTCTTCATGATCCGGGCCCAGGCAGCGGAGGCAATTATCGTGTGTGTCAGTGAGTGACATATTTCTGTCACACTGACCACACCGCTTGAAACCACTGGCAGCCATCGGGGGAAAAAGGGCCCCTGCAAGGTCAAAGGACCGGGCTGCCAGTGAAAAACCGAAACGAAACTGACCAAAAATCAGAAAAACCGAAAAAGAAGGGAAGGACTCGCAACGGCGTCGCGAGTCTGGGCAGGAAAACGACCGGCGTCGAACCGAATTGAAAAACGAGTAAAACTTACGAAAATCAACTTTTTTAGCGGGGACACGACAGGTACGTCTGTAGGGCTCCGCGGAAAAAAGAAGACTGGCTAAGATGGCACCCTTGGGCGGGAAGGCGACCGCGCATGCGCGCTGCAATTCCCAAAGGCTTTCTGTGAAAGCTGGGGAAAATTGCTCCGCGAGGGCTCCGTCGGCGCCGACGTCACCCATATGTGAGGACTGACTTCCTGCTTGGTCCTGGAGAATGAAAAGTTCCATGATTCCACCACTTGAATCTTTTGCAACTCGCAAGTCAATCCGTTTCCTGAAACACCTCGACATCAACAGTGATTTTCTTAATGCAGACCCAGAAGACTGGGAAGAGAATGCATCATTCAAAGACGGTCTGAAGAAAGTAAAAAATCTTCCAGTGATCAACGATGTGGCCGAGCGAGGGGTCAAACTCATTGAGGAGTTCAACTGCCGACACACCACAAAAGAAGAGCAACTCCAGTTCCTTCTGGGTGTTGTCTCGCAACACCGTAAGATGTACCCCACATCATCAAAGTCCTTACTAGCATCTGGACCACATTGAGTGCTTGGCAAGCATGATACCCCCGTCTATGAGCGGATAATACCCAGTGGTCTGACGAACCCTGGGGGGGGATCCAGGGGCCTGATAGGGACCTTGAGCCACCCCTAAATATTATTGGATTGGCTTCAAACTTTGCACACATTGTTTTCTACATAAATGGAACCAGAATCAGGCCAGGGAGCAAAGAAATTTCTACTTTTATTTTTTCCCCTATGGCAGTGGACCACCCTAATGGGCACCGATCAGAGACTCGCAACAGAGGTTGCCATCGCCCAGAAATTGTGTGCCATGACTCGGTGCTCCAGGGGAATGTCAGCTTGACTGTGGGCGAAGGGGATGCAGTCCGCCACCCAGATGGATATGGTCTGCTTGGTGACAGCCTACCCCAGATGGCTGGGGTTGAAGGAGACGAAAAGCTGTGAAGCTTTAAGGTGGCCCTGAGTCCGCTGTAGGTAGAAGGACAGGGCTCGTTTGTAGTCCAGGGTATGGAGGGTGGCTGACACCGAGTTGGTGTGAGGTCGTGGAAAGAAGGTAGGGAGCACTACCTCCTGATTGAGGTGGATGTCTGAGACCACCTTTGGGAGAAACTTAGGGTGAATGCGGAGCACAACCCTGTTCTTGTAGAATCTGGTGTAGGGTGGATCAGCCACCAAGGATTGGAGCTCACTGACTCTGCGGGCAGAGGTAAGTGCTACCAAAAAGGCAACCTTCCAGGACAAGGAATGTAAAGAACAGGTAGCCAAGGGCTCAAAGGGTAGCTTGGTAAGTTGCGCTTGAACCACATTGAGATCCCATTCCGTCGGGGGCGGCCAAATGGGGTGTTTGGAGAGCAATGAGCCCCGCATGAACCTGGTGATGAGGGGCTGCATGGATAGAGGTTTGCCCTCCACGGGATGGTGGTTCGCGGAGAGTGCGCTCAGATGTACTCTGACAGAGTTGGACTTGAGTCCAGACTACGAGAGATGGAGGAGATATTGAAGGACTGAATGCACTGGGCAAGAAAATGGATCCATTTGGTGCTCTGTGCACCACAAAGAGAACCAGCGCCACTTAAAGGCGAGGCCAGTCTCGTGGAGTCCTTACGAGAGGCCATAAGGATTTCCTCCATCTCCTTGGAGAGGTTGAGGAGGGCTAGGGCGACCCGTTCAGTCGCCATGCCATGAGAGACAAGGATCCCAGGTTGTGATGGAGGATCGAGCCCTTCTCCTGTGTCAAGAGTCCTGGGGAGCTCCCGAGAGGGATTGGGGATTCTGTTGAGAGATGGAGCAACAGGGTGAACCAGGGTTGTCAACGCCACCGCGGGGCTACAAGGAATACTGATGCCTTGTCTTGCTGGACCTTGAAGAGGGTCCGAGCTATCAAGGGTGTGGGAGGGAAGGCATACGGTAGGCCCCTCGACCACGAGATGAGGAGGGCATCTGCTGCCACCCTGGAGGGGTGGGGCTGGGGGCTGCAAAAATGGGGCAGCTGAGCATTGATCGGGCTGGCAAAGAGATCCAGGCTAGGGAGGCCCCATAGCCAGAAAAGCCCGAGTGCCACCTCAGGGTCCAGGTGCCACTCGTGCAGTTGGAGGACCTTGCTCAGCCTGTCCTCCAAGGCATTGTCCTGGCCCGGTAGGTGGACCACCCTGAGGAGCATCCCGTGGCTGGTCGCAAAGGAACAGAGGGCCACGGCTTCGGAACATCGTGACTTACTTATCCATCTGGATGAGCATCGACTGGTGCTGCAGGCGGTGCTTGAAAAACTTTAAAGCAAGGAAGACTGCTCTGAGCTTGAGCAGATTGATCTGCTGCTGGCTCTCCTCAAAGGACCAGGACCCCTGGGTGCGGAGCTCCCCGCAATGGGCACCCCAGCCCATCAGGGAGGCATCCATTGTGAGAACCCTTTGGGGGTTCAGGAACTGAAAGGGCATACCCGCTTGCAGGTGTTGAGTATCCTGCCACCAGATGAGGGACGCTGCCAGTTGGCGAGACACAGTGCCTCTATCCCGGAGTCGACTCGTGGCCTGGGTCTACTGGGAACAGAGGTACCACTGAGCCATGCACATATAAAGGCGTGCATTGGGAACCACATGGACTAGAGGCCATGTGGCCCAGGAGGCGAAGCAGTGATCAGGCCAACAGCGCGGTGCCACTGTACCTTGACTGCGAGGGCTGTGAGGCGATCCGCTCTGTCTAGGGGGAGGAAAGCCCTGGCCTGGAGAGTGTCCAGACGGGCCTCGATGAACTCCGGTGCCTGAGTCAAGGTAAGGTGGGATTTGGGATGATTTATCACTAAGCCCAGGTGCTGCAAGACCTGAATGGTGCGGCCAGTAGCCTGCCTGAATTCTGAGGCCGCGTCCCCTTTTACCAACCAGTTGTCGAGGTATGGGAAGATGAAGGCCCCTTGGAAATGGAGATAGGCTGCTACCACTGCCAGATACTTGGTGAAGACCCTTGGGGCAGAGGCGAGACTGAAGGGAAGTACCCTGTGTACTGGCAGTGGTCGCCCCCAACCATGAACCTCAGGTACTTTCTGTGACTTGGATGGATAAGGATGTGGGTGTAAGCATCCTTTAAATCCAAGGAGCATAGCCAATCTCTCTGCTGGAGGTAGGGCAATAGTGTTCCAAGGAAGAGCATTTTGAACTTCTCCCGCACGACTGGATGCCGGCGGTGGCCACCCTCACAATGGACTCAAAGCAGTCGTAAGCGGTTCGGGACAAGTATTTAGAGCACTTCACAACAGACTTCGAAAGAGTCTGAAACACCAGAGGTGGTCCCCATCAAGGCTAGCAGCGAATCCCCCGAGCTCCTTGGCCAATCCCGAAGGAACATGCCGATGTAGAGTTGGTAAGACTGTATACAGCATGTTAGCATAGAGCCCTGGTAGCATTTTTGCCCAAGTGCATTGAAGGTGCGAGACTCCCTGCCCTGGGGCACCAAAACATGTGTCTTCAGGCTTCTTTGCTGGCACATGGCTGACTCAACCACCATGGAGGTGTGGGGGAGTTGCGCTTTGCAAAAGCCTGGCCCTCTATAATCAATGCCGTTCTGGTATTTTTCTCCTTCACCACTATATCCAGCTTCCTCGCATCCAGCTTTTTGTCGGTCGGAATGGTAGTATCCCAGGTGATCATAGCTTCCTCATTCTCTGTAATTTCTTTAGGGTCATGATCCCAATGCTTTTCAGGCACAGTGATGTTATAGTGCTTACAGAATTTCCAATGAATAAGGTGTACTACTTTATTGTGCCTTTCTGTATAGAAATTTTTTGCCATCAGAACTTCACAGCCAGCCATGAGGTGAGTCACCATTTCCAACTCTTTCCCACAGAATTGACATATGTCTGTTTTGCCAGTTTTTTCAATGCCTGCTGTAAACTGTAAGCCGCTATCCTGAAATGCAACTATCAGTCTCTTATCCTTCAGTTTCAGTTCACCTCTCCTTAGTCATTCATGTGTCCGTTCTTGATCAACAAAGGGTTCTTGGAGTAGCACTCTGTACTTCCCACTGTATTTATGCATTTGCCACTTGTTTTTCCTTGTTTGTTGATCTAATTCTTTGAAGTTTTTTCTCTTGTTTTGCAAATTCTGTTATTTCCTTCCCTGTGTTATGCTTGTGGATTCTCACTCATTCCTTCTAGTTATCGGAATGCCTGTCCGAGTTTGATGATGGAAACATATTCTGGATGTTTACTTTCATATTTCAGCACTTTTTGCATATTTGGATCCGATGATGCAGTTAGGTAGGCCTGGAGGCCTATGATAGTAGCTCTGTATGTGCAATCAATCTCTATGAGGCTTAGCCCTCCTTCAGCTCTAGGGCTGTACTATCTTGGCACACACTGATTCTTGTAGATTACCTCTTGGGCATGGAGGAGTTTTCTTGTTCGCACATCCAGTTTTCTTAGCGTGGTGCTGCAAATGCTTTCATGCCTATTGCTCTTAATACCGATTTCCCAGTAAACTCAAAAAGAAAGTGCTTTTTTTGGACTAATTTAATTTCCTCATGACTTCTTCCCTTTTTTTTCTTACCTGAATTGAGGTCATCAGCACTTGGATGTGAAAGTTATCTATAATCCTTTGCGTTTCATTCTTACTCTGTGTTTATTCAATGTAGATGCACTATAAAATCCCAAAAGTTTGAAAGCTTAACATCTGCTGAAATGTCTTGATGGAAGTTCTTACTACAGTGCCTCTCTAGACGGTAGTCCTGCCACTTCTAGTTGAGGTTCTCTTTTAAGTTTTAAGAATGTAAGATGTACCATAAAGGGTCAGACCAAAAGGTCCATCAAATGCAGTATCCTGTTGCTCACACTTTGAACTGGATTTGAGGACAGGGTAGCAAATTTAAAGGTATAAATAAGCAGAGGTGCTGTATTAGCACCCATCTGCAGCATACTGGAAGAAGGAAAAGGATATTGAGAGGATAAAACTGTAATTAAGGCTAGTTTATTGGCATAGGATAAAATCCCTGTGGCTGTGCTTGCATGCTCTATTTTTAAAACCACATCTGGATTTGGTTTTCTTGTGTATACTCTGGGCTCAATTCACCCAAAGCAAATTTGGCTTTTGAAGGGCAAATATTAGAAAGAAAGAAAACAATTAGCGACTGTTGTGAAAGCGTGGCTATTCACCTGTAACAGGTGTTCTCCAGGGACAACAGGAATCAGTCCTCATATATGGGTGACGTCGGTGCCGACAGAGCCCTGGTGCGGGGCAAATCCCCAGCTTTCAAAGAAAGTCTTTGGAAATTGCATCATGCATGGGCGGTCCCCTTCCCGCCCAAGGGTGCCATCTTGCTCAGTCAAATGACATAGCTAAAAAGACTACAAAAGAACAAAAATAATAATAGGACTGCAACTGCAAGGGGAGGAGGGAGGGTCATGAGGACTGATTCCTGCTGTCCCTGGAGAACACCTGCTACAGGTGAGTAACTACGCTTTCTCCAGGAACAAGCAAGAAGTCAGTCCTCACATATGGGACTCCCTAGTTATAGGCTACCGAGAACCCACAGCTGAAAAATAGGCTCCCTCTAGAGCCGCAAGCAGCCACAATAGGAATCTACTGAGAGAGTAGCACTCCGGTATCCTGACACCAAAGGGTCGGAGGGTAGGAGTTGCCTAGACCTCGAAAATGTTACGGAGTACAGCCTGGCTGAAAGCACTGTCCTGTTGGGACTCCCTATCCAGGCAGTAATGGGTTGCAAAAATTTGACCCGAAGACCAGGTGGTGGCCTGGCAGATGTCTGCCAGCGGAACAGAGCGGAAGTGAGCTACTGATGCTGCCATAGCCCTGACTCGGTGGGCCGTAACATGATCCTGCAACAGAAGGTCGGCTGCCCTGTATGCCCAGGCAATACAGTCCGCCACCCAGGTAGACAGCGTACGTTTGGAAACGGCCATCCCCAGCTTACTGGAGTCATAGGATACGAAGAACTGTGAAGCCTTGTGTACGCTGAATGTAGAAGGCCAATGCCCTCTTACAATCCAGGGTATGCAAAACTGTCTCTGCCCGACTGGCATGCAGCCTGGGAAAGAAGGTAGGTAGTACTACCTCCTGGTTGAGGTGGAACAAAGAGACCACTTTAGGAAGGAACTTGGGGTGAATGCGAAGCACTACCCCGTTCTTATAGAACCTTGTATAAGGCCTATCAGACACCAGGGCCTGAAGCTCACTCACTCGCTGAGCAGACGTGAGTGCCACCAAAGAACACCACCTTCCAAGAAAGGTAGCGTAGATGGCAAGTTGCCATCGGCTCAAATGGCGGTCAAGTAAGCTACCCTAAGATCACATTTAAATCCCATTCGGTTGCTGGAGGGCGATCCAGGGGCTTCAATAGAAATAGGCCTCTCAGGAATCTGGACACCAAAGGATGTGCAGAAAGAGGCTTTCCTTACACAGGGAAGTGGTGAGTCACCAAGGCACTGAGGTGAATTGTGACGGAGTTGGACTTAAAGCCCAAATCCGAAAGATGAAGAAGATACTGCAGGACCACTGCAACCTGGCAAGAGAAAGGATCTTCATTCTGCTTTTCGCACCACACCCTGAACCTATGCCACTTGAAAGCATAGGTCCGTCTAGTCAATTGTCTCCTTGAGGCCAGGAGAACTTCTTCCACATTTTTGGGAAAGAGAAATGGTGCGAGAACTACCCTTTCAGCAGCCATGCCATCAGGTTGAGTGATCTGAGGTGGGGGTGCAGAAGAGTATCTTCCTCCTGAGATAGGAGGTTGGGAGAGGATCCCAGAGGGATTGGGGCCTCCACCGCATTGAAGTAGAAGCGGAAACCAGGGTTGCCTCAGCCATCTGGGGGCTACCAGCATGACTGAGGCCCTGTCCTGGAGATTTTGAAAAGGGTTTTGGCCACCAGAGGTGTCGGAGGAAACGCATACAGGAGGCCCACAGACCATGAGATGAGAAAAGCATCGGCAGCCACTCTGTTCAGATGTGGCTGTCTGGAGCAAAACCTGGACAACTGGTAGTTGTGTGGGCTCGCAAACAGGTCCAGTGTTGGCTGCCCCCAGACATGAAAGAGCCATTGGGAAATATTCATATCCAGCTGCCACTCGTGGGGCTGGAGAATCCTGCTGAGCCTGTCGACTAAGCAGTTTTCCTGGCCCGGCAGATAAATTGCTTTCAGATGCATGTCGTGCTGGACTGCAAAGGAGCAAAGGTCCAGAGTTTCCTGACACAGAATGTGGGACCCCGTGCCTCCCTGTTTGTTCACATAGAACATCACTACTTTGTTGTCTATTTGTATTAAGACAGATTGATGAGACAAAGTTTGGCAAAAAGCTCGTAAGTTCCAGGAGATTGATCTGCTGTGTGGTCTCGTGCGGAGACCACACCCCTTGAGTGCACAGTCCCTGGCAATGGGCTCCCCAGCCCAGCAAGGATGCATCCGTAGATAGGATTCTCGTGTGTTGAGGAGATTGGAAGGCGACCCCCGTCTCCAAGTGTTTTGGTTGAAGCCACCAGGCCAAAGCCTGTACCAGTCATTTAGACACACTGACTCTGTGTCTGAGTCTGCCTGTGGCTTGTGTCCACTGGTCCCTGAGACACCACTGAGCTGTTTTCATATGGAAACGGGCATTTGGTGTCACATGTACCGTGGAGGCCATGTGACCAAGGAGGCGCAGGAAATGTCTTGCTGATATCTGTGACCTGCGGCTCACTTGATGTGCCAGGGCCAGGAGTCTCTGTACCCTGTCCACTGGCAGGTAGGCCCTTGCCTGAATGGTATCTAGTTTGGCCCCAATGAACTCTAGTTGTTGAGTGGGGACTAGGGATAATTGATTACAAACCCTAGATGTTGAAGCACCTGAATGGTGTGAGATGTGGCCTGTTGGACCTCCCTGGCTGATGTGGCTCTGATGAGTCAATCGTCTAGGTAGGGGAAGACAAAAACTCCTTGTATTCTAAGGAAGGCAGCCACCACCACCAGGCACTTTGTGAACACCCTAGGGGCGGAAGCTAGGCCAAAGGGAAGCACTCTGTACTGATAGTGTCTTCCCCCTATCACAAAGCGTAGATATTGTCTGTGATCTGGATGAATTAGGATATGTGTACACGTATCCTTTAGGTCTAAGGAGCATTGCCAATCTCCCTGGTGGAGGTAAGGCAGCAATATTCCAAGGGAAAGCATTTTGAACTTCTCCCTCACCAGGAATTTGTTTAAGTTGCGCAGGTCGAGGATGGGTCTTAGGCCTCCTGTCCTTTTTGGTATCAGGAAGTACCTGGAATGGAAGCCTTTGCCCTGCAGGTGGTGGGGCACCGGTTCTACCACCTGATCCTCGAAAAGACCTGCTAACTCCTTCAGAAGAAGGTCCCGGTGAAGGGGAGACCTGAAAGGCTCTCCTGGAAAGTAAGGGGGGGGGGGGGACCTGGGTCAAGTGAAATAGATAGCCCTGATGGACTATCTGAAGAACCCAAATGTCTGTGGTGATGGCCAGCCATCTGGGGGCATACAGGGCAAGCCTTCCCCCTGTGCATTGCTTTTCTCCTATGTTGAGAGGGGCTATGCCATGAGAATCAAAAGCCACTACCAGGCTGGGCTGGAACTGGTGTCTGGGGTTTGGGGGTTTTCTACTTACGCGGGCCATGCCCCTGTTCCTTAGCCTGCTGCCCCTGTTGGGGAGCTGGGGAGGCCTGAAATGGCTTCGGTAAGCAGTACCCTTCCTCGGGAAAAAGGGCTTCTTACCCGAGCCCTTCTTTTTTGAAGGGACATAAGTCTTCTTCGAGAGCCGTGTCCTGGTCAGGTACTCGGATTCAAGTTCAGCAGCCTTTTCGGTCATGGGTTTGCCGAAGAGGTTTTCACCACGGCATGGGACATTGACCAACTTGTCCTGGAACCCATTGTTCCAGGTCTGACGACTGTAGCCATGCGTGGCGGCGTGCATCGATGCCAGCCGCAGCTACTCTGGCTGACGCCTTGAATCCGTCATAGGCTGCTCGAGTCATGAACTTCGAGCACTCACGGACTCCGGTGGACAGGGTCTTGAAGCGCTGCAAAGGTTCCTCGGAGAGACCAGCTGAGAACCCAATGATTTCCTTCGCCAGGTCTCGCAGGTATATGCCCATGTACAGCTGGTAAGCCTGGATCTGACATGCCAGCACAGAACTCTGGTAGCACTTTCTGCCGAGGGCGTCCAAGTTGCGGACCTCCCTGCCAGGAGGCACCGAGGAGTGCGTCCTCTGTCTCTTGAGCCGGCGCATGGCCGATTCCACAACCATGGAGTTGTGCGGCAGTTGTGCTTTTTGGAATTCAGGGCTCTTGCGGACCCGACACATCGAATCGAGCCACCTGCTGATCATCGGCACCGACACCGGCGTCTCCCACATCCGGAGCATCAATCGTTCCAGGATTGGAGGCACCGGTACAGTAAGCACAGTTACTTACCTGTAACAGGTGATCTCTGGGAACAGCAGGAATTAGTCCTCACATATGGGTACGTCGGTACCGACGGAGCCCGTGCGGGAAAGCTCCCCAGCTTCTTAGAATAGAAGCTTTTGGGACCTCCCACTGCACATGCGCACTGCCTTCCCGCCTTCCTGAACAGCTCTCCTCAGTTTCGAGTTTATAGCTGAGTCAACAGAGAGAGGACAGGAAGATAGATAGATAAAAGATACAACTCCTAGGGGAGGTGGGTGGGTTGTGAGGACTAATTCCTGCTGTTCCCAGAGATCACCTGTTACAGGTAAGTAACTGTGCTATCTCCAGGAACAAGCAGGAATAAGTCCTCACATATGGGGACTCCCTAGCTTAGATGCATGGGATCCCCTGTAAAGGTTCGCCATCTTCGTATGGATCTCAGGCATCCATTCTGGGAAGGTGGGCAGGAGTTGTTTAGGAATGGAACAGGTGCTTGAGGACAGCCTGGCCAAACAAGGCATCCCGGCGGGAGTCCTTGTCCAAACAGTAATGGGCTGTGAAGGTATGAACCGAGGCCCAGGTAGCGGCTCGACAGATCTGATCTATGGAAACAGAGTGCAGATGAGCCATAGAAGTTGCCATGGCCCTCACATTGTGAGCAGTGACATGGCCTTCCAGAGAAATGTTTTTGCTCTGGTAAGCAAAAGAAATACACTGAGCAATCCAATTGGAAAGTGTACGCTTGGAGACTGGAAGTCCCAAATGGGAAGGATCAAAGGCCACAAAAAGTTGAGAAGACTTTCGATGTGGCTGAGTCCTATTAAGGTAAAAAGCGAGAGCTCTTTTACAATCCAGAGTATGAAGGTTCCTCTCTGCATTGGATGCATGAGGAGCTGGAAAAAAGACAGGTAGATATACCTCTTGATTAAGATGAAAAGGCGAGACCACTTTAGGCATAAAGTGGGGATTCGTCCTAAGGACCACCTTATCATGATGAAATCTTGTGTAAGGTGGATTAGCCACTAAAGCCTGCAGCTCACTGATGCGGCGAGCCGAAGTGACTGCAATGAGGAAGATGACCTTCCAGGAAAGAAATTTCAAGGAGGTGGAAAACATTGGCTCAAAAGGTGGCTTCATAAGTTGACCGAGCACTAGATTCAAATCCCATGCGACCGGGGGTGGTCTGATGGGAGGTTTAGTGAGAGTCAGGCCTCTCATGAATCTTGCAACAAGAGGATGAGAGGAGATAGGTTGTCCATTTATATGTTTCAAGGATGCTGCAATAGCACTTAAATGGACTCTTACCGAATTCGTCTTGAGGCCTGCATTGGATAGATGCAGGAGATAATCAAGAAGAGAATTCAAAGGAAGTGCCAGAGGGTCAAGACCCTGCTGAGCACACCAAATGGAAAAACGTTTCCATTTGAAAGCATAGGAACGCCTGGTAGAGGGTTTCCTAGAGGCAGAAAGGATATCTTTCACTGGTTGGGAAAGATGAAAGTCTTGAAGGCTTAAGCCTTCAGTAACCAAGCACTGAGGTGAAGGGATTTGGGGTTTGGGTGCCACAAAGTCCCCTCCTCCTGAGACAGGAGGTCTGGCGCAGCTCCCAGATCCAAGTAGGATCCCTGGGAGAGCTGTAGAAGTAGAGGGAACCACACTTGGCGTGGCCAGCGTGGAGCTATGAGGATCATAGTTCCATGATCCCTCTGGAGTTTGAACAGAGTCTTGGGAATCAAAGGAATGGGTGGAAAGGCATATAGGAATGCCTGATTCCAATTCAGGAGAAAGGCGTCCGTAGCCTGAGCTCCCTGACACGGAGTTCTGGAACAGAACCGGGGAAGTTTGGCATTCCACGGACTTGCAAAGAGGTCTATGTCCGGGGTCCCCCATTCCTGAAAGATTCGGTTTATTTGGTCCAAATGTAGGGACCATTCGTGTGGCAGCAGAACTCGACTGAGCCTGTCTGCCCGAGAGTTTTGAACTCCTGGGAGATACACTGCTAGCAGGTGAATCTGATGCTCTCTGGCGAAGGCCCATAGTCTTAGAGCTTCGTTGCAAAGCGACAGAGAGCCCGTCCCTCCTTGTTTGTTTATGTAAAACATGGCCACCTGATTGTCCGTCTGAACTAGGACAGTGAGGTTGGCTAGGAGGGAGTGGAAGACCTTGAGGGCAAGGTAAATTGCTCGCAGTTCCAGAAGATTGATATGAAGGGTGGTCTCCTGTAGAGACCAAGTGCCCTGAGTGGAGAGAGTTTGCAGATGGGCTCCCCACCCTGTTTGGGAGGCATCTGTTGTGAGGGTTGCTTGGGGTAGCAATGGTTGAAATGGAGCCCCCAACAACAGATTCTTGGTGGAAGTCCACCAGTGGAGGGACCAAAACAGACGATCGGAGGTTTGTATTTGGTCTGAGAGCGCTCCTGACGCCTGAGTCCACTGAGTGGCCAGGGTCCATTGAGCTGCTCTCATATGAAGACGAGCATAGGGCACCACATGCACTGTGGAGGCCATATGACCCAGTAGGCGTAGCATTTCCCTGGCTGTCAAGTGAGTGCTGGACTGAGCTTGGGAGGCCAAACTCAGGAGGCGCTGGCCTCGAACATGTGGAAGGTAGGCCCTTGCAGTGATGGTGTCCAACTGGGCCCCTATGAATTCTAGAGATTGAGTAGGGATGAGTTGGGACTTGGGAAGGTTTACTACCAGTCCCAGATACTGCAAAAGGCTCCTTGTGTGGTCCAGGGAAATCTGGGCCTGTGACTGAGTTGGAGCTCGGATGAGCCAGTCGTCCAGATATGGGAAGACAAAGATTCCCATGCCTCTTAGAAATGCGGCTACGACTGCCATGCATTTTGTGAATACTCTTGGAGCAGAGGCTAGACCGAAGGGGAGTACTCTGTATTGGAAATGTTTTCCCTGAAACAGAAAGCGAAGATACTTTCTGTGGGATGGATGGATGAGTATATGTGTATACGCATCCTGTAGGTCTAGAGAACAAAGCCAGTCCTGACCCTGGAGGTAAGGAAGGAGAATGCCGAGAGACAGCATTTTGAATTTCTCCTTGAAGAGAAATTTGTTCAATTCTCTCAGATCTAGGATTGGTCTGAATCCCCCTGTCTTCTTTGGAATGAGAAAATAAGGGGAGTAGAAACCGGACCCTTGTTGAGGAAGAGGAACCTCTTCTATGGCCCCTTGGGCAAGAAGAGAGGAAACCTCTTGACCCAACAGGGTTAGGAGAGATGGGGGAGAATTGAATGGTCTCACCATACGATGGGGAGGAAGGCTGGAGAAATGAAGTTTGTAACCCTCTCGAATGATAGAGAGGGTCCATTGTTCTGTTGTGATTTGTTCCCATCTGGGAGCAAAGTGAACCAACCTTCCGGGTATGGTGAGAGGTTCTGGTTGTGTTAGAACCAGAAGTGGCAAGTTCCCTAGGAGCAAGTCAAAACCCCTGAGGGGTTGGAGCCTGCTGAGCTACAGTAGCTGCTGCAGGCTTAGCTCGTGCTTGTTTGGATTGCTGACGCTTAGCAGTATAGCGAGGTTGAGAAGACTGCTGGCCAGTATTTGAAGCAACTCTGGCCTTCTTATAGTAAGGCCTTTTAAAAGACTTTTTCTTAGTAGGAATTGAAGTGGACTTTGAAAGTCTTTCCAAGGTGGCATTTTCAGCATCCATCTGGGTGGCTTTGATTTGCCACTCTTCCCCAAATAAGTTCTCACCTGTACAGGGCAGATTCCGTAAGCCATCTAGAACCCAAGGTTCCAGATCAGAGGCCTGGAGCCAAGCAAGACGTCGGGCTGCAATAGCAATGCCCGAAGCCCTACTGGCTCCCTCAAAGGAATCATATGCTGCCCTATTAGAGAACTTAGAAACCTCTAAGAGTTGTTTCACTAGGGAAAGGAATCCCTGCTTTTTATCCTCAGGGATAAAGGGGGCAAAATGCCGCACCTTTTTGGCAAGTTCCTCCAGGAACATGCCCATATAGAGACTGTAGGAATTAATCCTGGCTATAAGCATACTAGCCTGGAAAATTTTCCTACCAAAAGAGTCCAAAGTCTTACATTCCCGTCCTGGAGGGGTGGAAGAGTGCCTTTTGGTACTCCTAATCTTCTTCATTGCAGACTTCACCACAATAGAGTGGTGGGGCAATTGAGTCTTTTGGAAACCAGGAGAAGGAGGGACCCTATACATGGTGTCCAACCTACGGGAATAAGGAGACAAAGTCAAAGGATTTTCCCAGAAATCCATCAGTTGTTCTTGAAGGATTTCATGGATAGGCAGGGTAACTGCCTCCTTAGGGGCCTTTGAGTATCCCAAAATATCCAGTTTTTTGGATCTGGGTTCCTTTTCAGAGGATGTGGTAATAGAAAGGGCTGTAGCCATATCTAAAACAAAGTCCTGGAAGGACAAATCCTCTGGAGGGGACATTCTCCTTTTAGGAGAAGAGGGCTCCTCAGGTAAGTTGAGTGAAAACTCAGCAGAATCATCAGAGGAGTGAAAATCCTCAGAGGAATCGGTGCTTTCCTCTAACGCACGATACGCGTACCGATCGGTATCGATATCGGGCGTATCGGGTATGGAACCGGTATGGAGCGAAAGCCCATACGGTACCGACTTGCGTTTAGAGGTGGACGGCCTCGATACCGGCATGGCGGACGATACCGGTATCGGGCCCGGAACCGCTGAAAGCGGAACCGATGGCGTTGCAGCTTTAATGAAAGCCATGACGGCCTGCTGCATGGACTGTACAGTATCGCCCATGGACGCCATAGCTGCCTGGATGTCGGTACCGGAGTGACCCGGTACCCCAGAGCAGGCTAACAGGTGATCTGTCGAGGCCGTAGCATCGATATCAACCTGAGACCCCTGAATTGGCGTTTTTGGAAGTTGGACTTCCCGCCGGGGTTGTTTGGCTGGGGCAGGGTCCTCAAGTTCTAAGCTAAGAGCCTCTCGATGCTTTGAAGGAGATTTGCTCTTTGAGGACTTGCCCACAGAAGGTTTGGTTACCTGAGATCCATCCGGAGAAGAAGACCTGGATGACTGTGATGCTGTATTCTCTGAAGCAAACAGCACATGGAATTTGTTGGCCCGGTTCTGCAGCCCACGTTTAGACATGTGGGAGCAAGATGGGCAGTCCGGTATGGAATGGTCAGGCCCCAAACATTTCAGACACCAGTCATGGGTGTCTGTGACTGAAATAACAGCATTACATTTGGTACACTTCTTAAATCCAGGGGCTGGCTTCTCCATGAGGAGAAATTGAGTAGGCCGAGAGGCCTCTCTGAAGTGACCAAAAAGCTAAAAAATAAGAAAAAAGAATTATAATTTTTTAAAGAAAGAAAGAAAAGACCGGCGATACCGGTATCGGTATGGGGAAGGCAGGTACGCGGTCTAAAGAAACAAAAAAAAATAACAATTTCTTCAGCGGTGACAGGAACACGACCTGCTGGCTCCGCGGAAAAAGAGAAACTGAGGAGAGCTGTTCAGGAAGGCGGGAAGGCAGTGCGCATGTGCAGTGGGAGGTCCCAAAAGCTTCTATTCTAAGAAGCTGGGGAGCTTTCCCGCACGGGCTCCGTCGGTACCGACGTACCCATATGTGAGGACTTATTCCTGCTTGTTCCTGGAGATAGGGCTTCCCGAGCGGGGAAAGTCATACTGGAGGATCTCGAGTTCCTTGGCTCGAGGCTCCTCCTCGGACTCCGTAGGGAATGCCAAAGCCTTTGACATGTCCCTAAAAGAAGTCCAAGAACAGAGTGTCCTCCGGAGGGGACCTTCTCCGAGGTTCGGACACCGGGGAATCAGATGGGACGTACTTGGTCCTGCAGGTGTCCGGGGACTTTTCCTCCTCAATCTCCCAGCCCGACGCCTCCCGCTGCTGGTCCATGAAGGCAGACATTTATTTATTTAGACAGTTTTGTATACCACCTTATCCTTCAATCAAAGCGGTCACAACACAAGTGGGGGATACATTTAACACGCGGGGATATGAGACACACACACACTAATACTTACAGGGAACATGGGCAATGGAGGGTTAAGTGGCTTGCCCAAGACCACAAGGAGCACCTGTGGGACTAGAAACCCCAGTCCTTCCGGCCCAAGGTTGCTGTCCTCTAGTGGGATTTGAACCCCCGACCTTCCGGCCTGAAGTACCTTGCCCAAACCACTAGGCTACTCCTCCCTTGCTGCGCTCCCATGCTGCGCTCCAAGGCCACCATTCTGAGACCGAGCTCAGAAGGCTCTGCAGCCCCTGGGTTGGGTCCCGACGCCGGTTCTCCTGAAGAAAAACCTCAATGAGGACAGTGGTTACCCTGCCTCGGCTGCTCCAGGTCCCTTCGAGGAAGTTTCGCTGGGCGCTCCAACGCTGAGGATCCGGGATCCGCGACCAATCCCGCGAGGAACCAGGTCATTCAGAACCATCCAACGACGCCACCTTCGAGGATTTTTTCTTTCTCCAATGTGCCAGTGAAGGAGACCCCCTCTCCGAGGACACCCGACGCTGCTCAGGCTCAGACAGTTCCCGAGACGTCGAGGCCTCAGATGAGGTACGGGCCCGGGAGGGTACGAACTCAACAAAAATCCTATCGTGCTGCTTCTGACAGCTCCTCAAGGCCTTCGAGGACATTTTCCTGCACGGGCCACAGATCTTTGGGTCGTGGTCAGGCCTGAGGCAGCGGAGGCATCATGTGTGTTGGTGAAGGACATTAACTTCGTACACCGATCACACTTTTTGAACCTGCTGGCAGCCATTGGGTGAAAAAGGACCCCTGCGAGGTCAAAGACCCGGGCTGCCAGTGAAAAAGAAAAAGAGCACGAACGCTAGTTACGAAGGACAAAAAACGAAAATTGACTGGACTCGATACTGGCATACCGAGCCGAAGGCGGGAAGGGGAACTGGTGTCGAAACAGAGGAAAAATGAAACTTTTAAAGTATTTTTAAACACTTTTTAAGCAGTGACAAGTGGAACACATCCGAAGGGCTCCGTGGAAAAAAGGAGATCAAGCAAGATGGCACCCTTGGGCGGGAAGGGGACCGCACATGCGTGATGCACTTCCCGAAGGCTTTCTTTGAAAGCTGGGTATTTGCTCCACACGAGGGCTCCGTCGTCGCCGACGTCACCCATATGTGAGGACTGACTTCCTGCTTGTTCCTGGAGAAGGCAAACATCCGACCCAAAGAAAGTATTGGTATTAATTCTCTTCCTTATTGTCTGCCAGACCAGTTCAGATGAGTGGGTTATGTCCCTCTACCAGGAGATGGAGACAAAATCAGGTCTTGAAACTTAGTTTTATTTTTGTTAGGTTCCTCCAGCGCTTTCACGTCTTTTCATCCGCTGGCCATGCCGAGGGTCTTAGACCTTGCTGGGGTCCTTTTTGCCCCAATGGTGACAGGTTTTAAGAAATGTGATTGGTGCTCTAAAAACATCTCTCTCACCGACACTCACGACTGTTGCCTCCCGTGTCTGGGCGCCGACTACGACCCAGAGGAATGCTCCCTGTGCAAAAAGATGTCCGCCAAAGCCATCCAGAGCTGCCGGCTAAAGCATGATAACATCTTCCACAGAGCAGACTCTACCCCTGTTTTCCCGGTAACCTCACACTCAAAGGCTCTGCACGGATCATTGGAATCGTGTAAGACCCCCGCAGTTCCAGAGTGGGCTCGCAGACATTCCGAACAAGGGTCCCCGGAGCAGGAGCATAAGAAGAAAAAGACGACCTTGAAGGCCTCATCCTGGGAAGCAGATAAGCATAGGAAATCCTGTGCGTGGTCCCTCAGCCCCTGACAGGCGTCAGAAGAGTCGGAGCGGGAGCAGCCACAGAAGGTATCCAGGACCGAAGTCGAGGTCTCTGCCAATGGACCCCGATCACCCGGCTCCCCCCTCAACAGACCCGTTAACACCGGTAGCCTCCGGCAACGGACCCTGGTTCCCCCTCTTCTCCTCAACACCAGACCCAGTAACCCCAGCGTCTGTGTCCATGGCTGCCATCCCAGAGTGGGAAACTCGAATGTTAGCACTTAAATGCAGCATTTCTGTGTATATCGCATCCCAACAGGTGCCGATGCCCCGCCCTGCTCACACCAAGACTGCAGGGACCTGGGAGCAAGATCGAGAGCCAGACGCCTTGGGTAGATCCTCGGCGAGGGTCTCGATCTTGCTCCGACTCCTCGGGGGCGAGGTCTTCACAAGCCAGTGTCTCTTGCTCCGGCCATGCCTTGGCCTCGGAGTACTGAAGACCAGGGCCATCAACGCCCCTGGAGCCGTCAGGCCTCGAGTCTTTCTCAGATTACTTGGTTTGGGAGTCAGATATCGAGAAGTCTCTAGAGTCTCGGGCCCACTGAGACCTCCCTCAAACCCATCTCCACTGGCTGCTAAGCGCTGATCCCCACCCAAGGACACCTTGTTTTTCAAGTTCATCCAGGACATGGCATAGGCCCTTTCCCTCACTATGGGAGGAGGACCCTCATACAGAGGAGTTCAGCATCCTCCAGTATATGAGGCACTACCAGAGGAGACCCTGACGGTCCCGGTCCCTTCCATTCTCAACCAGCTCCTTCTCTGGATGTGGAAAGCTCCGGCATTGGTGCCAATTGTTAGCCGTCGCCTGGATACCAGGTACCGGGTCCAGCGCAGGCCGGGATTCCGGAAGGCCCAACTCCCTTAGACCTCCATGGTGGTGAAGTCGGCCATCTGCTGACAGAAGAGCCCGAAGATGCACTCATCGATGCCCCGGGCACGGAGTGCCACGCCCTCAACGTCCTTGGGCACAAATGCTACCAGGGCTCGATGCTAGCATGCTGCATTCAAACTTACCAGCTTTACACTGGCATGTTCCTCCGAGACGTGGCGAAGGAACTCGGAGGCTTCATGGCTGGCCTTGATGGAAACCACCTCTGGCACTTCCAGATACTTACGAAGTCTGCCAGATAGTGCTCCAAGTATTTATCTCGAGCTGCCTAAGACTGCTTCGCGTCCAGTGCACGAGGGTGGCTGCCACCAATATCTGCGCCCGATGCCAGGCTTGACTTCAGACATCTGACCTAAAGCAATGGGTGAAGGAGAACGCCTCAATGTCCCATGCCTCGGGGAGCAGCTCTTCAGCAAACCCATGGAGGACAAGGCAGGCCAACCCTATCAAGGCTATCCTGCATACCCGGCCGCACAGATCCCTCAGCAGGGTCACCAGGGCAAGAGAGTGAGCCAAGGCCCAAGCAAGCCCCAGACTCCAGCCAAGCCTGGGTCAGGGTTTTGATGTCCCCAGCATAGCCTCTCTTCCCCTAGAGCAGCGGATCTCAACCTGTGGGTCACGACCCTCAAAGGGGTCGCCACAAGATTTAGCAGGGGTCGCCTCACTCCGCCGTTAAAAAACAAAAGCGCGCACAAGTTGCTGCCGCTGCCGAGTCCGCTTCTCGGCAGCGGCAAGCTCACGAACTCCAATTTTCTGCAGCTGCGGCTCCCTGCCTCTTAGGGAACCGCGGCTATGCCTGTAAAACCGTTGCGGAGCCTTCCTGCCTCTTGACGGGCTCCGTGCCGCATTGTCCTGCCTCCAAAGGAAGTTGTTTACTACTTTCTTTGGAGGCGGGACAATGCTGCACGGAGCCCGTTTAGAGACAGAAAGGCTCCGCAATGGTTTTACAGGCATAGCTGCGGTTCTCTAAGAGACAGGGAGCCGCGGCTGCAGAAGAAGGAGGCAGACATGGGGAGAGGGAAGCAGGGAACCTGCAACGCGGCTGACATGGAGGGAGGGAGGGGGGCTGATATGGATGGATGGAGGGAGGGGGAGCTGACATGGAGGGAGGGGGGCTGACATGGAGGGAGGGGGGCTGATGGATGGAGGGAGAGAGGGGAGGGCAGGAGGGAGGCTGACATGGAGGGAGGGAGGGCTGACATGGAGGGATGGATGGAGGGAGGGAGGGGGCTGACATGGAGGGAGAGAGGGGGGCTGACATGGACAAAGGGAAGAGACGGGGGGACGTACTGGGCAGACGGAGGATAAATGCTGGACAGAGGGGAGAGACAGTACGGGTTAGGATTATAATGGGCAGATGGGGGGGGGGCTAGAACTGATAATGGGTTGATTATGGAAGGCTAGGACTGGGAATGGACTGATCAAGGGGGGTTGGGACTGGTAATGTGCTGATAGGGGGGTGGGACTGGTAATGGACTGATGGGGGGCTAGCATTGGAAATGAGTTGATCGGGGAGGTTAGGACTGGTAATGGGCTGATAGGGGGTAGGACTGGTAATGGGCTGATGGGGGGTAGGACTGGTAATGGGCTGATGGGGGGTAGGACTGGTAATGGGCTGATTAGGGGAGCCTAGCACTGGTAATAGGGTTGAGGAGGGACTAGCACTGGAAATGAGTTGATTAGGGGAGGCTAGGACTGGTAACGAGCTGATGGGGGGGGGGTAGGACTGGTATTGGGCTGATTAAGGGAGGCTAGCACCGGTAATGGGGTTGAGGGGGGACTAGCACTGGAAGTGAGCTGATTGGGGGGCTTCGACTGGGAATGGGCTAATTGTGGGGAGGGGAGGATAGAGCAGCTGGCCCTGGAAGAAAACTGGGGGCTAAGGCTACAAATGGGCTGATACGAGAGGATGGGAGAATGGAACTGGAAGGGAGTGGATCTGAGAGGGGCTGCCATGGTATTTGTACTAGAAGGGACTGGTCAGTGGGGAAGGAGGGGGACTGGAAGGGAATGGACACCAGTGGCAGTCATGGGAATGCAAGTTGACATTGGAAGGTACTGAGAGTAAGGACTGGAAAGGGGCTGATACTGGGGAGGGTTACTGGGACTGGAAATAGGCTGATGGAAAGAAGTGAAGAAAACGAAAGAAGAGATAAGAAATGGCAGATGGAGCATAGACCACAGAAAGAGAGCTAAGAGAAGACAGGAAAGCAGAAGCCTCAGATCGGGACCAGCATGATCAGAGAATAAATTGGTCGGGGAGCGAGCAGAGCAGCTGGAGCCGGTACCCCTGAGCAGCGGAGGAGGAGCGCTGTTACCCCGCCCCCCCTGGGACCTTTAAAATCTTGCGGTCCACCGCGGACGCGCACCCGTGGTCGCGTGCCCGAAGGGGCGTGACCAAAGGGGCAGGTCACGCCCCTTTGGAGCCCCTTCGGAGCAACAAGGAGGAATAAGGGAACTCCCTGACTCATGGGCAAGCGACGGAAGAAGGCCTTTTCTACGATGAGCACTCAAAAGGCCTCTAAGATTGTGGGCCCTATGGATGTCCATCTTCAGAAAGCTCAGGTGGAACATGAATCCCCGGACTTGACTCATGGGTCTGTGAGTACTTCCTCTGACTTGTCTCCTATTGCGCAGGGTTTTACCCTACCCAGTCAGGAAGTTATGACTGAGAGAGTGGCCTCTCCCAAGAGTGTTGACCTAGGAATGGACCCCTCGTCGGTAGTTTTGGGTGATTCTTTGCTTCTGAAGGATGATAATTGTAAAACGTCCCTTCCGTCTGTTTTGGAATTTCCTGATACTGTCTCACCCGTTGTTTCCCCTGTTGAAGTTTCTTTAAGGGATGTCTGGGAGGTAGTGGCCCGCATGGAAATGTCCCTGCGTGCCTCTCTTTCCCAGGTCTCTAGTTTTTCTAAGGATGTTGTACAGAAATTGGGTGTCCATCAGGAAGCTATTGCTAGACATAATACTGCTTTGAATAAAGTGGAGGGGCAGGTTTCTGTAATGCAGGCAGCTGTTTCTTCTTCTATTAGGGATAATCTTACTATACATCATCAAATGGAGTCCCTTGAGAATGCTATACGTGCAAAAAATTTGAGATTTTTAAATTTCCCGCAAACGCATTATTTGTCTCCTTCTATTTTGTTGTATAAGTATTTTAAGGAGGTTCTATTGATTGATGATGTGAATTCTATAAAAAATTTTTCTGTTTATTATGTTCCTGTACTTGCCTTTGCAGAAACTTCCTCCCCCATTGCCAAAGGTGCTGAGAAGGGTTTAGTATCTCAGTCTTTGGATGTTTCCGCTTTTTTGGAGTCCTCAACTGATGAAATTACTAAACGTGCCACATTGACTGTTTCCCTTATTTCTTTAGCTGATAAGAATTTGGTCTTGCGTTCATATTTTCCTAAGAAAGATCAGTTGTTTTGTGGTTCTACAGTTCAGGTTTTTCCTGATGTCTGCAGACTTACTCAAGTTCGACGCAAGGCCTTTCTGGCATTAAGACCTCGCACCTTGGCGATTGGGGCCTCTTTCTTTTTAAAATATATCCATGTAAGTGTGTTGTGTTGTATGAACAGACAACGTATGTTTTTATGGAATCTGATCAATTGAATTTATTTTTGCTTGGCAAAGAAAATGGTTAGATAGTTTTGTTATTAACTTCCTCTCTAAGTCTTAGGGTTTGTAGTGCTTATCTCAAGGGACCAGTATTTCCTTGGTAATGATATTCTTTGTTTTTTGTTTTTCCTTGTATCGTCGCTCCCCCTTAATGTGAACTTGATTGTAATTCCTTTTTCATTTGAAATAAAGATTGTTGAAATGTCAAAAAAAAAGAGAATAAATTGGTCAAACAACAAAGGTAGAAAAAATAATTTTATTTCATATTAGTGATTTGACTACAAAATCATCATAATTTTGAAATCAAATATTGTTACTTGTTATTGTGATTAATTATTGTGGTTTAAATAAGTACATTTTATAAATAAAAACATATTGCAAAGGCCTATAATATATTAACAATTCAACAAATGATTACAGCGAAAATGCGTTAACGGTAAAGGAAGAGAGACGCATTTGATTTTATCTTTGGGGGTCACCACAAGTTGACCAATGGTAAAAGGGGTCACGGTACAAAAAAGGTCGAGAACCACTGCCCTAGAGGGTCAGTTGCCCACAGGGGGTGCCTGGTTCACTATGCCCACAGGTGGGCCTCCATCACCACCGATTCTTGGGCACTACAGGTGGTAAGGGAGGGTTACCTCCTCCATCTGGACCAACTGCTTCCACCCTCCTTTTCTTGGGGTGCCTCCTCGGTCTCCGCTGCACTAGGCCCTGCTAATACAAGAACTGGCAGGCCTTCTCAGGGACAAGGCTGTAGAGCCCGTACCTCATCTGAGAGGAAAGGAGTTTTACTCCTGGTACTTTGGGATCCCGAAGAGAACAGGATGACTATGGCCCATCCTGGACCTGAGAAACCTGAATAAATTCCTGGTGCGGGAGAAGTTCATGATGCTCTCCCCCTTGGAATATTGCTGCCCTACTTCGAGCAGGGAGATTGGCTATGCTCCTTGGACCTGAAGGATGCTTATACCCACATCCTCATCCATCCCAGTCACAGGGTTCATGGCTGGAGGCGACCACTACCAGTACAGGGTATGTCTTCAGGAACTAGCAGGAAGACAGTCCTCACATATGGGGGACGCCGACGGAGCCCTCGCTGAAGCATCTCACAAGATTTCAAAGAAAGCTTTTGGGAGATGCCACCATGCATGCGTGGTCCCCTTCCCGCCTAAGGGTGCCATCTTGCTCAGTCTCCCTTTTTCCATGGAGCCCTACAGACGTTCATCTTGTCCCCCCATCCTCCCATGGTTTGTAACCATTCCTGGCGCCGAAGGTGGTGGCTGCCACCCTGGCCGCAGACTTGAACCCATCGTAGGTGTCCCTAGAGATGAATTTGGAACAGTCCTGGATGCCCGCCACCAGGGACTGGAACCTCTGCAGGGGTTCCCTGGCAAGGCCTGCCAAGAACTCCGAGAGTTCCTGGATCAGGCCTTTTAGGTAGATTTGCAGAACCCAGCACTCGAGCATGGTGCCCTGAATCCAGCACCCGAGCATGGTGCCCTGATACCACTTGCAGCCCAGTGCGTCGAGGTCCCGGGCTTCCCTGCTGGGGGGAACTGAAGAGCAATTTTTTGGCTCTTTAGTTTCTGCATCAAGGACTCCACCACCATGGAGTTGTGGGAGAGTTGCTGTTTATGGAACCTGGGGCCTTTCCTGATGCGGTAGATAGCTGACCACTGGCACCGAGGCTGGGGTCTCCCACATCCTGAGGAGTTGCCTCTCGAGGATGGGTGGTACTGGCATCATGAGAGTCTCTTTGGAAGGAGACTCATATTGCAGGATCTCGAGTTCCTCGGTGCACGGATCCTCCTCATACTCTGTCTGGATCAAAAGAGCCTGGGCCATGTTGTGGACGAAGTCGTGAAAGGCTATGTCCTCAGGCGGGGAGTGGCGCTGAGGCTCTGGGGGAGAGGGCTCGGAGGGGACAACCCTGTGCCGGGAGGTCTCCAGAGAGACCTCGCCCTCTGTTTCCCATTCAGATCCCGAGGGCATCAAGGAATTGGGTGCCCCCCCCCCCCGAGGATCTGCGGTCAGACTCCTGAAAACTCGCTGGCGAGGACTGGATCCCTGAGGAGCATGATCCAGACTTTGATCGAAACCGAAGACTTACCCGAGGCTGATGGCACTGGGTGACCAGCTCGACGCCCAGGGGCTCCCCCCAAGGTCAGGGAGCCCTGTGTTGGGGCCAATGATGCTGGAAAGCCAGACATCAACGCCTGCTGCAAGGCCAGGATGGAGGAGATGCTCTGCTCCATGGCCGCCATTCTGGACTTGAGGCCCGAAGGCTGTGCAGCCCTCAGCATGGACACCGAGGACCTCGGGTCTGACATTGGCACTCTGGAGAGTGCAACCTCAAGGACTACAGGTTCACAGTTCCTGGCGTGATCTCCATCAGCCGAGGACTCCTGTCTTGAGACTTTGAGAGTGCTATTCGGAATCTCCAGAGTCCTGCCATGGAACTTTGCCAGGTTTCATCGGAGGCACCTTAGCAGGCTTCGGTACCTTTTTCTTTTCTTGGGAGGGTCCGAGGCAGGCAGGAGGAGCCGCCGCCGCGGGACTCCAAGGACGCCCGGACCTCAAGGGAAGTGCTGGTTTTGGGGCTCAGCGATGGGGAGGCTGGGGCAGAGTCAGATCTCAGGAACAGCTTTCCCTGCAACTCCAAATCGCTTTTTGTTTGTTTTGGGGGCCACGGCCTGGCACTGGTTGCAGGAGTAGCTGTCATGATCAAGCCCAGGCAGCAAAGACAACAGTCATGGGTATCGGTAACTGAAATAGTTCGACTGCAGCGGTTGCATTTCTTGAATCCACCAGGAGTCATGGTGGGAGAACACCCGCCTAGGGTCGACGACCCCCGGGTGAAAAATGGTGTGAAGATTGGCCGAGGAGGAACCTTGAGAAAAAAAAGGAAAGGAGAGCAGAGGACGGCACCAAAGGTACCGGCTCGAGGCAGGAAGGGAACCAGTACACAAACTGGAGAATGGAGAAATTAGATCTTACCTGCTAATTGTTTTTCCTTGAGTTCTCTCTGGGTCAGTCCAGGGAACCTTAGGGGGTTGTCAATCTCCTTCAGCAGCTGAGGACTGAAAACTGAAAGTTTTGCTGACAGCCTATACCAACTCCCCCTGGTGACCATGCTTCAGTCTCTTATTGCCAAAGCAGGTAAACACTAACAGAAACTGAGAAACAGAAGAATAAAAACAAGAAAACCTAAGCCTTATACTTTGTGAATCTCCTATACTATTGTCTAATTCGTGCCTTAACTCCTTATTTCCAGCGCATGGATAGCTATGTATACTTCCCTTGTGAATTTAGTTGTTTTCTTTTTCTTTTTTTTTTTTCTGTACTGAGCCCCCTCCATCTACCCGAGGAAGCTAGAAAACCACGCCTACCAACAATATATCTACACTGAAAACTTGTCTTGTGGTAAGGTAGGTCTACTCTTCCGCGAACCCCTTTCGAGAAAAACTGGGTGGGCCCTGGACTGGCCCGGAGAGAACTCAAGGAAGACAATTAGCAGGTAAGGTCTAATTTCTCCTTCCTATTCGTCTCTCTGGGCCAGTCCAGGGAACCTTAGGGCAGTACCAAAGCAGTACCTAAACTTGGGAGGGACCCGCGAGCCCTGCCACAATGGCCGAGGCCCCCACTCTCGCATCTGTCCTGGCATGAACATCCAACCTATAGTGCCTCGTGAAAGAATGCAGCGATGACCAAGTAGCCGCCTTACAAATATCCACCAGAGGAACCAAAGCAAACTGCCCAAGACGCTGCCTGACCCTGCGTAGAATGAGCCTTGAGGCTCTCGGGCGGCGACTTTCCCCCGGCTTCATACGCCGCCACTATCGCATGTTTCACCCACCGGGCAATCGACGCCTTAGTCACCGCCTAACCTTTACGTGGACCTCCAAACAGTACAAACAACCTATCTGATCTGCGAAAGGTCTTTATGGCCTTGAGGGTACCTTTTCAACACTCGCCCCAGAACTAATTTCCGCAGTGAATGATCCATTGGCGACCCCTGAAGATTAGAAAAAACGGGAAGTGCAAACGACTGATTCACGTGAAAGGATGACACCACCTTAGGTAGAAAGTAGGGCACCGGCCTCAACACCACTCTCTCCGCCAAAAATTGAAGATACGGCTCCCTACAAGAAAGTGCTTGCAGATCGGAAATTCTCCGCACCAAACACAACGCCACGAGAAATGCCGTCTTCCACGAAAGTTCTCTCAAACTCACCGACGATGCTAACTCAAAAGGCAGATGTGTCAACGCTTCCAGTACCACATTCAAATCCCACGCTGGCACAACTTGCCTTACTGGCGGCCTGATATTCTTAGACACCCGAAAAAAACGCTGCATATCTACATGCGATGTTAATCTCCGGCACTGCACCGCCCCTCTATAGCATGCTAAGGCAGCCAGGTGAACCTTGAGTGTGCTGAGCGCTAGCCCCTTCTCCAGCCCTTCCTGAAGAAACCACAAAATCTCAGGCAAGATCGCCAAAAATGGCCTTATGCTACGCTCCGTACACCAAGCTTCAAAAATACGCCACACGCGAACATACGCTAAAGACGTCGATGTCCTCTTGGACTGCAACATCGTGGCCACCACCGACGCCAAATATCCCTTGCGCCTTAACCGTTCCCTTTCAAGAGCCAAGCCGTAAGCAAGAAGCGATCCACCTGTGGCATCAGCACGGGACCCTTACTCAACAGGTTGAGTCGGACTGGCAGCCTCCAAGGGGAATCTACTAGAAGCCGTATCAGATTCGCATACCAAGGCCTTCTGGGCCAATCCGAAGCAATCAGAATCACCTTCCCCCTGTGTCCTGCTATGCGCTGAATGACGCAACCGATCGGCCAAGGAGGAAACACATACAGCAGCTTGCCTAACAGCCAGGGTTGCACTAGGCCATCTAGACCTTCTGACATGCGTTCCCTGCGTCTGCTGTAAAACCGAGACGCCTTGGCATTGCTGTGAGTAGCCATCAGATCCATAACCGGTCGCACCCAGCGCCCCGTAATGTCGTGAAATACCGTCGCATTCAGCTCCCATTCTCCGGGATCGAGAACATTCCGACTGAGATAGTCGGCCTGCACATTGTCCTTTCCGGCCACATGCGCCGCCGACAAAGATGCAAGATGAATCTCCGCCCAGAGCATCAATTCCTGGCTCTCCTCCAGCAACGGAGCACTGCCTGTGCCCCCTTGCCGATTGATATATGATATCGTCACCACATTGTCAGAGAAGACTCGGACTGCCCTTCCGTCGAGCAGGCTTCCAAATTGCTGAAAGGCGAGACGCACCGCTCTGAGCTCTAACCGATTGATGGACCAAGTACTCTCCACCGAAGACCAGACCCCCTGCGCCACTAGAGCTTGACAATGAGCCCCCCAGCCTGTCAAACTGGCATCCGTGGTCACCAACACCCAATTTGGGTGTTCCAAGGGAACTCCTGCTCGAAGATTTGTGTCTAACCACCAAAGCAGACTGTCTCGTACCATGTCCGGGCAGACCAACTTTTGTGAGAGCAGATGCAGCTGCAGAGACCATCTGGACAGCAGCGCCCGTTGCAATGGGCGCATATCCGTCCTGGCCCACGGAACCAGACCCAAGGCCGCTGCCATGGACCCCAAGAGTTGCAAGTATCTCCACGCCGTCGGAGCCCGCAGGCGTAAGAACGCTCGCACTTGATTCAACAACTTTAGCACTCTGTTTTCGGGCAAGAATACTGAACCAACTTCCGTGTCGAACAAGGCCCCGAGGTAAGTAAGACGCGTCCCCGGCTGCAAGTGACTCTTTGCTCGGTTGATGAACCAACCGAGCTGCTCCAGGACCTGTACAATGCGTGAGGTTGCCGCGACCGACTCCGGCAGAGACCCTGCCCTGATCAACCAATCGTCCAGATAAGGATGCACCTGAATGCCTTCCTTTTGCAGCGCCGCCACGACCACCATTACCTTCGTGAAAGTCTGAGGAGCTGTCGCCAGGCCAAACAGAAACGCCCGAAATTGAAAATGCCCCATGGGAACGGCAAACCTCAAAAACCTCTGATGATCCACTCTGATCGGAATGTGAAGATAGGCCTCTGTGAGATCTATGGACGAGAGCCACTCTCCCGGCCTCACTGCCCAAATAACTGATCTCAACGTCTCCATCCGAAAATGCGGGACCCTCAAGGAGCGGTTCACGTGCTTGAGATCCAGAATCGGCTGAAAAGACCTTCTTTTTTGGGGACCACAAAATAAATTGAGTATCGACCTAATCCGCACTGGTCTGGAGGCACCGGAACAACCTCCTGTAGTCGCAGCAAACGCTGAAGCGTGTCCTCTATTGCTTGTCCCTTGGCCCCCAGTCCACAAGGAGACACCACGCAAGTGTCCCTCAACAGGTGAGTGAACTCCAGCCCATACCCGTCTCGGATAATTTCCAGCACCCACTTGTCCGTAGTTATCGCAGTCCAGGCAGAGAGAAAGCCCCCCAAGCGGCCTCCTACCAGAATCTCCGCCTTGACCAGCAGACCTTCACTGTGGCTTCTTAGTCAAGTTCTGCTGGGCGCTGAAATAGCCCCTGCCGAACCCTCTAGCCCCTCAAAAGGGCTGACCCCGAGCTACGAAGCGACCCCTTGGATAGGGAGAAAACCGAGCTCCTCGGAATCTGCGAAGAATATTTAAAGCAGCCAAAATCTGACTGATCAGCGCCCCCAACTCTTCCTTGCAGAAAACCCGAAACACATTCGGGTCTTCGCCAGGCGAAATCTCTCCTTCTTCGAGTTCTCCAGGGCAAGGATCCAAGCCAGCCTCAGAGAGGATCTCTCCATCCTGCCCCCCCTGAGGCGCTGGAAGCTGTGGCTCGAAGCTTTCGACACCAGCCCCTATGCTTGCACCCTTCTGGGAAGAGCCCTCTCCAGGGTCCATCCCGCACCATTTAGGCTTCACCCCCTGAGAGAGACTGGGAACTGAGGAACTACAGCCAGCCTGAGTCACCTTTAAAGTATAGGCTTTATGCAGCGCTAAAATAAATTCTGGAGAAAATAAAGCAGAAAGGTTATCCTGAGCCTCAGGTACCCTCTGCTGAGCCTTAGTTTCAGATGAACTTTCTTTATTAGATTTAGTTTTCCTTTACCCCTGTTTGTGCTGCTTCGCGGGAGAAACCGGCTCCACCAAAATGGCCGCCGTTCCCAACTTTTGTGAGGAGAGCAGAGGTCTCTCCAACTCCCCCAAACTAGCCTTTCCTTCCAATCTGCACCTCAGAGACACGCGCGAAGAAACGCCACTCGCTGACCAGGCCCCTGCTGGATCCCGAGCAACCCGCGGTGAAAGCCTGCCCAGCCGCAGCGGCACTTCCGGTCCCACAGCTTGCCTCCGATGCGGCGCGAACCCCCCGATAAGCTACAAGGCCTCCAAAAGCGAAAGAAGGAAAAGCACCAAACTGATTGCAGCACTCCGAGCCTCCGCTACTCGCTGCTAGCGAGAGAAGGAGACTGAGACTCTAAAGAAAAGTGGGTGGAAACTGGGGCTCCCAGGTCCTTTCCCCCTCAACAGGACGGGACCAGTAAAACAAGGTAGGCTCTGCCTTTCTCGCTGCCGTCAAATTTGCAGCCACAGACCGTCTTCCCTTCAAGTTCTTCTTTTTTTTTTTTTCTTTTAAACTTTACTGGACTACAAGGGAAATATACCGGACTACAAAAGGGGACTGTTACTTCTGGAGAGAGATCTGCAATTGTGAGTATATACTTCTGGGAATTTTCTGTAAGGAATTCTTTGTATTAAAGCTAATTAATCTGTGAACCCACTAATTTTTGTTAAATCAGTCAGGGCCTAGTAGCAGCAGCTTAAGTTTAAATTTAAAACACAGAAGACAACTTTCTGGTTACATATCATACCCAGCAGAGAGCTTGTAGTTTAAATTAATAGTCACTCAGGGCCTAGTATCAGCAAAGTACTTTTAGTTTAAATTTAAAACACAGAAGAGATCTTTTTGGTTTAATTTGGAACCCAGCAGAGAGCTTGTAGTTTAAATTTCATAATAAGTTAGAGCCTAGCAGCAGCAAAGAGCTATAATTTAAAATTTAAAATCAAATAAGAATATAGCTTACCTCAGCAGCACAGGACAGGGTACTTTGTAGCAGCCCTCTTTTAATAAGTGTTATTTCCCTCCCTCCCACACCCACCCACCCTTGGGATAATCGTAGCTTTATAGGTACTTACACATCTTAAAAGAAAGGGGGTGCTCTCAGATGCAGCTTGTTACCCAAATCAGTCATACACTAAGGACCTGAGATTAATTAAGCTTCAGGTGAAGAAGGTATATTAAACGTATTAGGTACAGTTTTATTAGTATAAATATCCACAGCAACCCTTAGGAAGTAAAGAACTTAAAGATCTAAACAAAAACTTAAAACTAAAGATGCAGATAGCAGTCCAGCAGCGAGATGGGGGCTTTCCAGTCTTTTGCATTGAGTGTCACATGTATGATTTTTTCACAGTTGGGGAGAGGTCTTACGTGCGCACTAGGTGCAAGGAGCTCTTTGCTCTCAGGGAACAAGTCAGTTCTCTAGAGGCTAGAGTAGCAGACTTGGAAAACATAAGAAGACAGAGGTACATAGACGAGACCTACAGGGATATAGTCCTGAAGTCCCACCTCCAGTCTGGCAGCATCCCTGTTGCCATGGAGGAGAGAGGTCACGTGACAGGAGAGCATCACCCTGGTGTGGCAGGAAGTGATCCTGTAACTAGGACCTGTCCTCCAGGTGATGTAAAACCCTCTCGCACCGAGGAAGTTTCTCCAGGGTCATGTGCCCATGAGGGAAGGGTTAGGACAACCGTTATAGTTGGTGATTCGATCATTAGGCATGTAGATAGCTGGGTGGCTGGTGGACTTGAGGATCGCCTGGTAACATGCCTGCCTGGTGTGAAGGTAGCGGACCTCACACGCCACCTAGATAAGGTGCTGGGGAGGAGTCTGCTGTCTTAGTACATGTTGGTACCAATGACATAGGAAAATGTGGTAGCGAGGTTCTGGAGGCTAAATTTAGGCTTTTAGGTAGGAAGTTGAAATCCAGAACTTCCAGGGTAGCGTTCTCCGAAATGCTTCCCGTTCCACGTGCAGGACCCAAAAGGCAGGCAGAGCTCCGGAGTCTCAATGCGTGGATGAGACAATGGTGCAGAGATGAGGGTTTTGGATTTGTTAGGAACTGGGGAACATTCTGGGGAAAGGAGAGGCTCTTCCGAAGGGATGGGCTTCACCTTAACCGGGATGGAACCAGGCTGCTGGCATTAACCTTTAAAAAGGAGATAGAGCTGCTTTTAAACTAGATAGCCGACAGTCGCCCAAGAGCGGATGGTTCGGAAGAATGTATCCTTGAAGGATACTACCATAAGCAGAGAGGTTCCAAAAAAGAGTAAAGTAGCCCAAATGCCCTCGAGTATGGAGCAGACAGAGCTTAAAGATCCCAAATTACCCATGTCTACCAACAGCCAAACTAATATGAATAAAATACAGTCTCTAAAATGCTTGTATGCAAATGCTAGAAGTCTAAAAAATAAGATGGGAGAGTTAGAATATATAGCACTAAATGAGAGGTTAGATATGATTGGGATAATCAGAGACATGGTGGAAGGAGGACAACCAGTGGGACACTGTGATACCTGGATACAAACTATATCGTAATGATAGAGCTGATCAAATTGGTGGAGGGGTTGCGCTCTATGTTAGAGAGGGCATTGAGTCAGAAAGGATTAAAGTTTTGCAGGAAACAAAATTTGCTGTAGAATCTCTATGGATTGAAATTCCATGTAAAAAGGGGAAGGCGATGGCAGTGGGGGTGTACTATCGACCGCCTGACCAGAATGAACAAATGGATGATGAAATGCTCAAAGAAATCAAGGAAGCTAACAAAAGTTATAGCGCAGTAATAATAATGGGTGATTTCAATTACCTCGGTATTGACTGGGTCAGTGTGACGGCAGGACATGCTAGGGAGATAAAGTTCCTAGATGACATAAATGACTGCTTCTTGGAGCAGCTGGTTCATGAACCGACCAGAGGGGAAGCCATATTAGACCTAATCCTTAGTGGAACACCAGATCTAGTGCAAGAGATAAGGGTGTTGGGGCCACTTGGCAATAGTGATCATAGCATGATCACCTTTGATTTAATTAGTGGAGGAGAAATAGTAAGGAAATCCACAGTACTACCTTTTAACTTTCGAAAGGGAGACTATGATAAAATGAGGAAAATAGTTAAGAAAAAACTAAAAGGAGCAGTTGCAAAGGTTAAAAGACTTAAATCAAGCTTGGGTGTTGTTGAAAAATATTATCTTGGAAGCGCAGACCAGCTGTATTCCAAGCTTTAAGAAAAGTGGAAGGAAGTCCAAAAAACTGACAGCATGGTTTAAAGGGGAGGTCAGCGAGGCTGTTGCCAAAAAAGCATCTTTCAGGAAATGGAAAAAAGAGCCAAACGACGAAACCTGGAAACAGCACAAGCACTGGCAAGTCAAATGCAAGGCATTGATAAAGCAGGTAAAGGGAGAATTTGAGAAGAAGCTTGCTGCGGAAGCAAAAACACGAAATAAAGATTTTCAAAGTACATTCGTAGCAAAAAAAATGTGAGTCAGTTGGTCCATTAGATGATAGAGGAGTTAAAGGGGCACTAAGAGGCGACAAGGCGATAGCGGGGAGACTGAATGAATTCTTTGCTTCGGTCTTTACTGAGGAAGATGTAGGGATGTTACCCATGGCTGAAGTGATATTTAAAGGTGCGGAAGAATTGAAGGAAATATCGATACATCGGGAAGATGTATTACAACTATTAGATAAACTGAAGAGTAGCAAATCACCTGGGCCGGATAGTATACATCCAAGGGTGTTGAAAGAACTGAAATATGAGTTTGCAGACCTGCTATTAGTAATCTGTGAATTTTCATTAAAATCATCTGCAATACCTGAAGATTGGAGGATCGCCAATATAATGCCAATTTTTAAAAGGGTTCCAGGGGTGATCCGGGAAACTACAGACCGGTGAGCCTCACATCAGTATCGGGAAAAATGGTAGAAACCATCATAAAGAATAAAATTACTCAGCATGTAGATAGTCATGGCCTAATGGGAGACAGCCAACATGGTTTTAGACAAGGAAGATCTTGTCTTACTAATCTATTATGTTTTTTTGAAAGTGTGAATAAACAGGTGGACAAAGGTGAGTCGGTTGATATAGTGTATCTGGACTTTCAGAAAGCCTTTGACAAGGTCCCTCATCAGAGACTTTTGGCAAAACTAAAGAGTCATGGGATAGGAGGCAGTGTACTACTGTGGATCAAGAACTGGTTAAAAGATAGAAAGCAGAGGGTTGGGCTAAATGGCCAATTTTCCCAATGGAGAAAAGTGAATAGTGGTGTACCCCAGGGATCTGTGCTGGGTCCGCTGCTTTTTGACATATTCATAAATGACCTGGAAAGTGGAATAACGAGTGAGGTTATCAAATTTGCAGATGACACAAAACTATTTAAAGTTGTTAAAACCCAAGAGGATTGTGGAAAATTGCAAGAGGATCTTGATAAATTGGAAGAGTGGGCATCAAAATGGCAGATGAAATTTAATGTGGACAAGTGCAAAGTTATGCACCTAGGGAAGAACAACCCAAACTATGGTTACACGATGCAAGGTTCCACATTAGGAACCACCACCCAGGAAAAAGATTTAGACGTCATTGTGGATAGCATGTTAAAACCCTCGGCCCAGTGTGCAGCGGCAGCCAAGAGAGCAAATAGAATGCTAGGTATCATAAGGAAAGGAATGGAAAATAAAACAAAAGATATTATAATACCTCTATATCGTTCCATGGTGAGACCGCACCTTGAATACTGTGTGCAATTCTGGTCGCCGTATCTTAAAAAGGATATAGAGTTATTCGAAAAGGTTCAGAGAAGAGCCACCAAAATGGTAAAGGGGATGGAAGGATACTCCTATGAAGAAAGTCTAAAAAGGTTAGGGCTCTTTAACCTGGAAAAGAGACGGCTGAGGGGAGATATGATAGAAGTCTATAAATTAATGAACGGAGTGGAATGGGTAAACGTAGATCGATTGTTTACGTTATCAGAATATAGAAAGACTAGGGGGACATGCAATGAAGCTACAGGGTAAACTATTTAAAACTAATAAAAGAAAATATTTCTTCACTCAATGTGTAATCAAACTCTGGAATTTGTTACCGGAGGATGTAGTAAAGGCTGTTAGTGTAGCTGGGTTTAAAAAAGGTTTGGACAAGTTCCTGGAGGAAAGGTCCATAAACCATTATTAAGAAGGGACCCAGGATATCAATGCTTGACCCAGTACAAGCATTGTGGAACCTGTGTCTTTTGGGGAAACTGCTAGGTACGTATGATCTAGATTGGCCACTGTTGGAAACAGGATACTGGGCTTGATGGACCTTGGTCTGACCCAGAATGGCATATCTTATGTTCTTATGAGTTAAAGCCCTGCTAGAGCTAAATGTCCTATATTAACCACTCCTAACCAATCCTTCTGCCTGTCCAGGGAGCCTGTCAGCTCGCACGTCCTGTTCAGCTGCTGAGGACTGAAAAACTGAAGCATGGTCACCAGGGGGAGATGGTATAGGCTGTCAGCAAAACTTTCAGTTTTCAGTCCTCAGCTGCTGAAGGAGATTGACAACTCCCTAAGGTTCCCTGGACTGGCCCGGAGAGACGAATAGGAATGAAGGATTTTAAGAACTTTTTCCAGGGAAGTAGAGGACTACGTCTGTTGGGTTCCGCGGATAAAAGGAGACTGAACAAGATGGCACCCTTGGGCGGGAAGGGGACCACGTATGTGCAGTAGCATTCCCAAAGGCTTTCTTTGGAAGCTGGGGAAATGCTCCGCGTGGGGCTCCGTCGGCGCAAACGTCACCAATATGTGAGGACTGACTTTCGAATTGTTCCTGGAGAAAAGCATAAGAATTGCGCTACTAATAATTTTCAGTACCAAGTGACTATTCTGTGCTACATGTGAGAAAGATCCTCAAGTATCAACAAACGTGATCAGAGACCAAGAAAATAATGAAATTGTCCTAACTGTATTGGTCACCACCAGCCTTATTAAAAAGAACTTCCAAATGCAGCTTATGTTGCTTACGCATACTGTCATAGTCCCCTTATATCATCAAGCCTAGGCCCAGCCCAGAGCCTTGCTTGGCCCTCTGGGATATGTAGTCAAAGAATCAGTTGTGGCACCGAAGTAAGGCTTTAAAGGTTTTATTCCCCTTCCAAGAGGTTTATTTTGGTTGAGCAAAACAAAAGTATACACAGCCCCACTTGGGCAAAAACAAAGTTAAAATGAGAACAGAAATTGCTTATTTTCAGCTTTAAACAGGTAAAGGAAAAAGTATTCAAAACAGTTCTTTCCAGCATACAAAGATCATTTCCTTTGTGGCTTTCAAGCTTGGCAATTCAATTCGTTTATCTCAGAGACAATATATTATCAGAGACCGTGAGCGTGCAGTCCATGTAATCACTACTTACATTATCTCCCTGCACCTCACATTGCATCTCTTCGGGCTCTTCCGTTAAGGACTCATCCCTTGCAGCATATGGTACATTACTGGACAGTCTCCCCCTACTATTCAGGAAGTCTCTTTCCTTCTGGGTGAGAATGCTGGCTAAGCTGCTACCGTATTCCTTGGAATGTCTACCCTGGGAGCTTCTCAAATGCGGTGGGAGATAGAGGAAATTCTTAGTTTCACTTTTCCCTCTACTAGAAACAGTAGGGCTAGCTTTAAACAGTCTTTGACTCAGGCTGTGCTCAGCTGCTACAGACGCCGGAGTAAAATCCCGTAAAAACTTCTCCTGGCTCCTGTCTTTGAAACTTCTTCTGGACACAGGCTTATGTTCAGGTATAAAAGCTTTATTCTTTTTATGCCAGTTGTTTGTATAAAAACTTTCTTCTGGCTTCCCTCCAGCTAACTTCACAATTATATGTTTGGTTACCTTTCTGATAGCTTCTGCTGGGTTTTGACGCTTTCAGAGCTCTGCCCTCAGCTCCCTTCCCTTCCAATTAGAGTTTCTCCCCTTATGTCTCTGGCTTTCAGCCTCACAGCTGCTTGCTCCCGTGCTCCAACCGGGTTCTATTCCATTCCTGCTGTGTCCTGCGTGTGTCTTCTCTCTCTCACCTTCACTCTCACTCTCACTTTCACTCCTGCTCCCACGCTCACTCCATCTCTTGCTTGGATTCTCAAGCTGGCTCTGTCTCTCAAACAGGCTCTGCTTCTCACACGGGCTCCTTTGCATACGCTGGCTCTCCTCACATTGGCTCTCTGGCCCACACTGGCTCTGTCTAACTCCACGTGCACTGAGCTTTTCTACGTGCGTGTCAGCTCCACCCACTCCCAGCTGGCTTCCATTAGTCCCTAATTTCCTGGCCTTTCTGCTGCTTGGGCGTGTTTCCTTTGCACGTGAGCTGTTTTGTTTAGGTTGCCTATGGCAACATCCTACCCTGTGTTCCTCTGAACTGTCAGAATCTATCCTACTTCCTGCATTTTCGCTTGTTTCCATGGGCTCTACTGCATCTACCTTGTGACAATACTATACTTTTTGAGCTCTGGAAGGAGGCTCTCTTTGGCACAGTGCAAGTGCTGAAGCAAGCATTAGCAGTAAATCAGAGACGGATACAGCACATCGCCAAGCTACCCTAGTTTAGGAGAAAGGTTTGCGTTTGTCATGACATGCATGAAACTGACCCATTTGGAGAAACTGGAAGGGTGGCTCGGTGTACATATGAAAACTCTTCTGCTTTAATTTACTTATTTTTCTATAGGTACCTGCTCACGGCACTTTACCTTGCCTTTCTCTGGGCCTATGCCAACCCCAAGGAGTGCAAAATTTTTCAGCATTTCACAGCCTATGGCTCCACATCCAACCTAAAAGAGAACAAGACAACAAATGTAAGAAAAGATTATGAAGCTTAGTTATAGTTATAGGTCAACCACTCACCAATTGTCTCCATTCACTGTATGCATTATCAGTGTCAAGAGAGAACCAGGAGCTTCTGCTACAATATTAATATGCACACACTAACAAATTTCTTTAATCACTTATATATGCTGAATCAGAGACTTCTAGGGGGAGATACTTAGCGACAGCGGCTAGTGCTGTTATAGCAGCTAGCTGTCACTGCTGTCAACTAAACCCAGATATTCACTGCGGTATCATATCCAGCCACCAGCACTGAATATCTGGGTTGGCCAGATAGCAAGTTAGCAAACCAGTCAGTGGTGATATTTAGCTGCTGGCCGGTTAGTTAAAGCGGCTAAAATAAGGACAGCCATTGAAGTTCCTAAAGTTAGCCACTTTAGGATAACCAGCCAGTTATCGTCAGATGCCATCTCCACTCTACCCCCAGTTAGTGTGGCTGAATATACCGCTAAGTGGCAAAACTCCTAAATGCCGTTGAATATTCCACGCCCCCTCCACCAAATTTTATATTCTGTTCTGCTTTAGGCCGGGGAAAAAAAAAATATCTAGCAGTGGATTTTTTCCTTTAAAGCACATATCTCTGGCCTTTCATGCCAGTGTATCAGAAGATATGAAATGAGCCTGCTAAAAAGCACATTAAGGGACATTACAAAAGGGCCTGGCTAAGGGGACAACTTTCAACCCCTCCCCCCCCCGCCTTTCTTGGAAACAGACAAGGAAAACGTCTGCACCTGTTATTTGTGTAGGCAGTTTTCTGAAATAAAATAATGCACATACTTTTACATTTCCACGAGTATGGATTTCAGTGCAATCTCTGATTCCAATCAATGCAAAGGGGGTAAATTAGAAAGGTTGTGTGGTATTTACCAATTTTAAATTGCTGTTATTTACACATGTAGATACCGCAGGAGGCATGGATTTTAAGAGGGTATGTTCTGGGTGTGGTATGGGCAGTCCAGAAATCTATTTCTGTATTTCCCATTTTACAATGACAATACACATATATTTTTAAAAGGTTTTCCCATCAGCATTTCCAATTGCATCAATGCACATGTAACAGCTATCTGCTTGTTTGGACCTCGGGGTCTCCATCACTGATTGAGGGACAAATGGATTTACCATCTCAAAAAACAAAAAGATTTTACTACTCTTATTTGCTCTTCTTGTACATACAGTTTTCTAAAATCTGGCATCTACATGTATAAGTGGTGGTGGCAAATTCATGTATACGTTGCCAGATGGGCACTTACACGTAAAGCTATTGGTAAACTTACAAGTACAAAGACCTGAACGATGCCACTTTTTTCCCCAATGTGCTTTTTTGTGACATGGCTGTTGTTGCACGGAAAGGAGAACCTGGGGATGACCATACTGGATGATCTTAACATGGCCAAAAAAATAGAAAAGGTGAAGGCAAAAGTCAGAAAGTTGCTTGGGTACATAGGCAAAAGAATGGCCAGCAGGAAAAAGGAGGTGATAGTGCCTTCATATAAGCCTCTGGTGAGCCCTCTTTTGGAGTGCTGAGTACAATTCTGAAGGCTGCACCTTCAAAAAGATATAAACAGGATGGTCCAGAAGGCACTACTAAAATGATTGTGATCTTCAACATAAGGCATATGGTGTAGATTGTGATCTTCAACATAAGGCATATGGTGTAGATTATGATCTTAACATGTACACTTTGGAGAAAACGTGGGAGAGAGGCTATAACAGAGTCATTTAAATACTTTCATGTTATAAATGTACTGAAGGTGTCCCTCTGGTCTTTGAGAGGAAGCTCTGGAACATAGGATGAAGCTCTGGAACATAGGATCATAGGATGAAGATGAATCTTTTTGTGGTCTTGGGCAAGCCACTTAACCCTCCATTGCCCATGTTCCCTGTAAGTATTAGTGTATGTGTCTCATATCCCCTCGTGTTAAATGTATCCCCCAACCGCTTTGACCCGGTGAAAAGCGGGATATAAAAGCAGCTAAATAAATAAATAAATAAATGAATGAGGATATTTTTGTGGAAATATTTCTTTATAGAAAGGGTGCTGTATGCATAGAACAACTTCCCAGTGGAAGTGGTAGAGACCAGAAATGTATCTGAATTCAAGAATAATATTCAAATAACCTCCCTCTGAAAGGATAGCACCACAAACACCCAACAATATATAAACCATTACAGAGTAGAACAATCAGAATGGAGCTGGGGACCCAAGCTCAAGAGAACTCTAATGATCAACTATTACATCACCCACTGCTCCCCTTTGTCAGTCATTGGTTTTATTCCACTTAGTTGTTATACCCTCAATCACCTGAACAAACACGTTTTCTCATAATTTTTACGATCATAAAGCTAAGGCAAGCTTCAGAACACCCATAACCACACTAACACATATCAGTGTGACCCCCAAGCTTGCCACCAGTGCTTCCTCATATACCAACATCACCACCTAAACATTACATATATCTAAGAATTTTTTTTAAAGAACACTAAAAGGAGGAGGAAGAAAAGGAGGGCTTTCTGGGGCGGTACCTACAGAAGTCCTTGGACCAACAGTTGTGTGAATGAGGAAAACCGGGGTACGTCGAGGAGAAGGATGTACCCATATGCCTCCCTGGCCCCTTTGGCCTATCTTCCAGGAGGCGATGAGGTTTGGACTTGCCCAAACCCTTAACCAGTTTCTCCAAGTCTGCCCCAAGCAAGTGCTTCTCGTTAAAGGCTAGCTGAGTCAACTGGGACTTGGAGGATGTATCCACCGCCCAATGGTGAAGCCATATCCAAGGTCACATCACAGTCGACAGAACAATGTCCTTAACTGCCAAGTGGATGAGATCATACATAGCATCAGACTCCAAGAGGGGCGTAATAACCTCTGGGCTGAGAGACTGAATCCACTGGAGCAGAACTTTATAGTTACCAGACCTGCATACACAGCCAACCGATGAATGACAGCGGAAGCTGCGAACTGATTTCTCAGGAGAATGTCCACCTTACGATCCAAGAGGTCCTTTAGGCTGTTCTGTCCTCCACTGGGATGGTGGTCCACTTTGTGACTGTTATGACATGTGCATTCACTCTCGGCAGACTGAACCATGCAGTGCAGTTCTCCTGTGGTAGGGCGTAAAGTCTCTTGCAAACCATCAACTCCTTCACTAGGGATTCGGGCAAGTCCCACTCCAAGCAGATCATGCTTTGGGTAACCTCCAGAAAAGGAAAGGCCATCGAAGACTTCCGAACACCTTTCAGGTCGGGGTGGACCTGTGGCTGGGGTTCTGCTACTGGAGGATAAGTCAAATGCAGAGCAGACAATACCTGAGCAATCAAAGCTGCTAGTTCTTCCTTCCTTAACAGGTGGATAATACTGGATTTCTCATGATCCTCTGAAGAATACATCTCCTCCTCCAAGCAGGAATCATTACGTGACACATGGGGACTGGTTCCGGGTCTCATCCAATGGAGAGCTGATCTGAATTATTTATTAATTACAGTTTCTTGTATACCGCGCTATTCGGCATCAGCGCAGTTTACATCATAACATAACTACCATGACGACAAGGTGTCTGGTTTTACATTGAACAGGGAAAAAAAAAATTGGATAACAGGGTTAACTATATACATACATGGTTTTACATTGAACAGGGAAAAAAACTTGGATAACAGGGTTAACTATATACATAAGCTATTTACACTGCAGGATAGGTAAAATCAGATCATAAGTAAGGGGGCATCTCTAGAGGGGTGATTTCTTGAGAGGGATATCTAGGCTATGAATCTCCAGAATGCAATCTTCGCCAAGATCGCTTGGAAGGTGGTGCCCTAGCTGGTCTCCAACTTGCCACTTGATCCTCTTCCAAATGAGGATAAAGAGGTTGAGAGGACCCAGAGGCCCCAGGGTCTGAGTTGCCATGCCAAAAAGACTTAGTTTGCAGCAGAAAGGAGAAGAATTCCAGGGAGGACAGCCCGGGCGACCAGGAGCTCCCTGCCAGGCACATGGCCCCCATCGGAGGGGGGGGTGGGAGACAGCAGTTGCCAGACCCTTAACAAGAAGAGCAACCAGAGGAGCGAACGCTGGAACTCAAAGCCTATCATCCTTTTTGATAGCATCGTCTGCTGCCTCCTGCAGCAAAGACAATAAGAATAGGATAACCATGTCCTCTCACTGAGGGGAGAGATGGGCCTCCAAGAGAGCATCAGAAACTTCCATGCAAAAAAATGCAGATACCAGAATCCAGCTATGAGGCTCTCCACTTTCCAGAGACCAGGCAGCACTTCTTAGAAGCTAACATATAAATTTCCACCGTCACGGACAGCCAGGCAATACAGGCTAAAATGGCATGATGTGCCAACTGCTAAGACTGCATAGACAGTAATAGCGTGCGCTAGAAACACAGGCAGAAGCCACTTGCATTAGGGATGTTCGGAAGTGATTGCACACAATAGGGCTGTAAAGCCATGCTGGTCTCAGTGCTACTCTCCTGTTGCCAAACCTGCAGTCATATACCTCTAAAGAGCCTTCTTTCAAATCTTTGGGGGAGAGCAGGGGGAAGGAGCAGGGAGGAGGGAGCACTGAAGTTGTGTGAGGCTGAAGAGTTTGGCTGCTCAACAGTTCCTTAGCAGGGTAAGAATGCAAAGTGGAACAAAATCCCCTTCTCCTTATGGCATCTAAAAAGGCCACTGGTTTTAAGAGTGTCTCTAGTGAAGTCTCCCACATTGCGCTCCAGTGAGAAATCACCAAGAAGGGTGGTCACTCAGGAGTGAAATAGCATAATTACTCACCTGTAACAGGTGTTCTCTGGGGATAGCAGGAACCAGTCCTCACATATGGGTGACATCTGCACAGACGGAGCCCTCGTGGAAGCAACTCCACAGTTTTCAAAGAAAGCCTTTGGGCGACACCACCATGCATGCATGGTGCTCTTCCCGCTCAAGGGTGCCATCTTACTCAGTCAGATGACATAGCTAGCCGACAAAAGAAGATGGCAAAAATATATATATCTACAGCAAGTCCAAGGGGAGGAGGGAGAGTTGAGAGGACTAATTCCTGTCCCCGGAGAAAGCGTAGTTACTTACCTGTAACAGGTGACCTCCGGGAACAGCAGGAATTTAGTCTTCACATATGGGTATCGTCGGTACCGACGGAGCCTGTGCGGGAACGCTCCCCAGCATCCAATAGGAACGCTTTTGGTAGCATCCCACAGTGCCTGCGTGCTGCCTTCCCGCCATTCCAACTCTCCCTCATCAGTTGAGTTTATAGCTGAGACAAAGGAAGGAAGGAGAGAGAGACAACTCCTAGGGAAGGTGGGTGGGTTGTAAAGACTAAATTCCTGCTGTTCCCGGAGATCACCTGTTACAGGTGAGTAACTACGCTATCTCCAGGAACAAGAAGGAATGTAGTCTTAACATATGGGGACTCCCCAGCTGAAAAATGCCAGGGAGATGGCCCCAGGAAGCTGCAAACCCATGGAGAGATGGGTCATGCTTCCTCCCATGGATCTCTGGCATCCAACCCGGGAGGGTGGGTAGGAGTTGTCTTAAGTCTGAAAGAGATGCTGAAGACCAGCCTGGCCAAACAAGGCATCCTGATGGGAGTCCTTGTCTAAACAGTAGTGGGCTGTAAAAGTGTGCACTGAAGCCCAAGTGGCTGCTCTGCAGATGTCGTCGATAGACACTGAATGAAGGTTAGCCATAGAGGCTGCCATGGCTCTCACATTGTGAGTTGTGACATGGCCTTCGAGAGGAAGTCCCTTACTCTCATAAGCAAAGGATATGCACTGTGCAATCCAGTTAGAGTTCTTTTGGAGAATGGAAGTCCCAAATGACTAGAATCAAAAGCAACAAAAACCTGAGATGTTCTATGTTGCTGTGTTCTTTGTAGGTAAAAGGCTAAGGCTCTTTTACAGTCTAAGGCATAGGTGTCAAACTCTGGCCCGCGGGCCAAATTTGGCCCGTAGTGTAATTATATTTGGCCCGCGAGGCTATACCAAATGACTACTAGAGCTAGCCCGCCGGTATTATACAGCGCATTCATTCATCGCTAATACTACAAATCCCATAATGCCTTGCTGTTGTTTTGGCGCGTCAATCAGGACAGGTCCCAGAAACGCCCTCTCCTGTGTGACAGAAGTCATAGCGATCTCAAGCTACAACTGTCACTGTGGAACACCTTCCCAAAAATGGCAAAAAGAAAGGCAGACAACAGGAACTTTCTGGACAGGTGGGAGACAGAATATTTGTTTACATATGTAAAAGACAGACCTGTTTGTCTGATTTGTGGAGTCAACGTGGCTATAACTAAGGAGTATAACATTCGACGACACTATGAAACAAAACACCATGACAAGTACAAGGACCTGGACATGACTCAAAGGAGCCAGAAAGTGGAGGAGATGAAAAGAAGTTTGGTTTCACAACAGAATATGTTCAAAAAAAGCCACATCACAAAGTGAGGCTGCTGTAAAGGCTAGTTATATTGTGGCAGCAGAGATCGCAAAATCAGCCCGGCCCTTTAATGAGGGAGAGTTTGTGAAAAAGTGCATGTTGAAAGTTTGTGACATCGTGTGCCCAGAGAAAAAGCAAGCCTTTTCAAACATGAGCCTGAGCAGAAACACAGTAGCTGATCGCACATGTGATCTTGCCACCAATCTGTATGACCAGCTTTTGGAAAAGGGAAAAGATTTCGTTGCATTCTCCCTTGCTGTGGATGAGAGCAGCGACGCATCTGATACTGCTCAGCTGTCAGTCTTCATCCGTGGAGTGGACTCAAATATGTGTGTTACGGAGGAGCTATTGGGATTCAAATCAATGCATGGCACAACCACAGGAAAGGAAATTTTTGAGGAGGTTTCCAAATGCGTAACTGAAATAAAGCTGCCGTGGGATAAACTCATGGGATTAACGACAGATGGTGCGCCAGCGATGTGCGGTAAAACAAGTGGACTGGTGGGCAGGGTCCGGGAGAAGATGCAGGAAGAGAACTGTGCAGGTGAACTAACTGTTTATCACTGCATCATACATCAGGAATCATTGTGTGGCAAAGCCCTAAAGATGGAACATGTTATGACCACAGTAACACAAGTAGTTAACTTTATAAGAGCCAAAGGTCTGAATCACCGCCAGTTTAAGTCTTTTCTGGAGGAGTGTGGTTCGGAATACGCAGACGTGCCGTATCACACAGAGGTGAGATGGTTAAGCCGAGGAAAAGTACTGAATAGATGTTTTGAGCTGCATGAGGAAATATGTCAGTTTCTGGAAAGCAAAGGGAAGGACACAGCAGAGCTTCGGGAGAAAAGGTTTGTGTGAGCTGGCCTTTCTGTGTGACATCTCGAGCCATCTCGATGCGCTTCAGGGGCAGGGGCGCATCATCACAGACATGTACTACGCTGCAGTGAGGGCTTTTAAAACTAAACTGTGCCTGTGGGAGAATCAGATGCTGCAAGGAAACCTTGGCCATTTTCCCTGCTGCCAAACCATGAAAACGCAGTTCTTTACCAACTTGTTCCCATGCGCACAGTTTGCTGAAAAACTCAGTGTACTCGGCGCTGAGTTTAGCCGGCGATTTGCCAACTTTGATGTCCAGAAATGTAGGTTTGAACTGCTCAGTAATCCCTTTGCAGTTAATGTGGAAAACGCACCAACCAACCTCCAAATGGAGCTAATTGAACTCCAGTGTAATGACACGCTGAAGTCAAAGTATGATGCTGTGGGCGCCGCCCAGTTTCCACAGTTCATCCCTGACACAATGCCTCAGCTCCGCACCCAAGCTGTTCAGATGCTCTCCATGTTCGGCAGCACTTATCTATGTGAGCAACTTTTCTCCTCGATGAAGATGACCAAAACATCTCACAGGAGACGTCTGACTGATGAACACCTTCGCTCGATACTGAGGATTTCCTCAGCTCAAAGCCTGAGCCCAGATATTGATGAACTATCATCCAAGAAGAGATGCCAGGTATCTGGCTTGGGCACATCAGATTAGATCAGTGTGCAGCAAACTGAGCAATAATTAACGTTTTCTTTATGCACTTTTTCTTGCTACTCCAAGACATGGGCTTGAATGGTTGATTAATTTTATTATTGTTATTTTATTTTAAAAATTATTTATTATTATTTAAATCTTATTTAATAAATGAATGTCATTGATGTTTTTTTTTTATTTGAAATTGGTTTTTGCATATCTGAACTATTAAGTTATAAAGTGTATAGTAATAAGTGTTGCTTCATATTCAATGTTAAAGCAAATCTTGTTTGGGTCCATATTAAAAGGTTCATTTGTTCAATGCTGGCCCGCGACTTTGTTCAAGTTTTACATTTTGGCCCACTGTGTATTTGAGTTTGACACCCCTGGTCTAAGGTATGAAGGTTAATTTCAGCATTGGAGGCATGGGGCCTCGGAAAGAATACAGGAAGGTAAACCGCTTGGTTTAAATGGAAAGGCGAGACCACTTTTGGCATAAAGTGAGGATGAGTCCTAAGAACAACCTTATCATGGTGAAATCTTGTATAAGGAGGATCAGCCACTAACGCTTGTAATTCACTAATGCGTCATGCAGACGTGATTGCAATAAGGAAGATGACTTTCCATGAAAGGAATTTTAGAGTTGTAGTGGCTAAAGGCTCAAAGGGCGGTTTCAAGAGCTGCCAGAGAACAAGGTTCAAATCCGATGCCACCGGTGGTGGTCTAATGGGAGGTTTTGTTAATAGAAGGCCTCTCATAAATCTTGCTATGAGTGGATGAGAGGAAATAAGTTGTCCATTTAGAAGCTTGTAAGAAGCTGCAATAGCACTAAGATGGACTCTTACTGAATTGGTCTTAAGACCAGAATCTGATAAATGGAGGAGATACTCCAGCAACGATTCCAAAGGTATCGCAAGAGGGTTCTTTTGAGAGCATCATATAGTGAAGCGTTTCCACTTGAAGGCATATGGCCTTGTGGAGGGCTTTCTGGAAGCCTGAAGGATATCTTTTACTTTTGAGAAAGGTGGAGACCCTAAAGTTCTAGGCTTTCAGCAACCAGGCCCTGAGATGCAGGGACTGGGGGTTCGGGTGCCATAGCATCCCGTTTTCCTGGGAGAAGATTTGGAGCACATCCCAACTCCAGAGGTGTCGCCTGAGAGAGACGTAGAAGCAGAGGGTACATCATCTGCTGTGGCCAACGTGGAGCTATGAGTATTATATGACCTCTGTCTCTCTGAAGCTTTAACAGTGTTTTGGGAATGGGAGGGAAGGCATAAAGGAAATCTTGACCCCAGTGAAGAAGGAAAGCATCCCCTGGCTTGAAAATTTTGAGCAAGAATTCTGGAACAGAACTGGGGAAGTTTGGCATTCTGTGGACTTGCAAAGAGGTCTATGTCTGGGGTTCCCCAGATTTGGAATACTCGGGCAATCTGGTCCGAGTGGAGAGACCATTCGTGCGGCAGCAGTACTGAGTTTGTCTGCCCAAAGGTTTTGAATGATTGGAAGGTATACCACTAGAAGGTAGATTTGATGCTCTCTGGCGAGGGCCCATAGTCGTAAAACTTCGTTGCATAACGACAGAGAGCCCGTTCCGCCCTGCTTGCTCACATAGAACATGGCTACTTGATTGTCGGTCTGGACTAGTACCGTCTTGTAGCTGAGCTGGGCTTGGAATATTCGAAGAGCTAGAAAGATTGCTCTGAGTTCTAGGAGGTTTATGTGGAGACAAGCCTCCTGTGGAATCCAAAGACTCTGGGTGGAGAGATCGTGCAGTTGGGCTCCCCATCCCACCTGGGACGCATCTGTTGTTAGAGTGGCCTGGAATAGAGGCTGCTGAAAAGGAGAGCCTACAAAGTAGGTTTTCCAGTGATTGCCACCATTGGAGGAACGAAATAAGACGTTTTGAGTTTCTTATTTTGTACGACAGGCGACCTGTGGCCTGTGTCAACTGAGAGGACAGGGTCCACTGGGCTGCTCGCATGTGAAGACGAGCATAGGGAACCACATGTAGAGTGGACGCCATATGTCCCAGCAGCTGAAGCATTTCCTGAGCAGTTAGGGAGTCCTTTAGTGCTGCATGGGAAGCTTGCTGCACTATACAAAGACAGCGGGGCTGTGGCAGGAAAACCCTTGACTGTCTGGTATCTAACCGAGCTCCTATGAATTCTAGGGACTGAGAAGGAGCAAGATGGAATTTTGGTAGATTTATTACCAATCCCAAGTACTGAAGGACTCGCATTGCGCAAGAAAGAGCGGAGCTGGCTTCTGGTGCAGTGGGTGCTCGAAAGAGCCAGTCGTCCAAGTAAGGGAAGACGAATATCCCCAGAGTTCGCAGGAATGCAGCTACTATTGCCATGCATTTTGTGAAAACTCTTGGGGCAGAAGCCAGTCCGAAAGGAAGAACCCTGTACTGGAAGTGTCTTCCCTGGAAAAGGAATCAAAAGAATTTCATGTGATCTGGGAGGATGAGAATATGAGTATATGCATCCTTTAGATCTAGAGAACATAGCCAATCCTGACTCTGAAGGTATGGCAGAAGTGTTCCGAGAGAGATCATTTTGAATTTTTCTCGGAACAGATATTTGTTCAATTCTCTGAGGTCCAAAATGGGTCTGTGCCCTCCTGTTTTCTTCAGGATGAGAAAATAGGGGGAGTAGAACCCTGTATCCTGTTGAAGTATGGGTACTAGGAGGCAGTGTACTATTGTGGATCAGGAACTGGTTAAAAGATAAAAAGCAGAGGGTAGGGCTAAATGGCCAATTTTCCCAATGGAGAAAGGTGAATAGTGGTGTACCCCAGGGATCTGTGCTGGGTCCGTTGCTTTTTGACATAGTCATAAATGACCTGGAAAGTGGAATAACCAGTGAGGTTATCAAATTTGCAGATGACACAAAACTATTTAAAGTTGTTAAAACCCAAGAGGCTTGTGAAAAATTGCAAGAGGATCTTGATAAATTGGAAGACTGGGCATCAAAATGGCAGATGAAATTTAATGTGGACAAGTGCAAGGTTATGCACCTAGGGAAGAACAACCCAAACTATGGTTACACGATGCAAGGTTCCACATTAGGAACCACCACCCAGGAAAAAGATTTAGGCGTCATTGTGGATACCATGTTAAAACCCTCGGCCCAGTGTGCAGCAGCGGCCAAGAGAGCAAATAGAATGCTAGGTATGATAAGGAAAGGAATGGAAAATAAAACAAAAGATATTATAATGCCTCTATATCGTTCCATGGTGAGACCGCACCTTGAATATTGTGTGCAATTCTGGTCGCCGTATCTTAAAAAGGATATAGCGATTTTAGAAAAGGTACAGAGAAGAGCCACCAAAATGGTAAAGGGGATGGAAGGATACTCCTATGAAGAAAGGCTAAAAAGGTTAGGGCTCTTTAACCTGGAAAAGAGACGGCTGAGGGGAGATATGATAGAAGTCTATAAATTAATGAACGGAGTGGAACGGGTAAACGTAGATCGATTGTTTACCTTATCAGAATATAGAAAGACTAGGGGACATGCAATGAAGCTACAGAGTAAACTATTTAAGACTAATAAAAGAAAATATTTTTTCACTCAACGTGTAATCAAACTCTGGAATTTGTTACCGGAGGATGTAGTAAAGGCTGTTAGTGTAGCTGGGTTTAAAAAAGGTTTGGACAAGTTACTGGAGGAAAGGTCCATAAACTATTATTAAGAAGTGACCGAAGATATCAATGCTTGACCCAGTACAAGCATTGTGGAACTTGTGTCTCTTGGGGAAACTGCTAGGTACATATGACCTAGATTGGCCACTGTTGGAAACAGAATACTGGGCTTGATGGACCTTGGTCTGACCCAGTATGGCATATCTTATGTACCTCCTCTATTGCTCCTTGAGCAAGAAGTGCTGTGATCTCCTGACCCAAGAGATGGGCGACAGGAGTTTGAGAATTGAATTGTTTTATGACTGTATGAGGGGGCATGCTGTGAAAATGAAGCTTGTACCCTTGTCGTACAATGGACAGAGTCCAATTTTCTGATGTTATTTTATGCCATCTGGTGGCAAAATGACACAATCTGCCGCGGATGGTAGAGGGCTCTGGACCCTGCAGAGGCAGGAAGGTTAAGTTCTCTAGGAAAAAGTCAAAGCCCCTGAGATGGCTGAGTCTGCTGAGCTCTTGGGGCTTTTGGCTTCTTCTGTTGTCTAGTCTGTTTGTCCAGTTCATGCTGCCCAAAAGGGACATGACCCTGCTGGGTGTAAGAAGGATAAACTTCTGTTTCTTGTTGAAAAAGGGTTTTTTAGTAGATTTTTTCCTTGCTGGGTTGGCTGTAGACTTTGACAACCTGTCTAAGGTGAGATTGTCAGTATCAATCTCATTAGCCTTTTCTTGCCAATTCTTGCCAAAGAGATTTTCTCCTGTGCAAGGAATGTTTCCCAGTTTATCTTGTACCCAGATTTCCAAGTCTGATGCCTGAAGCCAGGCAATATGACGTGCACCAATGGAGATAGCAGAGGTTCTGCTAAAGCATTCAAAGCAATCAAAGGCTGCACGATTTACAAACTTGGAAACCTCTTGGGCATGTCTGACCAGAGCACCAGAGCAAGAAAGTCCTGTCTTTTGTCATCAGGAAGAAGGGGGCTCATAAGCTCCAAGTCTCCTGTAACCTCTTTGAGGAACATCCCCATATATAGGATGTATGAGCTGATTCTAGCTGAGAGCATGGAAGCTTGGAAGCATCGACGCCAAATGCATCGAGAGTCCTCAACTCACGGCCAGGAGGAAGAGAAGCATGTCTTTTTGCACTCTTTATCCTGCGCATAGCCGATTCCACTACCATTGAATGGTGTGCCAATTGAGTCTTTTGAAAGCCGGGACAAGGTGGTACTCGATACATGGTATTGAGTCTTCGAGAGTGTGGAGATATGTTTAAAGGAGTCTCCCACATTCTCAACATGAGATCCTGAAGGATCCTATGAATGTGCAGAATAGCTGCCTCTTTAGGAGCCTTGAGATATTGAAGAACTTCTAATTCTTCTGCTCTTGATTCCTTTTCAGGAGCCACCATGATTGCAAGGCCTCAAGCCACATCACAAATGAAATCCTGGAAGGACATATCCTCTGCAGGAGACATTCTATGCTGAGGAGAGGCAGATGGGTCCTCCGGGAGAAGTGCTCTAGTATCGACAGAGTCATCGGAATCAGAAGAATCGAGGCATCTCTGATCCCAATGTTCATGCAAAGCACGGTACCGGTATAGATCGAAGTCGGTATCGAGGTGACTAGGTAGCGATCTTTCGATACCAGGGACTGGCTGTAGACTCGGCATGGGAGGTATACCTGCCGAGGCCATCGGTACCAGTACCGATGTCGTATTGGTGCCTGCTGAACGGTCTGAAGTGGTTTCAACGGTACCGAAGCCGTGAGAAGCGCTGCTAGACTGCATTCGATAGCGAGAAATCTTTGATCTATCGCTACTGCCGATGCTTGGGTGTCAGTACGGATAGAAGCGTCCGGGACCCCAGAGCATGGCACCAGTAGTTCTGACAAGGTGGAAGCCTTGAGAACATCCTGGAGCCCAATTAGTGCTTTGGAAGCCGAAGCTTCCCGCCGGGGCTGCTTCGCCGGTGAACTTTCCTCGAGGGCAACGCCAGTAGCATCTCAATACTTAGGAGGAGATCTACTCTGCGAGGACTGGTCAGCCTTAGAAGACTTGGATTTAGTTACCTGAGATCCATGAGAGGAAGATGAAGCCCTGGAAGATGTTGATGCAATGGACATGGCATCTGCGGCATAAAGGGTACCGAGTTTTGCGATTCTGAGGCCCCTCTTGGTCATCTTTCTACAGGAGAGACACTCCGATGGAGAATGGTCAGGCCCTAAACATTTAAGACACCAGTCATGGGTGTCAGTGATGGATATGGTACCACCACACTTATTACATTTTTTAAAACCACTAGCTGTTTTTTCCATAGTAAAGGAAAAATGGGCCTAGTGCCCAAAATGGCGCCTAGCACCGAGGGAAAAGGTCTCTGAAGAGAAAATACTTCCAAAAAAAGAAATTTTCTTTTGAAAAGAAGAAAAGAGAACCGGCGGTACCGGTAGGCATTGAGTGAAGGCAGACGCGACCACAAAAAAATAAAAGTAATAAAGAAATTTTCTGCAGTGACAGGGTATGCGACCTGTTGGCTCCGCGGAAAACAAAAAACTGATGAGGTAGAGTTGGAATGGTGGGAAGTCAGTACGCAGGCATTGTGGGATGCTCCTAAAAGCATTCCTATTAGACACTGGGGAGCGTTCCCGCGAAGGCTCCGTCGGTACCGACGATACCCATATGTGAAGACTACATTCCTGCTTGTTCCTGGAGATCACCTGTTACAGGTGAGTGTAACTATGCTTTCTCCGGGAACAAGCAGGAAGTCAGTCCTCACATATGGGACTCCCTAGCTACAGGCTACCGAAAGCACATAGAGAAAGAACACTGTCACCGTCATGGAGAGCCGTGAGCAGCAGCAATTGAGTCCATAGATACAGACCTCAGTAGGACCAGTGTGTCTGATGGGAACCAATGCTCTGGTAGCTTGAACACAGAAGGGTTGGAGTTGCCTAGATCCCAAAAAGATTAGAGCACGGCCTGGCTGAAGGCACTGTGCTATTGGGATTCCCTCTACAGGCAATAATGAGTTGCGAAGGTATGGACTGAAGACCAGGTGGTGGCCCGGCAGATGTCTGACATTGGGATGGAGCGCAGGTTTGCCACAGAGGCCGCCATGGCCTTGACACTGTGTGCTGTGACCTGGCCACCTAGCGTGAACCCAGTCTTCTCATAGGCAAGGGCAATGCAGTTCGCCACCCAGTTGGACAGTGTTCGCTTGGTCACCGCTTCCCCCAGCCGACTGGGCTTGTACGAAATAAAAAGCTTTGCGGTGGCCCTGGGTACATTGAATGTAGAAAGACAGGGCCCTCTTACAGTCCAAGGTGTGAAGGACAATCTCCGCCCTGCTGAGTGAGGCCTCGGGAAGGTGGGTAGCACCACCTCCTGGTTGAGGTGGAAGGAGGTCACCACCTTTTGGAGAATTTGGGATGCGTGGGTAGCACGACCCTATTTTTGTAGAACCTGGTGTATGGCGCCTCTGCCACCAGGGCTTGGAGCTTGCTAACCCTGCAAGCGGAGGTGAGCGCCACCAGGAACACGACTTTCCATGAGAGATACCTGAGGTGGCAGGTAGCCAGGGGCTCGAAGGGCAGGCGTGTGAGCTGTGACAGCTCCACATTAAGGTCCCACTCCACCTCTGGAGAGCAGATGGGAGGTTTTAACAGCAGGAGCCCCCTCAGAAAGTGGGTCACCAGAGGTTGAGCAAAGAGGGGCTTGCCATCAACAGGGTGGTGGTGTGCTGTCAGGGCACTGAGGTGCACTCTGACAGAGTTTGATTTGAGCCCGGATTGTGAGAGATTTTTATTTATTTATTTAACCAGTTTTATATACCACCATATTCTTCAATCAAAGTGGTTTACAGTATAATTTGTTGGTATACATTGAACAGGTGGCGGTGTGAATGGGTATAGTTATGAACATATATACAAACTATATACAGTTAGTTCTTTTATGACTGCATGTGTTGTTGGTGGGTCAGCTGGAGCTGTATTCCACTGCTTGTTGCAGATTATGTTACGTGTCCGAAGTATTACGTAAACAGGAAGGTCTTGAGAAGGTACTGCAGTACCAGATGTACCGGGCAGGAGAACGGGTTCACCCTTTGCTCCGCACACCATACCCAGAACCTGTGCCATTTGAAGGCATAAGCTCTCCTAGTGGAAGCCTTACGGGAGGCCAACAGGATTTCCGCACGTCCCCTGAAAGGATGAACGAGGCCAAGCGTATTCTTTCAGCAGCCACGCTGTCAGTGATAGGTGACCCCAGATTGGGGTGCAGGAAAGAGCCCTCTTCCTGAGACAAAAGCCTGGGAGCGCTCTCCAGGAGGGTCGGTGCCTCTACCGCTAACTGAAGGAGTTGTGGAAACCAGAACCTTGAAAACCAGAACCTTCACACAGAACCTTGATAAGGGTCTTGGCAATCAACAGCATGGGTGAGAAAGTGTACGTGAGGACCTTCCGACCACGAGATAAGGAACGCATCTGCTACTACCCGGCCCAGATGGGGCTGGCAGGAAGAGACGTCGGGCGACTAGTAGTTGTCTGGGCTAGGTCCACCAGAGTTGGAAGAGCCAGGTGGCCACTCTGGGATCCAGTTGCCATTCGTGTTGTTGAAGGACCCTGCTCAGTTTGTCCGTCAGGGCATTGTCCTTGCCTGGTAGATACACTGCCCGTAGGAGCATTCCTTGATGGAGTGTGTAGGAGCAGTGTATCATTGCCTCGTGACAAAGGATACGAGACCCTGTGCCTCCTTGCCTGTTCACACAGAAGATTGCCACTTGGTTGGTTGTTTGGATCAACACCAGCTGGTGACTCAGATGGTGGCGAAAAGCTCGTAGGGCTATGTATATGGCCCGGGCCTCCAGGAGGTTGATTTGTTGGTTGCCCTCAGCTTGTGACCATTTGCCCTGGGAGTGAAGTTCCTTGCAATCGGCTCCTCATCCCAGCAGGGAGGCTTCCGCCATGAGGGCCCTTAGAGGGCTCAGGGTTTGGAAGGGCATGCCCACCAGGAGGTGCTGCGAGTCCTGCCACCACATCAGGGAGTATGCTAGCCAGTGGGTCATTAGGACTCTCTCTCTTGGTGCCGACCCGTGTCCTGTGTCCACCAGTCCTGGAGGCACCACTGCATGGCCCTGATGTGGAGATGGGCATCTGGGGTAACATGGACTGTGGAGGCCATGTGTCCGAGTAGGCGCAGGAGGAGCCGAGTAGGCGCAGGAGGAGCCGAGTAGGCGCAGGAGGAGCCGAGCGGGCACCAAAGGGCGGTGCTGTATGTCCAGTGCCAGGGCCCTGAGATGGTTGGTTTAGTCTCCGGGCAGGAAGGCCTTTGCCAGGAGGTTGTCTAGTCTTGCCCCATGAACTCTAGAAATTGTGTCAGAAGGAATTGGGAATTGGGGTAGTTTATCACAAAGCCCAAGTACTGTAGGACCTGGATGGTGCATGCGGTAGCCTGCTGAACCACTGAGGTCATGCCTCCCTATATGAGTCAGTCATTCAGGTAGGGGAAAATAAAGACCCCCTGGAGGCGGAGGAAGGCGGCTACGACTGCCAGGCATTTTGTGAAGACCATTGGGGTGGAGGCCAAGCTGAAAGGCAGCACCCTATATTGGTAGTACCACCCCCACCATGGACCACAGGTACTGCCTCTGGTTGGGGTGAATGAGGATGTGGATATAAGCATCCTTTAGATCCAAGGAGCATAGCCAATCTCCCTACTGGAGATAAGGCAGAAATGTTCCAAGGGACTTCCTTGGGGTGGAGAGGCTATGCCCAAGGAGTCAAAAACAACCCCCTGGCTGGACCGGGGCAGACACCTGGGGTTTGGGAGCCTTCTGCTTACGAGGGCCATGCCCATGTCTCATGGCCTGCTGACCCTACTGGAGAGCTGAGAAGGCCTGAAAAGGTGGGTAGTTTCTGTAAGCAGCCCCTTTTCTCGGGTAGAAGGGCTTTTTACCCAAGCCCTTCCGTCGGGGAAGGGCAGTGGTCTTTTTAGAGAGTCTGGTCCTCGTCATGAACTCTGTCTCCAGCTCGGCAGCTTTGTCTGTCATGGGCTTGCCAAAGAGGTTCTATCCTTGGCACACCAAAGAGGTTCTATCCTTGGCACTGGACATTAACTAACCAATTTGTCCTGAACCCATTGCTCGAGGTCAGATGACTGAAGCCAAGCCTGGTGTCGTGCACCGATGCCCGCCGCCACTATTCGAGCCGCTGACTCGAAGCAGTCATAGACTGCCCGAGACATGATCTTGGAGCACTCATGGGCGGCCTTGGACAGGTTCTTGAACCACTGCAGGGGTTCCTAGGACAGACTAGCTGAGAAACTGGCGAGTTCCTTTGCCAGGTCTCTCAGGTACATGCCCATGTACAGCTGGGTAGGCCTGGATGCGGCCGATGAGCATCGAGCTCTGGTAACATTTTCTGCTGAGGATGTCAAAGGTGTGTGCCTTCCTGCCTGGGGGCACCAAGGAGTGCGTCTTCTGACTCTTCAATTGACACATGGCCAACTCCACCACCATGGATTTGTGCAGCACCTGTGATTTCTGGAAGCCCGAGCTCTGGTGGACTCGATATATCGAGTCGAGCCGCTTGCTCACCACCGGCACTGATGCCGGTGTCTCCCACATATGCAGCATCAGCCATTCCAGGATGGGAGGGATGGGCACCATAAGCAATTCCATTGGAGGAGCCTCGTACTGGAGGATTTCTAACTCATCCGCCAGAGGGTCCTCCTCTGATTCCGTTGGGAATGCTAGGGCCTTGGACATGTCTTTGACAAAGTCAAGGAACCCCATGTCCTCCAGCGGAGACCACTGCCGGGGCTCTGAAGCAGGAGAGTCTGAGGGGACGTCACTGTGGCAATGGGTGTTGGACAACTCCTCCTCCTCCATCTCCCACTCGGAGTAGTCCATCGAGGACTCTATGGAAGGATGGTCTGAGGACCCCAGAGCTGGCCCTGGCCCGTGGCTATCCGAGGCCCCACTGCTGGCGTCGAGCGCACTGGCTAGGGATGATCGTGGCCCCGTCAAACAGGAACCGGATCGGTACTTCTGCCAAGGATCACCTCGAGGTCAAAGGGTCTCGAGGATCAGCAGCCTCCAAGGACATCTTCGACATCGAGAGCCCGTGGTTGGGGTGGAGGAACCGGTCCTACCGGACAACATTGCCCGGTGCTGGTCCATGAAGGCAGACAAACTGCACTCCATGGCCGCCATTCTGGACTCTAGGCTAGAAAGCTCCACAGCCAACGGCGAGGGCATTGACGGAATTGGGCCTGATGCCGGTTCCCCCAAGGTGGAATCCTTGACGAGGATGATGTCTGGCAACCAAGGCCGGTCAGAGGTCGAGTCCTTCTGGGAGACATTTGCAGGCCGCTCCCTCTCCGATCCCTTGGACGAGCGTCTTGGACTGCAGGACCCGGCTCGGGACGTACCCGGCCTCGTCTGATCCATCCAGGGACACAGCCTTCGAGGTTTTCTTCTTCTTCTTTTTGGGTTCCCCCTTGAGGGAGACCCCCTCTCTGAAGAACCACGGCACCACTTGAGTTCAATAGGGCCCCCCCAAGATGCCGTGGCTTCAGATGAGGCCCTGGCCTTTGGAGATACTGGGGACTCGGGGAAAAACTTATCGTGCTGCTGCTGGCGGCTCTTGAGGGCCTTGTTGGACATCTTTTTGCAGAGACCGCATGCTGTGGGGTCATGGTCTGGCCCAAAGTAGCGAAGGCAGCAGTCATGTGTGTCGGTCAAGGACATAATTTTGGTACACCGATCACAATTCTTGAAGCCACTGGCAGCCTTGTGGGAAAAAAGTACCCCAGTGAAGTCGAAGACCCGATGGGCTGCCAGTTGGGAAAAAAAAAATTTAAAAAGGCACAGATGCCAAAAATGAAAAACTACAAAACATGATGCAAACTCAATGCTGAGACAGCAAGGTTGGGTGGCGGGAAGAGTACCGGTGCAGTACCGGAGGAGAGTATGAAACCCAGGTAGAAAATCAACTTTTTCCAGGGACAAGCCAGATGGACATCTGAAGAGCTTAGCCAAGAAAAGGAGACCGAGCAAGATGGCACCCTCGGGCAGGAAGGGTACCACGCATGCATGGTAGCATCTCCCAAAGACTTTCTTTGAAAGCTGGGGAGATGCTTCTGCGAGGGCTCTTTTGGTGCCAACATCACCCATATGTGAGGACAAACTTCCTGCTTGTTCCCGGAGAACAATCTTTCCTTCTTCAATCTCTCTTTATTTTTCTAGATGCTATCAGAGATGAAAAACTTGTATCAACCATCTGCTGGAGACCGAGAAATAACTGGTTATACCCCTAGAGGAACAGGCTATTAATGGCACCATATCATGAGAAGGCTCTGGAACCTTCCTCAGTTTCCACATCTGCTGGTCTAGCAGGATGATATGGAACAGTGATTTGCTTGATAAGCGGAGTTGCCAGGGAGGGGTGCTGAGAGAGATAAGACGACAGGTAGTGAGGAGCCACAGAATGAATGCACATCATGTGAACAGAAAAATCAACAGAGAAAGACATAATGCTTGGCAAAGCTGAAGGTCAGCACAAAAGAGAAAAGCCTGCAATGCAATGGACTGATACAATAACAGTAGGTATAGATGCCAATCTAGCAACAATTAGCTGCCTGACTGAAGACTGAACACAGTTTAGGACAGCTATCAAGAGGGTCGCCCATCAGTAAACATGGACTCGACTCAACGTAATTTTAACATAGATTTAAAAATAGTATTAAATTACAAGGAGCTAAAGCATTGCCAAACACCAACTATTTGTGCAAATATATACTGTTGTAAGAATAGGTAAGACCCATAAACCTTCATAAGGGCTACATGATCCAAGCTTCACACAAGGAGCCAATGTTGCTTATCTGTAACAGGGGTTTCTCCATAGACTGCAGGGAAATGTGGCCACACTTAATGGTGACCACATCCAATGAACCCTGCTCGAGCCTATAAGAAGTCTTCCTAAACTACTTTGTGATAGCATCACTGTTCCCGCTTTTCCCCAAAAGACAGTTACATTTGCGTGAGCCCCAATCTAGTTTGTCTGCGAGTTGTATCAACAGCCCTCATCCTCTGCTCCTCCACCACACTCTCCTCAAATAGTGGTAGCTTCCTTCAGTACCTTTACCTTCAGTTTCTACTGCCCCCAGTCTCCATATCAGACTGCTGCTATCAGAATCAGGCACTGCAGAATAGATGCATGGCCTTCGTCAACTGCAATTTCTGTTGACAAAATCCCTCCAGACCCAGCTAAGGCTCAATCAGAAGATTCCAAATAATAGGAGGCAGCTGCGTGTATGGGAACAGCTTCCCTCCCAGTGTTGGCAAGATTTCAGCGAGTTCAAGGCACCCAGATTTGGGACCAATGTTCCATTCCCCTCACCATTAATGTCAGAGGGATTTCATGAGCAGTTAAGTAAAGTGGGGGGAGGGGGGGGGGAAGCATAGTTACTCACCTGTAACAGGTGATCTCCGGGAACAGCAGGAATTTAGTCTTCACATATGGGTATCGTCGGTACTGACGGAGCCTGCGCGGGAACGCTACCCAGCGTCCAATTAGAAAGCATTTGGGAGCATCCCACAGCGCCTGCGTGCTGCCTTCCCGTCTTTCCCAATTGCCTCTCTCCAGTTGAGTTTAAAGCTGAGACAAAGAGAGAGAGAGAGAGGGAAAGAGAAAGATAGAGAGAGGGAAAGAGAAAGATAGAGAGATACAACTCCTAGGGGAGGTGGGTGGGTTATGAAGACTAAATTCCTGCTGTTCCCGGAGATCACCTGTTACAGGTGAGTAACTATGCTATCTCCAGGAACAAGCAGGAATGTAGTCATCACATATGGGGACTCCCTAGCTTTAGATGCAAGGGAGACCCCAGAAGTTGTGCGTCCCTGTGAAAGGGCTCCACTTCCCCCCATGGATCTCTGACATCCAACCAGGGATGGTGGATAGGAGTTGATTAGGTATGGAACAGGTGTTGGACAACAGCCTGACCAAACAAGGCATCCCGGCAGGAGTCCTTGTCCAAGCAGTAATGGGCTGTGAAGGTATGAACCGAGGCCCAAGTGGCTGCTCAACAGATGTCATCGATAGACACAGAGTGCAGATGAGCCATTGAAGCTGCCATGGTTCTCACATTGAGAGCTGTGACATGGCCCTCCAGAGGAAGGTTCTTACTCTGATAGGCAAAGGAAATACACTGTGCAATCCAGTTGGACAGTGTTCTCTTGGAGACTGGAAGTCACAAATGAGAAGGATCAAAAGCAACAAAGAGTTGAGAGGACTTTCTATGTTGCTGTGTTCTTTGTAAGTAAAAAGTTAAAGCTCTTTTACAGTCCAAAGTATGAAGATTCCTTTCTGCATTTAATGAATGAGGTCTTGGAAAAAACACAGGCAGGTAGACCGCTTGGTTAAGATGAAAAGGCGAGACCACCTTTGGCATAAAGTGTGGATGAGTCCTAAGGACTAACTTGTCATGATGGAACCTTGTATAAGGTGGATCAGCCACTAGTGCCTGCAACTCAATGATGCGACGTGCTGATGTGATTGCAATGAGAAAGATAACCTTCCAAGAGAGGCATTTCAAGGAGGTAGTAGCTAAGGGTTCAAAAGGTGGCTTCATGAGCTGACCAAGAACCAAATTCTTAGCTTCTACCTTCTCACCCACTGGCTTGAAACATCCCAGGCCCTCTACACGTCACATGGCAAGATTCCAATCCTGAATAGCCATGGAAAAAGATGGAATGGTCCCCCACACTTCAACCCAGGAAATGACGCGCACACGCGCCACTCCCACCTGATACATGTTGCACTCCAGATATCTAAAACACCCAGCCAGAAAAAACCTTTGAGATGCCGACCCCTAAAATGTGCCATCATCAACGCACGCTCCATCCGCAACAAATGGCCTGTGATCCAAGACTGTATCTCATTTTATGACCTTGAGATACTCATAACTGAAACATGGCTCTCCTCTGAAGACAACGTCCTCCTTAACCAACTCCTACCCCCCAATTTCTCCATCCACACGAAACATCGGGAAAACAAAAAAGGAGGAGGAGTTCTCATAATCTCCAAATCAGACCTCAATTTCCACATTGTGGACTCCTCTAGCACAAACAACTTGGACATCCTCTCTGTTACAAACCAACAATGCTCCCTCAACTTGCTGTATAGAACACCTTCTTCTTCTCCAGATGACCTGCCAACCATTGTTGACCTTGCTGCTAACACACTCAATCCCAAGAAACCAAACTGGATAATGGGTGATTTCAATCTCCCTTCTCTACCCCAAAACCACGCAAATGCTTTCCTTGAAGCAATGGAAGACCTGGTATTCAAACAAATCATCAACGAACCCACGCATACAAAGGGGAACATTCTGGACATGGTATTTACCCCTCACCCAGTCATGATCCAAAACAACAATCCTCCAGTATCAATCGTAGAGGTACCCTGGTCCGACCACAAATTGATCATTATCCAGATACCCATCAACATTGACCAGCCAGACAGAAGTCAACACACAAGCAACACCTCTAGAGCTGCTACCAGATGCTTTCGCCCCTTCGATAGGGAACACATCCTTTCGGAAATCCCATCACTCCTCAACTATAGCTCACCAGACCTTGATGAACTAATCTCTCAATGGAACTCCAGCCTGCTTGCCTTATCACAACGCTCAAACCCGAAAAATACAGCGAGGACAAAAAGAAAAAGCTCCGCCCCATGGTTCTCCCCCGAGCTACGATCCTCTCTCGCACAACTACGGAGACTTGAACGCCGATGGCGCCGATCGCGTTCAGAGGATGACCAGACTGCTTACCGCACCCACCTTGCAATACATCGTGAAACAATCACTACTAAAATGAGACAATACCATACCGACACCCTAAAAAGGTCTCTGAATAAACCACGGGACCTCTTCAACTTGGTCAAAGCCCTCTCAAAGGAACCATCTCCCGAACAACATAGCGAGATTCACCCGCAAGAATTTGCCGATTACCTGCAATCCAAGATCGTGCAAACTAACAAAGTGTCAGTAATTTCATACCAAGTTCCGACGGGCCTATCCCCACTGAACATACTCTCCACACCACCCACTAAACTTATCCAGAACACCATAGCATCCCTCAACACCTCTACTGCCCAGACTGACCCGTGTCCAGCGTTTTGGATCAAGGAGCTACGTGATGTGTTCAGCCCTGTCATCGCAAATATAATGCAGATCTCCTTCACAACAGGACACTTTCCCTCTTCACTCAAGCAGACCTCCATTAGGCCCCTACTGAAAAACCCCAAACTAGACCCCCAAAGAGTTGACTCTTATCGGCCAATAGCCAGCATCCCTCTATTAGCCAAAATAATTGAGAAAGAGGCACAACGGCAAATTCAGGACCACATTGATGCTGCTGCTCCCTTAGACAACTGTCAACATGGCTTCAGAGAACATCATGGGGTCGAGACACTACTCACTACTCTATTCAACGACATCATCACAAGAATTGACAACGTCCGTCAAGGTTGTGTGCTTATATTCTTAGATATAGCCGCAGCATTCGACTCCATCAGCCACGAAATACTCCTCGAAAGATTGAAAGAGAAGGGAATCTGCAACAGTGCACTAGAATGGTGCAAGTCTTATCTGGATGGCAGATGGCAATACGTGAAGTCTGGATCAGAAGAGTCGATACATTTCCATCAAAAGCAAGGGGTACCCCAAGGCTCCTCACTATCCTCCTTACTCTTCAATATTTACATGCAACCCATCTGCAATATCATAAGATCTTTCAATGTGAACTGCCTGATATATGCAGATGACATCCTCTTATACATGCCTTTCTCCACAACTCACATGGACCTGACCCCACTCACGGATTGCTTCAATGCAGTGTCAACCTGGCTCCAATCACAGAACCTACGCATCCAACATAGAAAAACTGAAGTACTATTCATCACCAGAGACCCCAACTTTACTCCCCCACCCAACGTCAGTGTCAAGGAAGCCGACCTGCAGACTAAAGAGGCAATAAAATACCTGGGAGTAACTGTCGATCAACGACTGGACATGAAAAGTCATATAAGCAATATAGTCAAAGCTGTCTATTTTAAAATCCGTTCACTCAAGCACCTACGCTCACTGTTGGACCCAGAGGATTTCCGAACCATATATCAAGCGCTGATCCTGCCACATTTCGACTTTGCAAATGCCATCTTACAAGGGCTTCCCCAATCCACACTAGCCCCCTTACAGTTGGCCATGAATACCGCAGCCAGAGTCATCTATGGAGCTTCCAGAAGCGACCACGTAACGCCCATTCTCAAACAGCTGCACTGGCTACCTATCCATGGGAGGATCACCTTCAAAACCCTTCTATTAACATTCAAGGCAATCAAAGGCATTTCCTCCCCCTCACTCACGCATCTTTTTCACATGGTTCCCCCCAACAGATCTAGAAGAGCAACATCTGTCAACCTGCTAATCACACCAAAGGCATCGACAAAGTGCAACAAGACAACCACAAACAGAGCGTGCAGTTTCTATATCCCCAGATGCTGGAATGCTCTACCCCCTGACATTAGAGCCATAACCAATCTATATCAATTCAGGAAGGCACTCAAAACCTACCTCTTCATCCAATACTTCCCAGACAACCTTTGAGCCTAGATATCCCTCTCAAGAAATCACCCCTCTAGAGATGCCCCCTTACTTATGATCTGATTTTACCCATCCTGCAGTGTAAATAGCTCATGTATATAGTTAACCCAGTTATCCAAGTTTCTTTTCCCTGTTCAATGTAAAACCAGACACCTTGTCGTATGGTAGTTATGTTATAATGTAAACCGCGCTGATGCCGAATAGCGCGGTATATAAGAAACTGTAATAAATAAATAAAATAAATAAGTCCCATGCCACAGGAGGTGACTTAATGGGAGGCTTAGTTAGCAGAAGGCCTCTCATAAATCTTGATATAAGAGGATGGGAGGAAATAGGTTGTCAGTTTAGAGGCTTGAAGGAAGCTGCAATAGCACTCAAATGGACCCTCACTGAGTTAAGTCTTAAGTCCTGCATTGGATAAATGAAGGAGGTACTCCAGTAATGACTCCAGAGGTATGGCAATGGGGTTAAGACCCTTTTGCGAACATCATATGGTACACCTTTTCCACTTGAAAGCATAAGAGCGTCTTGTGGAAGGCTTCCTGGAAGCATAAAGGATATCCTTTATTTGCTGAGGGAGGTTAAGATCATGGAGATCTAGGCCTTCAGCAACCAAGCTCTGAGATGCAGAGACTGGGGATTGGGATGCCATAACATTCCGTTCTCCTGAGATAGGAGATCTGGAGCAGACCCTAAACTCTAGGGAGGGAGCTTGAGCGAGATGTAGAAGCAGAGGGTACCACACTTGCCGTGGCCAATGTGGAGCTATGAGAAAGCACAGTTACTTACCTGTAACAGGTGATCTCTGGGAACAGCAGGAATTAGTCCTCATATATGGGTACGTCGGAACCGACGGAGCCTGCGCGGGAAAGCTCCCCAGCTTCCCTGAAAGGAAGCTTTTGGGGCCTCCCACTGCACATGCGCGCTGCCTTCCTGCCTTCATGACCAGCTCTCCTCAGTTCGAGTTTATAGCTGAGACAATAGAGAGAGGAAAGGAAGATAGATAAAAGATACAACTCCTAGGGGAGGTGGGTGGGTTGTGAGGACTAATTCCTGCTGTTCCCAGAGATCACCTGTTACAGGTAAGTAACTGTGCTATCTCCAGGAACAAGCAGGAATAAGTCCTCACATATGGGGACTCCCTAGCTAAGATGCCTGGGAGATCCCGTTCCAAGGTTCGCCATCTTCGTATGGATCTCAGGCATCCATCCTGGGAAGGTGGGTAGGAGTTGTTCAAGTATGGAACAGGTGTTTGAGGACAGCCTGACCAAACAAGGCATCCCGGCGGGAGTCCTTGTCCAAGCAGTAATGGGCTGTGAAGGTATGTACCGAGGCCCATGTGGCGGCTCGACAGATCTGATCTATGGACACAGAGTGAAGATGAGCCATAGAAGTGGCCATGGCTCTCACATTGTGAGCTGTGACATGGCCTTCCAGAGAAATGTTTTTACTCTGGTAAGCAAAGGAAATACACTGAGCAATCCAATTGGAAAGTGTACGTTTGGAGATTGGACGTCCCAAATGAGAAGGATCAAAAGCCACGAAAAGCTGGGAAGACTTTCGATGTGGCTGAGTCCTGTTGAGGTAAAAGGCAAGAGCTCATTTACAATCTAAAGTATGAAGGTTCCTCTCTGCACTGGATGCATGAGGAGCTGGAAAAAAGACAGGTAGATATACCTCTTGATTAAGATGAAAAGGCGAGACCACTTTAGGCATAAAGTGGGGATTCGTCCTTAGGACCACCTTATCATGATGAAACCTGGTATAAGGTGGATGAGCCACTAAGGCCTGTAGTTCACTGATGCGGCGAGCAGAAGTGACTGCAATAAGGAAAAGGACCTTCCAGGAAAGAAATTTCAAGGAGGTAGATACCAACGGTTCAAAAGGTGGCTTTATAAGCTGACCTAGAACTAGGTTCAAGTCCCATGCTACCGGAGGAGGTCGGATGGGAGGCTTAGTTAGAGTCAGGCCTCTCATGAATCTTGCAACAAGCGGATGAGAGGAGACAGGTTGTCCATTTATAGGTTTTAAGGATGCTGCAATAGCACTCAAATGGACTCTTACTGAATTTGTCTTAAGGCCTGCATTAGAAAGATGCAGGAGATAGTCTAGTAGAGAATTCAAAGGAAGTGCTAGAGGGTCAAGACCCTGTTGAGCACACCAAATGGAAAAGCGTTTCCATTTGAAAGCATAGGAACGCCTCGTGGAGGGTTTCCTAAGGCATGAAGGATATCTTTCACTGGTTGAGAAAGATTGAAGTCATGAAGGCTTAGGCCTTCAGTAACCAAGCTCTGAGGTGTAGGGACTTGGGGTTTGGGTGCCACAAAGTCCCCTCTTCCTGAGAGAGGAGGTCTGGCGCAGCTCCCAGGTCCAGGGAGGGTCCCTGGGAGAGATGCAGAAGTAGAGGGAACCACACTTGGCGTGGCCAGCGTGGAGCTATGAGGATCATCGATCAGTGATCCCTCTGGAGTTTGAACAGAGTCTTGGGAATCAAAGGAATGGGTGGAAAGGCATATAGGAATTCCTGACCACAATGCAGGAGAAAGGCGTTGTTGGCCTGAGCTCCCTGACACGGAGTCCTGGAACAGAACCGGGGAAGTTTGGCATTCCACGGACTTGCAAAGAGGTCTATGTCCGGGGTTCCCCATTCCTGAAAGATTCTGCCTATCTGGTCCATATGTAGGGACCATTCGTGTGGGAGCAGAACTCGACTGAGTCTGTCTGCCCGAGAGTTTTGAACCCCTGGAAGATATACTGCCAGAAGATGAATTTGATGCTCTCTGGCGAAGGCCCATAATCTGAGAGCTTCGTTGCAAAGCGACAGAGAGCCTGTTCCTCCTTGTTTGTTTACGTAGAACATGGCCACCTGATTGTCTGTCTGAACTAGGACGGTCAGGTTGACAAGGAGGGTATGGAAGACTTTGGGGGCAAAGAAGATTGCTCGCAGTTCCAGGAGGTTGATGTGAAGGGTGGTCTCCTGCGGAGACCAAGTACCCTGAGTGGAGAGGGATTGTAGATGGGCTCCCCACCCTGTTTGGGAGGCATCTGTTGTGAGGGTTGCTTGGGGCAACAAAGGTTGGAAGGGGGCCCCCAACAACAGATTCTTGGTGGACATCCACCATTGGAGGGACCAAAACAGACGCTTTGAGGTGAGTATTTGGTCGGAGAGCGCTCCTGATGCTTGAGTCCACTGGGTGGCCAAGGTCCATTGAGCTGCTCTCATATGAAGACGAGGGTAGGGCACCACGTGTACCGTGGAGGCCATGTGGCCCAGAAGTCGCAGCATTTCTCTTGCTGTCAAGTGACTGCTGGACTGAGCTTGGGAGGCCAAGCACAGCAGACGTTGGCCCCGGACTTGAGGCAGGTAGGCCCTTGCAGTGGTGGTGTCCAACTGGGCCCCTATGAATTCTAGAGACTGAGTAGGGGTAAGTTGAGACTTGGGAAGGTTTACCACCAGTCCCAGATACTGCAGAAGGTGCCTTGTGCGGTCCAGGGAAATCTGGGCCTCTGACTGAGATGGAGCTCGGATGAGCCAGTCGTCCAGATATGGGAGTACAAAAATTCCCAGACCTCTTAGAAATGCGGCAACAACTGCCATGCATTTGGTGAACACTCTTGGAGCAGAGGCTAGACCGAAGGGAAGTACTCTGTACTGGAAATGTTTTCCCTGAAACAGAAATCTTAGATATTTTCTGTGGGATGGATGGATGAGTATATGTGTGTACGCATCCTTGAGATCTAGAGAACAAAGCCAATCATGACTCTGAAGGTATGGAAGGAGAATGCCTAGAGAAAGCATTTTGAATTTCTCCTTGTACAGAAATTTGTTCAATTCTCTCAGATCTAGGATAGGTCTGAATCCCCCTGTCTTCTTTGTTATGTGAAAATAAGGGGAGTAGAATCCTGTCCCTTGTTGAAGAAGAGGAACCTCTTCTATTGCCCCTTGGGCAAGGAGAGAAGAGACTTCCTGATCCAACAGGTCCAGGAGAAATGGGGGAGAATTGAAGTACCTCACCATGGTATATGGAGGAAGGTCGGAAAAATGAAGTTTGTAGCCCTCTCTGATGATAGAGAGGGTCCATTGCTCTGATGTGATTTGCTCCAATCTGGGAGCAAAGTGAGCTAACCTTCTGGGAATGGTGAGGGGCTCTGGTTGTCCTAGAGCCAGAAATGTTAAGTTCTCTAGGGGCAAGTCAAAACCCCTGAGGGGGTTGAGCCTGCTGAGGAGTGGTAGACGCTGCAGGCTTTGACTTTGCCTGTTTAGGTTGCTGACGTTTAGCAGCAAAGCGAGGCTGAGAAGATTGTTGGCCAGTATTTGTGGAAAATCTGGCCTTCTTGTAGTAAGGCCTCTTGAAAGACTTTTTCTTGGCAGGAGTAGAGGTAGACTTAGAAAGTCTATCCAAGGTAGCATTTTCTGCGTCCATTTGAGTGGCTTTAATTTGCCAGTCCTTACCAAATAAGTTCTCACCTGTACAGGGCAGATTCCGTAAGCCATCCAGGACCCAGGGTTGTAGGTCAGAGGCCTGGAGCCAAGCAAGTCGTCGGGCTGCAATAGCAATGCCCGAAGCTCTACCGGCACCCTCAAAGGAATCAAAAGCTGCTCTGTTGGAGAACTTAGAAACATCTAGAAGCTGTTTCACCAGAGAAATGAACTCCTCTTTTCTATCCTCAGGGATAAAGGAGGCAAAATGTCGTATCTTTAGGGCAAGTTCCCTGAGAAAAATGCCCATATACAGACTATAAGAATTAATCCTGGCTATAAGCATAGTAGCCTGGAACATTTTCTTGCCAAAAGAGTCTAGGGTCTTACATTCTCGTCCTGGAGGGGTAGAAGAGTGCCTTTTGGTACTCTTAATCTTTTTCAGTGCAGACTTCACCACAATGGAATGGTGAGGCAACTGAGTCTTTTGAAAACCAGGAGAAGGAGGGACCCGGTACATGGTGTCCAACCTACGAGAATAAGGAGACAACGTTAGAGGAGCCTCCCATAAGTCCATCAAGTGTTCTTGAAGGATTTCATGGATAGGCAGGGTGACTGCCTCTTTAGGAACCTTAGGGTATCCTAAAATATCCAATTTCTTTGACCTAGGTTCTTTTTCAGAGGATGTGGTAATAGAAAGTCCTTTGGCTAGTTCAATAATGAAGTCTTGAAAGGACAAATCCTCTGGTGGAGACATTCTCCTCTTTGGGGAAGAGGGGTCTTCATGAAGAACTAGAGACAGCTCATCAGAGTCCTCAGAGGAGTTATAATCCTCTGAAGAATCAGAGTATTCTCTATTTGCTTCCAACGCACGATACGCATACCGATCGGTATCGACATCGGGCGTACCGGGTATGGGATCGGTATCGGGTGAAAACCCGGATCCGGCATGCGGAACCGATCTGCGTTTGGAAGTCGATGGTCTCGGTTCCGGTATGGGAGACGATACCGGAACCGGACCCGGTACCGCTGAACGCGGTACCGAGGGCGTCGCAGCATTAATAAAAGCCAGCATGGCCTGCTGCATGGTCTGAACAGTATTGCTCATAGACGCCACTGCTGCCTGGATATCGGTACCGGTATGGGCTGGTACCCCAGAGCATTCTAACAGGTGATCAGTCGAGGCCGTGCCATCGATGTCAACCTGTAACCCCATAGATGGTGCTTTGGAAGCCAGAGCTTCCCGCCGGGGTTGTTTGGCTGGGGCAGGATCCTCAGACTCAAAAGAGAGAGCCTCTCGATGCTTTGAAGGAGATTTGCTCTTTGAGGACCTGCCCACAGAGGGTTTGGTTACCTGAGATCCACCAGGAGAGGAAGACCTGGATGACTGTGATGCTGGATTATCTGAAGCAAACAGCACATGGAATTTGGTGGCCCGGTTCTGCAACCCACATTTAGACATCTGGGAGCAGGATGGGCAGTCCGGAATGGAGTGGTCAGGTCCCAAACACTTAAGACACCATTCATGGGTGTCTGTGACAGAAATAACAGCACTACACTTGGTACACTTCTTAAAACCAGGGGCTGGTTTCTCCATGAGGAGAATTTGTGTAGGCCTGAGGCCTAACCGAAGTCACCAAGTTGTGCAGAAAAAAGATTTTTTTTTTTTTTTTGAAAAGAAAAGAAGAGAGACCGGCGGTACCGGTTTCGGTATGGAGAAGGCAGGTACGCGGTCTAAAGAAACAAACTAAAACAATAATTTCTTCAGCGGTGACAGGAACACGACCTGCTGGCTCCACGGAAAAAGAGAAACTGAGGAGAGCTGGTCAGGAAGGCGGGAAGGCAGCGCGCATGTGCAGTGGGAGGCCCCAAAAGCTTCCTTTCAGGGAAGCTGGGGAGCTTTCCCGCGCAGGCTCCGTCGGTTCTGACGTACCCATATGTGAGGACTTATTCCTGCTTGTTCCTGGAGATTCATACGGCCTCTGTCTCTCTGAAGCTTGAATAGGGTTTTGGGAATCAGGGGAATGGGTGGAAAGGCATACAGGAAGTCTTGACCCCAATGAAGGAGAAAAGCATCCTTGGCCTGAGAGCCCTGAGCCGGAATTCTGGAACAGAACCAGCGAAGTTTGGCATTCAACGAATTTGCAAAGAGGTCTATGTCCAGGGTTCCCCAATTTTGAAAAATATTGGCCACCTGGTCTGTATGTAGAGACCATTCGTGTGGAAGCAGAACTCGACTGAATCTGTCTGCCCAAGAGTTTTGGATACCTGGAAGATACACTGCCAGGAGATCAATCTGATGCTCTCTGGCGAGGGTCCATAGTCGCAAAGCTTCGTTGCAAAGCGACAGAGAGCCTGTTCCTCCCTGCTTGTTCACATAGAACATGGCTACTTAATTGTCCGTATGGATGAGGACTGTCTTGTAGCTGAGCAGGGTGTGGAACACTCGCAGAGCAAGGAAGATTGCTCTGAGCTCCAAGAGATTGATGTGTAGATGAGTCTCATGTGGAGTCCAAGTGCCTTGGGTGGAGAAGTCTTGCAGATGAGCTCCCCAACCCACTGGAGAAACATCTGTTGTGAGAGTTGCCTGGGGTTTGAGTGGACTGCCACCATTGGAGGAACAAAATAAGGCAATTTGTGTTTGCTAGGTCCATTGAGTGGATAAAGTCCACTGGGCTGCTCTCATGTGGAGGCGAGCATAAGGAACCACATGCACGGTAGATGCCATGTGGCCTAGTAGTTGTAACATTTCTCGAGCAGTGAGATGAGGCTTTAGCACTGCTTGAGAAGCTAACTGCACCATGCGAAGGCAACGGGCCTGGGGGAGATAGGCCCTTGCTTTTCGGGTATCCAGCAAAGCTCCTATGAACTCTAGAGACTGAGTCGGAGTTAGACTGGATTTTGGGATGTTTATGATCAGACCCAAATACTGAAGGATACGCATTGTGCAAGATAGAGAAGTCCTGGCCTCTGACTCTGATGGGCTCGATTGAGCCAGTCGTCTAAGTAGGGGAAGACGAATATTCCTAGAGTGCGAAGAAATGCTGCTACCATAGCCATGCATTTCGTGAACACCCTTGGTGTTGAGGCCAGGCCAAAAGGAAGCACCCTGTATTGGTAGTGCTTTCCTTGGAAAAGGAACCGAAGGAACTTTCTGCGAGTTGGATGGATGAGAACATGAGTGCACGCATCCTTGAGATCTAGAGAACAAAGCCAATCCTGACTCTGAAGGTATGGCAGCAGAGTTCCCAGAGAAATCATCTTGAATTTCTCTTTGAATAGGAATTTGTTCAATCCTCTGAGGTCTAGAATAGGCCAGTGTCCCCCTGTTTTCTTTGGGATAAGGAAATAGGGGGAGTAAAACCCTGTACTGTTGGGGAATGGGTACTTCTTCTATTGCCCCTTGGGCAAGAAGCATAGTGACCTCTTGATCTAACAGGTTGATGAGAGAGGTCTGAGAATTTAACTGTCTTACCATTGCGGGAGGGGGAATGCAGGTAAAATGTAGCTTGTACCCCTCTTTTATAACGGAGCGAGTGCAATGTTCTGCTGTTATCTGCCCCCATCTGGGGGCAAAGTGACACAACCTTCCTGGAATGGTGGAAGGCTCTGGTCAAAGGCCTTGTGCTGAGACGGTTGAGGCTTAGCAGTCTTTGCTTTCCTTTGTTTAGATGGTTGCTGACTCTTTCGGGCAGGCTGACCTGCCGAACGTCCCTGCTGGGAATAAGAGGGGTAAAACCTTTTTTGAGAAGAATGGTTTCTTGAAAGATTTCTTCCTTGCAGGATCAGCTGTGGCCTTGGATAACCTATCCAAAGTGGAGTTGTCAGCATCCAGCTCATTGGCTTTCTCTTGCCAATTTTTGCCGAATAGATTCTCACCTGTAGAAGGGATATTGCCCAGTTTGTCCTGCACCCAGAGCTCCAAATCGGATGCCTGGAGCCAGGCAATTCTACGTGCACCTATGGGAATGGCAGAGGTTCTGCTTATGCACTCGAAACAGTCAAAAGCTGCACGATTGACAAATTTAGAAACATCCTGGGCATGTTTAACCAATGTGAGAAAATCTTGCCTCTTATCTTCAGGAAGAAGAGGGCTTAAAACCTCTAAATCCCCTGTGACTTCTTTAAGGAACATTCCCATATATAAAATATAGGAACTGATCCTGGCAGAAAGCATGGAAGCCTGGAAAGTACGACGTCCAAAGGCATCCAAAGTTCTACACTCACGTCCTGGAGGATTAGAGGCATGCCTCTTTGTACTCCTGATCCTTCTCATAGCTGATTCCACTACAATAGAGTGGTGAGGAAGCTGAGTCTTCTGGAAACCAGGACAAGGAGGGACACGATACATGGTATCCAGTCTACGAGAGTAAGGAGAGGTGGTAAGACGTGTTTCCCACATTCTTAGCATGAGATCATGTAAGATCTCATGGATAGGCAAAGTAGCTGCCTCCTTAGGAGCCCTGGGATATTGTAGAATCTCCAACTCCTTTGCCCTGGGCTCTGTTTCAGGAGTCACATTAATGGACAGACCTCGAGCCACCTCCCTGATAAAATCCTGAAAGGAGATATCTTCTGGAGGAGACATCCTGCGTTTAGGAGAGGAAGGCTCCTCTGGGAGAAGTACTCCGGTACCAACAGAGCTGTCAGAATCCTCAGATTCCTCCGAGGATTCAAAGTACCTTCTGTCCGGATGCTCCGGGGGGAATCGGTACCAGTGTATCGGTACCAGAAGGCATAGCATGACTGGGTGCCGGCAAAGCAGAAACCGATGTCGATGCCAATGCTATCGGTACCGGTACCGATGTCAATGCCGGTACAGGTTGAAGTGTCTGACGCGGTTCCGAGGGTGTCGATGCCGCAAGGAGAGCCGCCAGACTGCACTCAATAGCCAGGAACCTCTGGTCTATCGACGCTGCCGATGCCTGGGTGTCGGTACTGGAGAAAGCAGCCGGTACCCCTGAGCATGGCACCAGTAGTTCTGCCAAGCTTGAGGCCTCGAGAACATCCTGGAGCCCCGATAATGCTTTGGAAGCCGAAGCCTCCCGCCGGGGCAATTTTGCCGGTACAGAACCCTCAAGGGCAACGCCAAAGGCATATCGATGCTTAGAAGGAGATCTACCCTATGAGGACCGGCCAGACTTATGTTTAGTTACCTGAGATCCATGGGAGGAAGACGAAGCCCTGGAAGACGTCGATGCCACAGAAGCTGCATCGGAGGGAAAAAGGGTGCTGAGCTTAGCAGCTCAGTTTTGTCGACACCTCTTGGACATCATGGTACAAGCCATACACTCTGAGATGGAGTGGTCAGGACCTAAACATTTAAGACACTACTCATGGGTGTCGGAGATGGTACCGCCACACTTGGTGCACCTTTTGAAACCCGAAGCGGGTTTTTCCATGGTAGAGGAAATTTTGGGCCTAAGGCCCAAAATGGCGCGTGCACCTGGAAGAGAAAAGTTTGGAAAAAAATACTATATTTATTTATCTATTTTTTTTAAGAAATAAATAAAGAAAGAACCGGCGGTACTGGTATAGCGTTGAGGAAGGCAGACGCGACCACAAAAAAGAGAATAAGGAAAAAGTTTCTGCGGTGACAGGAACGACGACCTGCTGGCTCTGCGGAAAACTAAGAACTGGAGAGAGGCAGTTGGGAAAGGCGGAAAGGCAGTACGCAGGCACTGTGGGATGCTCCCAAAGGCTTTCTAATTGGACGCTGGGGAGCGTTCTCGTGCAGGCTCCGTCGATACTGACGATACTCATATATGAAGACTACATTCCTGCTTGTTCCTGGAGATAAGCACTGCTCCACTTGCAGAATTCCACCTGCCAGCTCTTAGCAGAACAGCAAGACTAAATCAAAAATAGAACCCTCCTCTCAAACCTGCTCAGCTACAGACAGATCAAGAGGAAACCTGGATTCTCACAGATCTGTCATCATACAGTTTAAATCTTTCAGCTACAAAAGAACTAGCTCTAGAGACCAGTCTCGTGACTACCTCCTCACCACAGCCTCAAACAGATCCTACAGCAGTCTCTGCAGTAACCTTGCGATGCGCTCTCCTGCAGTTCTTATTGGCAATGGCATTTGTTCTTTGAAAGCAAAGACGTATTGAGGCTTTCTCCAATGTGCTTTTAAATTATGCACTTACACCCATTAAGTTAATTTAAATGAAAAAAGCAAATCAAAATGTAAAACTATTTAAGCTTTAACAAACTGTTTTAGTCGCTAGTTTTAAGTTTGTTCGTGAATACAATTACTTTGTTTGACAACCTGTTTGTCATTTTTTGTTAAGTACTTATTAAATATTTGTATCCTCTGTTTCAACCTTTTAAAACTCTTAAACTACTTTAATTTTCACCTTCAGCATTAAGTGTTAGTCTCACTGAGGCTCCCCATTTGCAAATGTACATTCCTTTCCCTACAATCCATATGAATTGGTTACACACTATTCCTTGCATGACTTAAGGCACAGGTTCCAAAGGGCAGCTATATACTAAAATTTATCAGTAATGTCTATAGATCATTTATGTAAAATCTGTACTTGGCATCGTTTGGGGAATTGAGGCGGGCATCTAAATATAGTATTTAATTTTGCAAAATACTACATTTGCAAAAATCAAATTTTTAATAGCATTTGCTTATCAATTTTTATACCTTAGGCAGCTGGTAGTTTGCTTTGAGCCTAAGGATATGAGTTTTATTGATGTATGAACTATATATGTAATGAACTATATAGGTGTAACAGATTTAGGTGTGTATAGTATGCTATGTATATGTTTTTGTGTATGTGAGGTTTATTAAAAGGTAACGCTTATACTGAATATGTATTTTATGTATACTAATTTTAACACATTAGTTGTTTCCCTACTCCTTTTTTGTTGATACTTTGATCCTTTATCTTTATTTGCGAGATTTGATATACCGCCCTTGCCGGAGCGTCAGGGCGGTGTACAATAAAACAATATATTGGCTACAGGAAAATTGAAGGAAGAAAGGAACGCCAGCGGCAGACAGGAAAGGAAAGAGAAAGTGTAGCAAAACAAGGTGGGGGGAGGGTTTAGCATGGGGGACATGGGTATAAGGCCGGGAGAGAGTAGTCGCTAACTGAATAGATGAGGATATTCCTAAGTTACTGGCGTCTGAGGGCTTGGTGGGGGAGGGTCAGACGACAGAGGGCCAGAGCCATCAGCGAGTGGAGGAAGATCATAAGCCTGACAGAATAGGTGCGTTTTAAGAAGCGCTTTGAAATGTGGAAAGGATAGTTCGATGCGAAGGGAGTGCGGGAGCGAATTCCACGAAGCGGGACTGAGAAAGAAGAAGGCAGAGTGACAGGTGAGCTCGAGGTGGGCCTGGGAGGGAGAAGGGAGGAAGAGACGGTTGCCATGTGCAGAGCGGAGGAGACGAGGGACTGGTTGGAGGTGAATGATATCAGCCAGATATTGTGGAGTGCTGGTGTGTAGGACTTTATGGGTGATAGTAAGGAGTTTGTAGACGAATCTGACTTTAATTGGAGTGGAGGAGTAGCCTAGTGGTTGGGGCAAGGTACTTCAGGCTGGAAGGTCAGGGGTTCAAATCCCACCAGAGGACAGCAACCTTGGGCCGGAAGGACTGGGGTTTCTAGTCCCACAGGTGCTCCTTGTGGTCTTGGGCAAGCCACTTAACCCTCCACAGCCCATGTTCCCTGTAAAATAGTTATCTCCAAGTTATAATGCCCTGTTCAATGTAATTTCAGTTTGTTCAATGTAAACCGCACTGATGCAAAATAGCGCAGTATATAAGAGAATGTAATAAATAAATAAAAATAAATAAAATTGGGAGCCAATGGAGGGAAAAAGGGAGGGAGTGATATGGGCAGTAACAGGGGAATCGGTGATTAAGCAGGTGGCGGTATTTTGGACTAACTGGAGGCGACGTAATTGGTAGCGAGGAAGACCAGTGAAGACAGAATTACAGTAATCTAAATGGGTGATCACAAGGGACAAGACAAGGGTAGTGATAGCAGTGGGAGAAAGGAATGGCCGAATAGATCTGATTCTACGGAGATGTAAAAAGGAGGTGCGCACCACAGAGGAAATGTGTTGGTGAAAAGAAAGAGAGGAGTCCAAAGTAACGCCCAAGTACCGAAGGGTGGAAACAAGGGGAATAGGACGGGCAGACATAATAGGGGATAAATTGGGAGGAAGGTTACGAAAGGAAAGCCAGATGGCAGAAGACTTGGACGGATTGACAAGAAGGAAGTTTTGTCTGAACCAGGAGGCAATGAGATCAAGGCAGTTATTGAATGGGGAGAGATCGGGTGCCGAGGAGGAAGTGTGATAGACCAAGAGAATATCATCAGCATAGATATAGGCAGAGATTCCAGCTTGTTGAATAAGCAAGGCAAGAGGAGCAAGCATAGAACCCTGAGGTACACAGCATTGTAATGGAAGTGAAGGTGAAACATCAGGACCCTCGTGAACAGCGAAAGAACGAGATGAAAGTAAGGACCGAAACCACTGCAGAACTGTCCCATAAAAACCCAGGTCAGATAGGTGCAAGAGAAGGGTACGATGATCGACAACATCAAAGGCGGAAGAAAGATCCAGTGATACAACAAGAGAGAGATCACCTCGATCGTGGGAATGGTGAATTTCAGAGAGAAGTGCCAAAAGGATAGTTTCAGTGCTATGGCCGGCGCGAAATCCTGATTAACAGGGGTGAAGAGAGAAGGTGGCATCGAGATGGATGGAAAGCTGAGAGAAAGCAAGCTTTTCAAGAATCATGGAAAGAAATGAGAGGATAGCAACTGGGCGCCAGTTACTAGGGACAGCCGGGTCTAAGGTGGGTTTCTTGAGAAGTGGCTGGACAATGGCATGTTTCCATCTGGTGGGAAAATGACCAGATGCAAGGCTAGAGTTCAGTATAGTTAGGGCGTATGGAATAAAGTGAAGCGAGGGATTAAGAAGCCAGGAAGAGGGAAAAGGGTCGAGAGAACAGGTGGTCTGATGGGAGGAGGATATAGCTTTAATGAGTTCAGCAGAGGTAACAGGGCTAAAGGTGCACCAAGTGTGGGGAAAAGTATGAGAGGTGGGCGGGGAATCAATTACGGGAAGGACAGGGGGGGTGGGGGGGGGGAAAGGGGCGTAGGACAGGCCGAGAAGGACAAGCGAAGGGAATGGACCTTGTCTGAGAAGAAAGAAGCGAGAGTGGTTGGGCTGGGGGTGGAAGGGGTGAGAGGGGAGGGGAAGGTAGAAGAGGAGGAGAGAGAGTGGTTGGGCTGGGGGTGGAAGGGGAAGGTAGAAGAGGAGGAGAGAGACTTAAGAACCTGATAAGAGCGCCTAGAAGAGTTTGAGGAGGCTATGAGATGTGAATAGCAAGATTTCTTAGCAGAGGTGATCATGGAACGATAATGGTGGTGTGCCTGGCGGAACGCAGAGGCAGAAGTAGGAGAGGGCTTTTTCCGCCACTGGTGCTCGGCACGACGGAGATGTGTGCGGAATAAATATAGGCCAGGATGGTACCAAGGGTGATGGGAGGAAGAGCAAAGGGAGATAGGGAGTGGGGCTAGAGTGTCGAGCGCAGCGGCGAAAGTGGTGGTCCAAGAATCCATCTGCTGATCTACCGTGAGGGAGGCAAAATCAGGGGGTAAAAGGAAATCGGCTGGGAGGAAGTGTTGGAGGGTAAGCAGGGTGAGATGACGTTTAAGAGACCGTGAGGGGGGGATCCATAATAACAAGTGAAGGGGACTCTGGGGGAAGAAAAGGGAAGGAAAACAGTAAGCAGTGATGATCAGACCAAGGGAGAGAAAGTGCTTGAATATTAGATGGTAGGAAGGGGGAAGACGTAGTGGTGAGAATGAGGTCCAGAATATGGCCGGAGGCGTGTGTTGGACAGGTCACATGTTGAGTAAGGGAAAGATCATCGAAAAGTGAGGCTAAGGCCTTGTCACGGGGCTTGGTTGGAGAACCAAAGTGAGAGTTGAGGTCGCCCAAAACAACCAGATGGGGGGGACAGGAGAGTGGAATCTGATAGGGAGAGAAGTAGGGAGTCCCAAAGGTCCGAGCGGAGTGAAGGAGGGGCACAAAGGAGAAGGAAATACACAGGGGTAGAGGACCCTAAACAAAGGAGAAGAGATTTGGGATAGTGTGGGGGAGGAGTGACCAGCGAGAAAGAGAGTGAGGACCTGTGAATGAAAGCTACACCCCCGCCTGTTCGGCGGAGGCGAGGCGTGTGCAGAGCAGAATAGCCTGGAGGGAGACAGCGGTGGAGTAGGCCATCTTCCCCCTCACGAAGCCAGGATTCAGTGATAAAAAGAGCATCCAAGGAATGTTGAGACAAAAGATCATGGACTAAGTGGGTTTTTGTGCGGAGGGAGCGGCAGTTGAGAAGAGCAAATATAAGTGTCAGCCAGGCAATGGATGAGGGGGCCAAAGGGGGAGAGCTTGTAGGCGGCCAGCAGGAACGGCATGGGAGAAGGTTGAGCATGTTACGCGCGGAGAGCCCTGAGAGAGCTGAGACAGACGTGGGTGGGCAGGCGGTGACCCCAGAAGACGGGAATGGCAGACATGCTGGGAATAATATGGGTGCCGAAAGCTCGTGCAGATGAACAGGGCAGAGGAGATAAGGGACCGAGCGCAGATATCAGACTTACCGCTAAAACGGCAAGGAGGACGGGCAGCCAAAGGAGAGGGGTGGTACAGGTAGACTGACAGAAACATAGAAATATGATGACAGAAAAAGACCACATGGTCTATCTGGTCTGTCCTTCCATATCAACAACTACAACAGTACCCTTTTTACCTTTAGAGATCCTCTGTGTTTGTCCCATGCTTTTTTAAATTCAGTTACTGTCTTCATCTCTGGATGCCCCCGTCGTCGCCCCAAGGAGCTCGCCCAAGGAGCACATCCTGTTCCTTCGGCGCGGAACACCGCCGCCAGGGTCTTTAAATCTATGTGGCTACCTGGATGTCGACGCGGACACGTTGCACGCGCCTGTGTCATGTCCAGGAGGCGGTACTGCAAGGCTTGACTGGCAGGAGAGCAGGCAGCAAGCACCTGGATGTCGACACAGACACGTGCACGTCCGGGAGGCGGTACTGCAAGGCTTCATTGGCAGGAGAGCAGGCAGCAAGCACCTGGATGTCGACGCGGGAGGAAGTAGTTTCCTATCTGCTTGGTTTGTTACATGAATACATATCTGCCTGAGTGTTACATTCTTTGGACTCAGGATTATTAGTTGTTCATATTGTGGCTGAAAGGAGAACTACCATGTATTTTCAGTTATAGGTCCTATGTTATGGAACTTCCTTTTGGACATGTTGCGGAGTGAAAGTTATCTTACTTTTAATAAAAAGCTTCAAGCATATCTTTTAGGAAAGCTTTTCATACAGAATAAGTTGAGTTTTCATATTTTACTTCATCTATTTTGTTTATTTAGTGTAATATCACACTGTATCAATTGTTGTCTGTGTGACTATGATTATTCCCAGAGGATAAAGCACAGTTACTTACCTGTAACAGGTGATCTCTGGGAACAGCAGGAATAAGTCTTCACATATGGGTATCGTCGGTACCAACAGAGCCTGCGCGGGAACGCTCCCCAGCGTCCAGTAAGAAAGCTTTTGGGAGCATCCCACAGCGCTTGTGCGCTGCCTTCCCGCCTTTCCCAACCGCCTCTCTCCAGTTCGAGTTTTAAAGCTGAGAAAAAGAGAGAAAGAGAAGAGGAAAGGAAAGATAGATAGAGAGATACAACTCCTAGGGGAGGTGGGTGGGTTGTGAAGACTTATTCCTGCTGTTCCCAGAGATCACCTGTTACAGGTAAGTAACTGTGCTATCTCCAGGAACAAGCAGGAATGAGCCTTCACATATGGGGACTCCCTAGCTGCAGATGCCAGGGAGAAACCCCAGGTTGTGTGTCCTTGAAAAGGACTCTACCTCCCCCAATCGATCTCTGGCATCCGACCAGGGTAGGTGGGTAGGAGTTGATTAGGAATGGAACAGGTGTTTGAGGACAGCCTGACCAAACAAGGCATCCCGGCGGGAGTCCTTGTCCAAACAGTAATGGGCTGTGAAGGTATGAACCGAGGCCCAGATGGCCGCTCGACAGATTTGGTCGATGGACACAGAGTTTAGATGAGCCATTGAGGCTGCCATGGCTCTCACATTGTGAGCTGTGACATGGCCCTCCAGAGAAATGTTCCTACTCTGGTAGGCAAAAGAAATACACTGAGCAATCCAGTTGGACAGTGTTCTCTTAGAGACTGGAAGTCCTAAATGAGAAGGATCAAAAGCAACAAAGAGTTGAGAAGACTTTCTATGTTGCTGTGTTCTTTGTAAGTAAAAAGCGAGAGCTCTCTTACAATCCAAGGTATGAAGATTCCTCTCTGCATTTGATGCATGAGGTCCGGGAAAAAAGACAGGTAAATATACCTCTTGGTTCAGATTAAAAGGCGAGACCACTTTAGGCATAAAGTGTGCATTGGTCCTGAGGACTACCTTATCATGATGGAACCCTGTATAAGGTGGATTAGGCACCAAAGCTTGCAACTCACTGATGCGGCATGCTGAGGTGACTGCAATGAGAAAAACAACTTTCCAAGAAAGAAATTTCAAGGAGGTGGTGGCTAAAGGTTCAAAGGGTGGCTTCATAAGCTGGCCAAGAACCAGGTTTAAGTCCCATGCCACTGGAGGTGGTCTAATGGGAGGTTTAGTTAAAAGAAGGCCTCTCATGAATCTTGCTATAAGAGGGTGAGAGGAAATAGGTTGTCCATTAAGAGGCTTGAGAGACGCTGCAATAGCACTCAAATGGACTCTTACTGAATTCGTTTTTAGGCCTGCATGGGATAGATGCAGGAGATACTCTAGTAGAGAATTCAGAGGTATTACAAGAGGGTTTAGACCCTTCTCTGAACACCAAATGGTAAATCTTTTCCATTTGAAAGCATAGGAACGTCTAGTAGAAGGCTTTCTAGAGGCATGAATAACATCTCTGATTTGCTGAGAGAGATGAAAATCTTGAAGGTCTAGGCCCTCAGCAACCAAGCCCTGAGATGGAGCGACTGGGGGTTTGGGTGCCACAACGTTCCCTCTTCCTGGGACAGAAGGTCTGGCGCAGAGCCCAAGTCCAGGGAAGGAGCTTGAGAGAGATGCAGAAGTAGAGGGTACCACACTTGGCGTGGCCAATGTGGTGCTATGAGGATCATGGTCCCTCGATCTCTCTGAAGCTTGAATAGTGTTTTGGGAATGAGGGGAATTGGTGGAAAGGCATAAAGGAAGTCTTGACCCCAGTGAAGGAGGAAGGCATCCTTGGCCTGAACTCCCTGACACGGAATTCTGGAACAGAACCGGGGAAGTTTGGCATTCCACGGACTTGCAAAGAGGTTTATGTCCGGGGTTCCCCAAATTCGAAAAATCCTGGCTACCTGGTCCATGTGGAGGGACCACTCGTGTGGGAGCAGAACTCGACTGAGTCTGTCTGCCCAAGAGTTTTGAATGCCTGGAAGATATACTGCCAGAAGATGGATGTGATGCTCTCTGGCGAAGGCCCACAGTCGCAAAGCTTCGTTGCAAGAGACAGAGAGCCAGTCCCGCCCTGCTTGTTTACATAGAACATGGCTACTTGGTTGTCCGTATGGATGAGGACTGTCCTGTAGCTGAGCAGGGAATGGAACACTCTGAGAGCTAAGAATATTGCTCTGAATTCCAAGAGATTGATATGCAGAGAAGTCTCCTGTGGAGACCAGATGCCCTGGGTGGAGAGATCCTGCAGATGAGCTCCCCAACCCATTGGAGAAGCACCTGTTGTCAGAGTTGCTTGGGGTAGCGACTGCTGAAAAGGGTACCCCAGCAACAGATTTGGAGGGGACTTCCACCACTGGAGAGACCAAAATAGGCGACTGGAGTCTGCTATTTTGTCTGACAGGCAACCTGATGCCTGAGTCCATTGGGTGGACAAAGTCCATTGAGCTGCCCTCATGTGAAGGCGAGCATATGGAACCACATGCACGGTGGATGCCATGTGGCCTAATAGTTGTAACATTTCTCGAGCAGTTAAATGGGACTTTAACTGTATCTGGGAGGCTAACTGCACCAAGCGTAGGCAACGGGCCTGAGGAAGATAGGCCCTTGCAGTTGTGGTATCCAGCAAGGCCCCTATAAACTCCAGAGACTGAGTAGGGGTGAGATGGGATTTTGGGATATTTATTACCAGTCCCAAATACTGAAGGACACGCATTGTGCAGGTTAGACAAATCTGGGCCTCTGACTGGGATGGAGCTCGAATGAGCCAGTCGTCCAGATATGGGAAAACGAATATTCCTAGAGTGCGTAGAAATGCAGCTACTACCGCCATGCATTTCGTGAACACCCTTGGTGCAGAGGCCAGACCGAAAGGAAGCACCCTGTATTGGTAGTGCTTTCCTTGAAAAAGGAACCGAAGGAACCTTCTGTGTGTTGGATGGATGAGGACATGGGTGTATGCATCCTTGAGATCTAGAGAACAAAGCCAGTCCTGACTCTGAAGGTATGGCAGCAGAGTACCGAGAGAAATCATCTTGAATTTCTCTTTGAATAGAAACGTGTTCAATTCTCTGAGATCTAATATGGGTCTGTAGCCCCCTGTTTTCTTTGGAATAAGAAAATAAGGGGAGTAGAACCCCGAGCCCTGTTGAAGGGGTACTTCTTCTATTGTCCGCTATGAGGAAGAGAAGCTTTCATGTGAGAACTTTAATGGAGCTGACCCCATTGGTTCGAAAGGATTGTGCATGAGTTGTGCAAGGACAACATTCAGATCCCACAGGGTGGGAGGTGGACAGAAAGGTGGCTTGGTCAGGAGAAGACCCCGTATGAATCTGGCCACTAAGGGGTGCGTCCGGATAGGGCGGCTCTCTAGAGTATGGTGGGAGGCCACAATGGCGGATAAATGTACTCTCACCGAACTGGTTTTGAGACCAGAAGTAGACAAATGTAGCAAATAGTGAAGTCAGTCTGGAATGGGACATGTGAAAGGATCCAGTGCTTTAAGAGAACACCAGATGGAGAACCTGCTGCCATTTAAAGGTGTAAGAGCATCTGATTGAATCCTCTCTTGATGATAAAAGGACATGCAACATGTCCTCTGAAATTTAAGTGTGAGAGGACAAAGCGTTCTGCTTCTAGACCATCAACCGGAGCAGCTTGAGGTTGGGGTGCAAAAGGGTACCCTGCTTCTGGGAGAGAAGCATTGGTGAATAACCAAGCCTGGGGAGAGGTGTTTGAGCAAGTTGAAGGATGAAAGGAAACCATGGTTGTCTGGGCCAGTGCGGAGCAATGAGAATCATTTGGCCTGGAGTTTGAAGAGTATCTTCACTATGAGTGGACGTGGAGGGAAAGCATAAAGGAGCTCTCGACTCCAATGGATGAGGAAGGCATCTGATGATTCCCTGTGGGGAGGGAATCATCGAGCAGAATCAAGGTAGTTGGGCACTGAGGGGAGATGCAAAGAGGTAGATTAATAGCACCCCTCAGAGTTGGAACAAGCATTGAGTTACTTGAGGTTCCAGCATCCACTCATATGGATGGAGGATTTGGCTCAGCCTGTCGGCCAATTGATTCTGTTCTCCCGGAAGGTAGACTGAGTGAAGGTGAATACCATGGGAAATTGCCCAGTTCCACAGGCAAATGGCCTCTTTGCACAGGGCTTGAGAGCCTGTCCCTCCTTGTATGTTTATATAAAACATAGCTACTTGGTTGTCGATCTGCAGAAGAAGAGAATGCTCCTTGAGAAGATTCTGATGGCATTGAAGACCGCTCGGAGCTCTAGAAGGTTGATCTGGAGCAGTTTCTCCTGAGCGGACCAAAGGACCTGCACTGTGAAAACACTGAGATGGACTCTCCAGCCTAGTTTTGATGCATCAGTGGTTAGGATAGACTGTGGTGGAGATCTCTGAAAAGGTGACCCTTCAATTAGAATCTGTGGTGTGACTCACCACTGTAGGTCTGCCTTCATATGTGGAGTGATGCTGACCAGGTCTGACAGATGACCTTGGACTGCTTCCACTGGCGTGATAGAGCCCACTGTGAAATCCTCATGTGGAGACGAGCGTAGGGTATGACATGGACTGTGGAAGCCCTGTGGCCTAAAAGGCAAATGCTTATGTATATTCAGGTACTTTATATATTGCCCCCCATTACATTGGGGCAGTTTACAACATTACAAAACAGAAGAAACGGAAAAAGAAAAAGAACTACAATTCATATATAGGAAAGAGGTGGAAAGAAAATTCATTCATTCAAAACATACTTAAAAAGAGGTGGGCAGAGCGGTGGATTGGGGGGTCATGGGGGAAGGTTAAAGGCAGAAGAAAAGAGGTGCGTAGAAATGTTCTGGTAGGAACTGATGGTGTTGCTGCACCTGTGTGGCTAAGGTAATTAGACAGAGACGTCTGTTGTCTGGGAGGAAGGCTCTGCTCTTTATCGTGTCTAAATGAGCTCCTATGAGCGCGAGTTTCTGGGTTGGGCAGAGATGTGATTTTGGATAATTTATCACAAAACTCAACTCCTGAAGGACATAATTTTCTCCCCTTACCCTGGACCGATCACTAATCGACTTTTCTATCCTAGTAATGCTTACACCTAGCAGAACTAACAATATTACACAATTTAAAAATAAGTTCAAATCATATAATGAAAATAAATGTTTAAATGACACCAAACCGCATTTATATTCCTCCGATACTGATCTTGATGTTGTCGTTAATAATTGGAACACCATCATCTCGAAGGCAGCACACAACACAACACCACAAAACTTCAAACCTAAAAACTCCAAAAATTGGTACACCTCTGATCTCCGGAAGTATAAGCAAGCTCTGAGAAAACTGGAACACAAATGGAGAGCAACAAGATTCCACACTGACAACCAGACCTATATGTCTATACTCAAATCCTATAAGGAAGCAGTAAACAATAGGAAAAAGGATTATCACTCTAAACTCTTGACAAGAGCACTTAACAGACCTAGAGAGCTCTTCACAATTGTCAGATCACTCACTAAAACCCCTAACCCTGATTCAGACCTTACCCAAATTGATCCCCAAAGACTAGCCGACTATTATATGAGCAAACTTATACCCATATCCACTTGCGAGCCCCATCTAGCCCCAACCACCATGAGTCAAATAATGTTAGTCACCTAAACCAAGTTACGTGGTCCTCATTCTATCCCATCACCATCAAACAGCTTAAAAATGTAATAGCAAACCTTAACACCACCACATCCCCTGCCGATCCATGTCCTGTTATTTGGATTAAGTCCACAAAAGATGATTTCTCCCCAATCATACTTAACATAGTTAATAGATCCCTGGAAACAGGCCAAATGCCAACACTGAAACAAGCAATCAATCGCCCTATCCTCAAACCCAATATAACTGACACTTCTCTCCCAAATTCTTATCGCCCCATCTCTAGCCTTCCTCTGCTGACAAAAATTATTGAAAAAGCAGTGCCAATCCAACACTTCACCGACCAAACTTATATCTCACAGCCAGCCACACTCAGGAGTCAGGTTGTCATCCCCTTCACAGCCACCCCGCAAGAGCACAGCCCCGCACTCTAGACCACGAGACACCCGCAGGTAGAAGGTATTCCTACTTTGACCTGTCAATCTGTAAATAGTTAAACCAGCCTGTAATATGTGAGCTGCCCCTGTCACCTGTGACAGCCAGCCTGCCTGTACATAGTTACCCTATTAGCCCATGTAAAAATCCCTGTTCTCTGTAAGTCCAGTGTGGGCCCTGCCTGCACAGCACAAGTTTGTTGACTGTACGCCGCACTGATTTGAAAGAGCGCGGTACAGAAAAGACATTAAATAAATAAATAAATTACAAGACTTTGTTGACTTAAATGTCCCCTTGGACACCCAACAGCATGGTTTTAGACAACACCACAGTGTCGAAACCCTTATGCTGAACACACTCATCTGTGGCATTAACAACTGCAAACAAGTATTTATGCTTGTGTTTCTCGATATAGCTGTCGCCTTTGACAGTGTTTGCCACAAATCTCTCATTTCCAGACTTCAACAAATTAGCCTACAAGGTACTGTATTACATTGGTTTAAATCTTATCTCACAGATTGCACTCAACAGGTCCTGAGTGGTTCAGCAACCTCCTCTATCTTCAACCAGACCCAGTGTGTTCCTCAAGGCTCCTCCCCCTCTGCCCTCCTTTTTAACCTTAATATGCAACCCATTTGCAACAACCTCAGGAAACGAAGTACATTATCATCTATAAACAGATGATATAATGTTCTATCACCCAATAGATATCTCCAACCCCCTTTGCCCCCAAATTCAAGAGTGTCTCAAGGACATTACCAACTGGCTCTCTGCACACAACCTATGTATCAATTTAAATAAAACAGAAATTCTATACATAACCTGGGACCAGAGCTTTTCACCACCCAATAAAATTTACATAAATTAAGTTGCCATAGAAGTTAAACAGGAAGTCAAATACTTAGGTATCATCCTTGACCAGTCACTATCCATGTCCTCATATATAAAAGCTGTAACCAAGACAATTTACTTTAAACTAAAAACAATTCAACCACTAAAACACCTTCTGGATAATAGCGACTTCCGCTTAGTCCTACTTGCCCTCATTATGCCTCACCTCGATTACTGTAAAAGCATACTTCATGGCCTACCCAAAAAAAACCACACATCAACTTCAAATGGCACAGAGCCTTGCTGCCCGTATAATTCACAATACTCACTGATACGACCACATCACGCCACTAATCCAGACCCTCCATTGGCTACCCATAGAAGCACACATCAAATACAAATATCTACTGATAACCTTCAAACTATACAATAAGACTGCCCCCTCATGACTCTCTTCTCTTATCACCTCTAGTGATCCCAATAGATCTAGAAGAACGTGCACTCAGAATACCCTCTCAATTCCAGCCCATTTTCGTAACACAATCAAAACTACAAGTTCAAGAGCGTTCTTGTTTGTAGCCCCTACTCTCTGGAATGCTCTCCCAGACAACCTAAGACTAATAAAAGATCTACAGACTTTTAGAAAAGAGCTTAAAATGTTCCTCTTCATTCAATACTTAACCTCAACACCTCTATTACTCCTCTTTGATCATGATCATGATCTAATGCTTAACAGACTAAAACAAATAGGAACCCACTCAACTGTACAAAATTGGTTCACCTCATATCTAACTGATCGAACACAAACCGTCCGAACACACACAGAAACTTCTAAAACATACAAACAGGAAATTGGTCTCCCACAAGGCTCCGCCCTCTCTGCCCTCTTATTTAATATATATATCCAACCAGTCTGTGACATTTTCAAGAAATTTAAAGTCCACTACCACATATACGCAGACGACATGATGATGTACATACCATTCACAATCCCAACACTCCCACTACAACTGTTAACAGAATGCTTCTCTGAATGAACAATCTGGCTAAAGGAACACAATCTCCATATCAATCATTCTAAAACGGATATATTAATAGTAACTAAAAATCAATCCTACATACCTCCAACACACATCACTCTCCAAAATCACAACATTACTATAAAAAATGAAGTGAAATACCTAGGTGTCACCCTTGACTCACACCTTAGTATGGACACACATATTAGAAACATCACTAAGAAAATCTACTTTAAACTCAAAATTTTAAAACAATTACATCCTCTTGTACTTCTACATGATTTTCTGAGCATTGTCCAGGCCATCATCACCCCACACTTTGATTTCGCAAATCTCACCCTACTAGGAACAACAAAACAAAACATTAAAAGACTCCAACTTGCCCAAAATGCAGCAGCAAGAATTGTAATGAAGGTTCCACCATTTGAACACATTACCCCTATGCTAGCAAACCTTCACTGGCTCCCAATTCAATCCAGAATAAATCACAAATTGATTATCACTACATTTAAGACACTAAATACAATGGCCCCAGTCCCCTTAACAAAACTTATCACTAAAGACACATCCCAAACTACGCTACGGAGAGGCCACACGAATAAAATTAGGATCCCGAAAGAATTCACAACTACTAAAAAAACTACTAATAAAAAAGCGTTTTCACATGCAGCTCCCACCCTATGGAACTCCCTCCCCGAAGAAATAAGAGCATTAAATGATGCAAATGAACTCCGCAAGAAATTAAAAACATATCTATTCATCTCCCATTTTGGCACACTTGAAAATACCTTACCTCTAACAGGTAATGGTTAATAGCGACCTAGGGTACACCAACTCCAATTCTCCTACCTAACTACAATTAAAGTCGATTAAATAACTACTTGTAAATCTTGTAAATAGATATATGTAATAGTTCAAATTATGTAAATAGTTCGATTGTTATTTAACAAATTTTACCATATTTAGTCCACTCATGTTTAATGTATTTAGCAAAATTGTACCTAGTTAACTAATGTTCCATGTAAAACAGATTTGTAAATCTGTTCATTCTTTGTTCATTGTAAACCGCACCTGATCTGTGGAAGGTAGCGGTATATAAGCAACTGTTAAATAAATAAAAATAAATAAATGATCTCCCCCTACTTCTCTCCGCTCTATACTGGAGAAAGCGTAGTTACTCACCTGTAACAGGTGATCTCCGGGAACAGCAGGAATAAGTCTTCACATATGGGTATTGTCGGTACCAACGGAGCCTGCGTGGGAACACTCCCCAGTGTCCAATAGGAAAGCTTTTGGGAGCATCCCACAGCGCCTGCGTGCTGCCTTCCCGCCTTTCCAACCCTCCCTCTTCAGTTGAGTTTATAGCTGAGACCAAAGGAGAGAGTAGACAAAGAGAGAGATAGAGACAACTCCTAGGGGAGGTGGGTGGGTTGTGAAGACTTATTCCTGCTGATCCCAGAGATCACTTGTTACAGGTGAGTAATGACGCTATCTCCAGGAACAAGCAGGAATGTAATCTTCACATATGAGGACTCCCCAGCTGAGAGATGCCAGGGGGATGACCCCAGGAAGCTGCGAACCCCAGGTGAGATGGGTCATGCTTCCTCCCATGGATCTCTGACTTTGAAACCCAGGACGGCGGGTAGGAGGTGTACTAAGTCTGAAAGAGATGCTGGAGCACAGCCTGGCCAAACAAGGCATCACGACAGGAGTCCTTGTCTAAGCAATAGTGGGCTGTAAAGGTGTGTACCGAAGCCCAAGTGGCTGCTCTACAGATGTCATCAATGGACACAGAACAAAGATTAGCCATTGAGGCTGCCATTGCTCTCACATTGTGAGCTGTGACATGACCTTTGAGAGAAAGTCCCTTACTCTCATATGCAAAGGATATGCAATTTGCAATCCACGTAGAAAGAGTTCTTTTGGAAACTGGAAGTCCCAAATGACTAGAATCAAAAGCAACAAAAAGCTGAGAAGATTTTCTATGTTGCTTAGTTCTTTGAAGGTAAAAAGCTAAGGCTCTTTTACAATCTAAGGTATGAAGATTCCTTTCTGCATTAGAGGCATGAGGCCTAGGGAAGAATACAGAAAGGTAAACCGCTTGGTTTAAATGAAAAGGCGAAACCACCTTTGGCATAAAGTGAGGATGAGTCCTAAGAACTACCTTATCATGGTGAAATTTTGTATAAGGAGGATTCGCCACTAAAGCCTGTAATTCACTGATGTGTCTTGAAGAAGTGAGGGCAACCAGGAAGATAACCTTCCAGGAAAGAAACTTTAGAGCTGTAGTGGCTAAAGGCTCAAAGGGCGGTTTCATGAGCTGCCCGAGAACAAGACTCAGATCCCATGCCACTGGTGGTGGCTTAATGGGAGGTTTTGTTAAAAGTAAACCTCTCATAAATCTCGCTACCAGCGGATGAGAGGAAATAGGTTGTCCATCGAGAGGTTCGCAAAAAGCAGCAATGGCACTAAGATGGACCCTTACTGAATTGGTTTTAATACCAGAATCTGATGAGGTAGATACTCCAGAAGCGATTCCACAGGCACTGTATGGGGGTTAAGTCCCCTTTGAGAACACCATACAGAGAATCTCTTCCACTTAAATGCGTAGGATCGCCTTGTGGAAGGCTTCCTGGAAGCCACAAGGATATCCTTTACCTGTTGAGATAGGTTGATATCCGGGAATCCAGGGCTTTCAGTAACCAGGCCCTGAGGTGCAGGGACTAGGGATTCGGGTGCAATAGCTTCCCGTTCTCCTGAGAAAGAGATCTGGAGCACATCCCAACTCCAGAGGTGTGGCTTGAGAGAGACGCAGAAGCAGAGGATACCATGTCTGTAATGGTCAACGTGGAGCTATGAGTATCATATGCCCTGTGTCTCTCTGAAGCTTGATCAAAGTTTTGGGAATGAGAGGAATGGGTGAGAAGGCATAGAGGAAGTCCCGACCCCAATGAAGGAGGAAAGCATCCCTTGCCTGACAGTTTTGAGCTGGAATACTGGAACAGAATCGGGGAAGTTTGGCATTCTGTGGACTTGCAAAGAGGTCTATATCTGACATTCCCCAGATTCGAAACACTCGAGCAAGCTGGTCTGAGTGCAGACACCATTAGTGTGACAGCAGTATTCGACTGAGTTTGTCTGCCCAAAGATTTTGAATGCCCGGAAGATATACCACTAGGAGGTGGATTTGAAGCTCTCTGGCGAGGGCCCACAGTCGCAAGGCTTCGTTGCATAATGACAGAGAGCCTGTTCTGCCCTGCTTGTTCACACAGAACATGGCTACTTGATTGTCGGACTGGACCAGAACTGTCTTGTAGCTGAGATGGGCCTGAAAATCTCGGACAGAATGGAAAATGGCTCTGAGCTCCAGGTGGTTTATGTGAAGACAAGCCTCCTGTGTGGTCCAGAGACCCTGAGTTGATAAGATTGTGCAAGTATGCCCCCCAACCCAACTTGGACGCATCTGTTGTTAGAGCGGTTTGGCATAGAAGCTACTGGAAAGGAGAACCCACGAGAAGCTTTTCGAGCGACAGCCACCATTGAAGGGACAAAATGAGACATGTGGAGTTTCTGATTTTGTCCATTAGCCAACCCGAGGCCTGTGTCCACTGAGAGGATAGGGTCCACTGGGCTGCTCGCATATGAAGGCGAGCATAGGGAACCACATGTAGAGTGGATGCCATATGCCCCAGAAGCTGAAGCATCTCCCAAGCAGTCAGGAAGACCTTCACAGCTGCTTGGGAGGCCAGCTGTACTATACGAAGACAATGTGGCTGTGGCAGGAAAGCCCTCAACTGCCTTGTGTCTAGACGAGCTCCTATGAATTCTAGAGACTGAGAAGGGGCGAGATGAGATTTTGGGAGGTTTATGACCACTCCCAAGTATTGAAGGATTCGCATGGTGTGAGAAAGAGCGAAGCTGACTTCTGGAGCTGTTAATGCTCAAATGAGTCAGTCGTCTAAGTAAGGGAAGACAAATATTCCTTGAGTTGTCAGGAATGCTGCTATTACTGCCATGCATTTTGTGAAGACTCTTGGGGCAGAAGCCAGACCGAAGGGAAGAACCCTGTATTGGAAGTGTCTTCCCTGGAAAAGGAATCTAAGGCATTTCCTGTGATCTGCATGGATGACAATATGCGTATATGCAGCCTTTAGATCTAGAGAACATAGCCAGTCCTGACTCTGAAGGTATGGCAGGAGTGTTCCGAGGGAGATCATTTTGAATTTTTCCCAGAACAGATATTTGTTTAATTCTCCGAGGTCTAGTATAGGCCTGTGTCCCCCTGTTTTCTTTGGGATGAGAAAGTAGGGGGAGTAGAATCCCATACCCTGTTGGGGTATGGGTACCTCTTCTATTGCTCCCTGAGCAAGAAAGCATAGTTACTCACCTGTAACAAGTGATCTCCGGGAACAGCAGGAATTTAGTCCTCACATATGGGTATCGTCGGTACCGACGGAGCCTGCGCGGGAATGCTCCCCAGCGTCTAATTAGAAAGCTTTTGGGAGCATCCCGCAGCGCCTGCGTGCTGCCTTCCCGCCTTTCCCAACTGCCTCTCTCCAGTTGAGTTTTAAAGCTGAGACAAAGAGAGAGAGAGGGAAAGGGAAAGAGATAGAGAGAAAGAGGGAAAGGGAAAGAGATAGATAGAGAAATACAACTCCTAGGGAAGGTGGGTGGGTTGTGAGGACTAAATACCTGCTGTTCCCGGAGATCACCTGTTACAGGTGAGTAACTATGCTATCTCCAGGAACAAGCAGGAATGTAGTCATCACATATGGGGACTCCCTACCTTTAGATGCCAGGGAGAGACCCCAGAATTTGTGCGTACCTGAGAAGGGCTCCACTTCCCCCCATGGATCTCTGGCATCCTACCAGGGATGGTGGGTAGGAGTTGATTAAGTATGGAACAGGTGTTGGAGAACAGCCTGACCAAACAAGGCATCCCAGCGGGAGTCCTTGTCCAAGCAGTAATGGGCTGTGAAGGTATGAACCGAGGCCCAGGTGGCTGCTCGACAGATGTCGTCGATAGACACAGAGTGCAGATGAGCCATTGAAGCTGCCATGGCTCTCACATTGTGAGCTGTGACATGGCCCTCCAGAGGAAGATTCTTACTCTGATAGGCAAAGGAAATACACTGAGCAATCCAGTTAGTGTTCTCTTGGAGACTGGAAGACCCAAATGAGAAGGATCAAAAGCAACAAAGAGTTGAGAGGACTTTCTCTGTTGCTGTGTTCTTTGTAAGTAAAAAGCTAAAGCTCTTTTACAGTCCAAAGTATGAAGGTTCCTTTCTGCATTTGATGCATGAGGCCTTGGAAAGAACACAGGTAGGTAGACCACTTGGTTTAGATGAAAGGGCGAGACCACCTTTGGCATAAAACGTGAATGAGTCCTAAGGACTACCTTGTCATGATGGAACCTTGTATAGGGTGGATCAGCTACTAGTGCTTGCAACTCACTGATGCGACGTGCTGATGTGATTGCAATGAGAAAGAGAACCTTCCAAGAGAGGCATTTCAAGGAGGTAGTAGCTAAGAGTTCGAAAGGTGGCTTCATGAGCTGACCAAGAACCAAATTCAAGTCCCATGCCACAGGAGGTGGCTTAATGGGAGGCTTAGTTAGCAGAAGGCCTCTCATAAATCTTGATATAAGAGGATATGAGGAAATAGGTTGTCCGTTTAGAGGCTTGAAGGAAGCTGCAATAGCACTCAAATGGACCCTCACTGAGTTAGTCTTAATTCCTGCATTGGATAAATGAAGGATTTACTCCAGTAATGACTCCAGAGGTATGGCAATGGGGTTAAGACCCTTCTGCGAATACCATATGGTAAACCTTTTCCACTTGAAAGCATAAGAGCGTCTTGTGGAAGGCTTCCTGGAAGCATAAAGGATATCCTTTATTTGCTGAGGGAGGTTAAGATCATGGAGATCTAGGCCTTCAGCAACCAAGCCCTGAGATGCAGAGACTGGGGATTGGGATGCCATAACATTCCATTCTCCTGAGATAGGAGATCTGGAGCAGACCCTAAACTCCAGGGAGGGAGCTTGAGCGAGATGTAGAAGCAGAGGGTACCACACTTGCCGTGGCCAATGTGGAGCTATGAGAATCATACGGCCTCTGTCTCTCTGAAGCTCGAACAGGGTTTTGGGAATTAGGGGAATGGGTGGAAAGGCGTACAACAGGAAGTCTTGACCCCAGAAAAGGAGGAAAGCATCCCTGGCTTGAGCTCCCTGAGCCGGAATTCTGGAACAGAACCGGGGAAGTTTGGCATGCCACGGACTTGCAAAGAGGTCTGTATCCAGGGTTCCCCAAATTTGAAAAATCTTGGCCATGGTCTGCATGCAGAGACCACTCGTGTGGAAGCAGAACTCGACTGAGTCTGTCTGCCCAAGAGTTTTGTATGCCTGGAAGATACACTGCCAGGAGATGAATCTGATGCTCTCTGGTGAGGGACCATAGTCGCAAAGCTTCGTTGCAAAGCGACAGAGAGCCTGTTCCCCCCTGCTTGTTCACATAGAACATGGCTACTTGATTGTCCGTATGACTGAGGACTGTCCTGTAGCTGAGCAGGGTGTGGAACACTCGAAGAGCAAGGAAGATTGCTCTGAGCTCCAAGAGATTGATGTGTAGATGAGTCTCCTGTGGAGACCAGGTGCCTTAGATGGAGGTCTTGCAGATGAGCTCCCCAACCCATCGGAGAAGCATCTGCTGTGAGAGTTGCCTGGGGTAAGGGTTGTTGAAATGGGGACCCCAGCAAGCAGATTTTGAGTGGACTTCCACCACTGGAGTGACAAAATAAGGCAACCTGTGTTTGCTATTTTTTCTGACAGGCATCCTGATGGCTGGGTCCATTGAGTGGATAAAGTCCACTGGGATGCCCTCATATGGAGGCGAGCATAGGGAACCACATGCACAGTAGATGCCATGTGGCCTAGTAGTTGTAGCCTTTCTCGGGCAGTGACATGAGGTTTTAGCACTGCTTGAGAAGCTAACTGCACCATGCGAAGGCAACGGGCCTAGGGGAGATAGGCCCTTGCCTTTCTGGTATCCAGCAATGCACCTATGAACTCTAAAGACTGAGTGGGCGTTAGACTGGATTTTGGGATGTTTATTACCCGACCCAAATACTGAAGGATACGCATTGTGCAGGATAGAGAGGTCCTGGCCTCTGACTCTGTTGGGGCTCAAATGAGCCAGTCGTCAAAATAGGGGAAGACGAATATCCCTAGAGTGCGGAGAAATGCTGCTACCACAGCCATACATTTCGTAAACACCCTTGGTGCTGAGGCCAGGCAAAATGGAAGCACCCTGTATTGGTAGTGCTTTTCTTGAAAAAGGAACCGAAGAAACCTTCTTTGAGTTGAATGGATGAGAACATGGGTGTACGCATCCTTGAGATCTAGAGAACAAAGCCAATCCTGACTCTGAAGGTATGGCAGCAGAGTTCCAAGAGAAATCATCTTGAATTTCTCTTTGACAAGGAATTTTTTCAATTCTCTGAGGTCCAAGATAGGTCTGTATCCCCCTGTTTTCTTTGGGATAAGGAAATAAGGGAGTAAAACCCTGTACCCTACTGATGGATGGGCTTGGGCAAGAAGCATAGTGACCTCCTGACCTAACAGGTTGATGAGAGAGGTCGGAGAATTGAACTGCCTTATCTTTGTGGGAGGGGGCATGCGGGAAATATGAAGCTTGTACCCCTCTTTTATGATGAAGAGTGTCCAATGCTCTGCTGTTATCTGCCCCCATCTGGGGGCAAAGTGACACAACTTTCCTGGAATGGTGGAAGGCTCTGGTCCAACGAGAGCCAGGACGGCTAAGTTCTCTAGCTGAAAGTCAAAGGCCTTGTGGAGGCTGAGACTGCTGGGACGGCTGAGGCTTAGCAGTCTTTGCTTTCCTTTGTTTGGGTGGTTGCTGACCTTTCCTGACAAGCTGACCTGCAGAACGTCCCTGCTGAGAATAAGCAGGATAATATCTTTTCTTTTTATAAAAGAATGGTTTCTTGAAAGATTTCTTTCTAGCAGGATCAGCTGTGGACTTGGATAATCTATCCAAGGTGGAGTTGTCAGCATCCAATTCATTGGCTTTTTCCTGCCAATCTTTACCAAACAGGTTCTCACCAGTACAAGGGATATTTCCCAGTTTGTCTTGTACCCAGAGCTCCAGATCAGATGCCTGGAACCAAGCAATTCTACGTGCACCTATGGCAATGGCAGAGGTTCTGCTTATGCACTCAAAACAGTCAAAAGCTGCACGGTTGACAAATTTAGAAACATCTTGGGCATGTTTGACCAATGTGAGAAAATCCTGCCTTCTATCCTCAGGAAGAAGAGGACTCAAAGCCTCTAAATCACCTGTGACTTCCTTTAGGAACATTCCCATGTATAGACTATAGGAACTGATCCTGGCAGAAAGCATGGAAGCTTGGAAGACACGACGTCCAAAAGCATCCAAAGTTCTGCGCTCACGTCCTGGAGGATTAGAGGCATGCCTCTTTGCACTCTTGATCCTTCTCACAGCTGATTCCACTACAACAGAGAGGTAAGGAAGCTGAGTTTTTTGGAAACCAGGACAAGGAGGGACTCAATACAGAGTATCCAGTCTACGAGAATGAGGTGAGGTGGTAAGAGGTGTCTCCCACATTCTTAACATAAGATCATGCAAGATCTCATGGATGGGCAAGGTAGCTGCCTCCTTAGGAGTTTTAGGATATTCTAAAATTTCCAACTCCTTTGCTCTGGGCTCTGTTTCAGGGGCCACAGTAATGGAGAGACCCCGAGTCACCTCCCTGATAAAATCCTGAAAGGAAATATCTTCTGGAGGAGACATCCTGCGCTTAGGGGAGGGCGGCTCCTCTGGGAGAAGCATTCCTGCATCGACAGAACTTTCAGAATCTTCAGATTCCTCTGAGGACTCTAAGTACCGCCTGTCCGGGTGCTCTTGAAGAGCCCGATACCCGTACCGAACGAAGTTGGTACCGGGAATAATCGGTACCGGAGTATTGGTACCGTAAGGCATCGGATGACTGGGTGCCAGCAATACGGACACCAATGTCGATGCTATCGGTACCAGTACCAGTGCTGGAGTCGGTGCTGGTACCGGTTGAAATGTCTGACGCGGTTCCGAGGACATCGATGCTGCAAGGACAGCCGCCAGACTGCGCTCAATAGCCAGGACTCTCTGCCGATGCCTGGATGTCGGTACTGGAGACGTTCGCTGGTACTCCAGAGCATGGCACCAGTAGTTCTGCCGAGGTTGAGGCCTCGAGAACGTCCTGGGGCCCCGATAATGCTTTGGAAGCTGAAGACTCCCACCGGGGCAATTTTGCCGGTACAGAATCCTCAAGGGCAACGCCAGAGGCATCTCAATGCTTAGAAGGAGATCTACCCTTTGAGGACTGGCTGGACTTATGTTTAGTTACCTGAGATCCACGGGAGGAAGACGAAGCCCAGGAAGACGTCGATGCCACCGAAGCTGCATCAGAGGGAAACAGGGTACTGAGCTTGGCAGCTCGGTTCTGACCTCTCTTGGACATCATGGCACAGGCCATACATTCCGAGATGGAATGGTCAGGACCTAAACATTTCAGACACCACTCATGGATGTCGGTGACGGAGATGGTACGCCACACTTGGTGCACTTTTTAAAACCCAAAGAGGGTTTTTCCATTGTGGAAAAAATCTTGGGCCTAAGGCCCAAAATGGCGCGTGCACCTGGAGAAAAAATGGGAAAAAAGTACTAGAAATGTTTTTTTGTTAAAGAAAAGAAAGAAAGAAAAACCGGCGGTACCGGTAAAGCGTCGAGGAAGGCAGACGCGACCACAAAACTTTTCACGGTGACAGGAACAGAACCTGCTGGCTCCGCGGAAAACGAAGAACAGGAGAGAGGCAGTTGGGAAATGCGGGAAGGCAGCACGCAGGTGCTGTGGAATGCTCCCAAAAGCTTTCTAATTGGACGCTGGGGAGCGTTCCCGCACAGGCTCCATCGGTACCGACGATACCCATATGTGATGACTACATTCCTGCTTGTTCCTGGAGATGTGATGCGACCTCCTGACCCAAGGAATTGGTGGCAGGGATCTAAGAACTGGTCTTATAATTGTAGGAGGGGGCATGCTGTGAAAATGAAGTCTGTACCCCTCTCGTACAATGGACAGGGTCCAGTTTTCTGATGTTATTTGTTGCCATCTTCTAGCAAAATGGCATAACCTGCCTGGGATGGTAAGGGGTTCTGGACCTTTCAGGGGCAGAAAAACGAAGTTCTCTAGGAAGGAGTCAAAGCCCCTGAGGAGGCTGAGTCTGTTGAACCGGTTGATCTCTTGGAACTTGTGGCTTCGTCTGCTGTCTGTTCTGCAGTTGTCCCCTCTGGGGAACATGAACTGGGTAGTGTCCTTGATGGGTGTAAGATGGGTAAAATTTCTCTTTCTTGTTGAAAAAGGGTTTCTTGACTGACTTTTTCTTTGCTGGGTTGGCTGTAGACTTTGATAGTCTGTTCAAAGTAGTATTTTCAGATTCAATCTGATTGGCCTTGTTTTGCCAATCCTTGCCAAAGAGATTTTCTCCTGTGCAAGGAATGTTTCCCAGTTTATCTTGCACCCATTGCTCTAAGTCTGATGCCTAGAGCCAGGCAATACGACGTGCACTAATGGAAATAGCAGAGGTTCTGCTAATGCATTCAAAGCAATCAAAGGTTGCACAGTTTACAAATTTAGAGATATCCTGGGCATGTTTGACCAGAGTAAGGAATTCCCCCCTTTTTTCCTCAGGGAGAAGAGGGCTCATGAGCTCCAAGTCACCTGTAACTTCTTTGAGGAACATTCCCATATAGAAAATGTAGGAGCTAATCCTGGCTGCCAACATGGAGGATTGGAAACATCGACGCCCAAAGGCATCGAGCGCCCTCGATTCACGGCCCAGAAGATTGGAAGAATGTGTTTTAGCACTCTTAATCCTATGCATTGCCGATTCCATTACCATTGAATGGTATGTTAACTGAATCTTTTGAAAGCCAGGGCAGCTTGGAACTCGGTACATGGTATCGAGTCGTCGAGTGTGGAGACGCCGTTAAAGGAGTTTCCTACATTCTTAGCATAAGATCATGCAAGATTCTGTGAATGGGCAGAGTAGCTGCCTCTTTAGGAGCTTTAGGGTACTGAAGAATTTCTAATTCTTCTGCTCTGGGCTCCTTCTCTGGAGTCACTGTGATTGCAAGACCTCGAACTAAATCACATATAAAATCCTGGAAAGACATTCTGCGTTGAGGAGGAGGAGATGGATCCTCCGGAAGGATAGCTCTAGTACCGATAGAATCAGAGTCATCAGAATCGGATGATTCGAAGTATCTCTGTGCCGGGTGTTCTTGCAACGTACAGTACCGGTATCGCTGGAAGTCGGTATCGGGGTGTCTCGGTACCGATGCGTCGATACCTGAGATAGACTCAAGGCTCGGCATGGGGGGCGGGAGTATACCCGCCGAGGCACTCGGTACCGGTACCGGTGTCAGTACTGATGCCTGTGGAACTGTCTGTAGCGGTCTTAGTGGTACCGAAGCTGCTAAGAGGGCCGCTAGACTGCGTTCGATAGCGAGGATTCTGTGATCCATCGCTCCTGCCGATGCCTGGGTGTCGGTACTGGTGGAAGCAGCTACGACCTCAGAACATGATACCAGTAGTTCTGCAGAGGTGGAAGCCTGTGGAACATTCTGGAGCCCCGTTAATGCTTTGGAGACCGAGGCCTCCTGCTGGGGCTGTTTTGCTTGTGAACTTTCCTCGAGGGCAACGCCAGTGGCATCTCGATACTTGGAAGGAGATCTACCCTTTGAGGACCGGCCAGTCTTAGAAGACTTAAGTTTAATTACCTGAGATCCATGGGAGGAAGATGAAGCCCTGGAAGACATTAATGCAACTGACATCGTATCTGCGGCAAAAAGGGTACCGAGTTTTGCAGCTCTATTCTGCAGGCCCCTCTTGGTCATCTTTCTGCAGGAGAGACACTCCGATGGAGAATGGTCAGGACCTAAACACTTAAGACACCATTCATGGGTGTCTCTGACGGAAATGGTACCGCCACATTGAGAACATTTCTTGAAATCACTAGCTGGTTTCTCCATGTTTGAAGAAAAATGGGCCTAGTGCCCAAAATGGCGCCTAGCCCCGAGAGGGGAAAGGCCCCTGAAAGAAAATCTTTTAGAAAACTAGGGGGGGGGGGGGTTGTTTTTTTTTAAAGAATAGAGAACCGGCGGTACTGGTAGGCATCGAGGGAAGGCAGACACTACCACAAAAAACAAAAGAATAAGGATAAATTTTTCTGCGGTGACAGGGTATGCATCCTGTCGGCTCCACGGAAAATGAAAAACTGAAGAGGGAGAGTTGGAAAGGCGAGAAGGCAGCACACAGGCGCTGTGGGATGCTCCCAAAAGCTTTCCTATTGGATGCTGGGGAGCGTTTCCGCGCAGGCTCCATCGGTACCGACGATACCCATATGTGAAGACTACATTCCTGCTTGTTCCTGGAGACATACATATACAATAAATACAAAGCCTCCTGAACCTCTTTCTCACTTGATATAGCTTAATTAGGTAATTACTCTTCTCCCCCCTCTCTAAACCTTTCTCTTTATGAAACTCCACTTAATATATTTCTCCCTTATTCTGTTCCCTTCCCCCCTACACTGTAAATAGCTCTGCCTCAGCATCCGCTATTCTGCTGTATATGTGAACAGCTGATTTGTAAATAGTACCTTCTGATATAGTTTGATATGTTCTATTTTCTTTGTAAACCGCCTCTGATCATTGGAAGGGGCGGAAGGGGCGGTATATAAAAACGTATGTATAAATAAATAAATGGTTTGATTTAGGGTGTATGTGACTGCTAATGCGGAGTCTGTCCTTAGTAGCCAGTCGTCTAAGTAGGGGAATAGAAAGATCCCCAAGGTTCACAGGTAGGCTGCCACAACAGCTAAGCACTTTGTGAATACCCTGGGCGCTGAGGAGAGTCTGAAAGGGAAGACTCAGTACTGATAGTGGTTGCCTTGAAAAACAAACTTGAGGAACCTTCTGTAGTCTGGGTGAATGAGGATGCGTGTGTAGGCATCCTTTAGATCCACAGAGCATAGCCAATCATTTTGTTTGAGGTAAAGCAGGAGCGTGCCTAGAGAAATCATCTTGAATTTCTCCTTGATGAGAAATTTGTTGAGATTTCAGTGATCTAGTATAGGCCTGTAACCTCCTGTCTTTTCTGGAATTAGGAAATATCTGGAGCAGAATCACCAGCCCTGCTGAGCGGAGGGTACATCCTCGATGGCTCCTTGTTCTAGCAGGGAGAGGATCTCCTGATGGATCAAGGAGGAGTGAAGGGGATCCAGGGTGGGTTATTCCACAAAGTGATTGGGAGGACAAGTCTGGAACTTCAGTTGTAGGCCCTGACTGACTAAATGTAGGGTCCAAGGCTCGGAGGTGATACTGATCCAGCAGTGTGCAAAATGCACTAGCCTCCCTGGGATCCTAGATGGAGGAGGGAGAATGATGGGAGAAATAGCCATGCTCTTTTTGAAGGAGTCAAAAACTCTGAGGTTGTTGAGTAGATGGGATAGGCTGTGGTTTGGAAACCTTGGGTTTCTTGATCTGCTTTTGGCCTGGTTGTCTCTGCCGCTATTGTGGGGCAGCATAGCATAGGCCTGATATGAAGGGTAAAACGTCTTCATTTTAGGGAAGAATGGCTTTTTGGTGGTAACCTTCTTTTTAGAAGGCTCTGCCATTCTCCTTGACAGCCTTTTCATGGTGAGGTTGTCTGTTTCTATCTCTCCGGCCTTTTCCCTTCACCTCTGATCAAAGAGGTTCTTACCGTTACAGGGTATGTTGATTAATTTATCCTGGACCCACTGTTCCAGGTCAGGTGCCTGGAGCCATACTGTTCTTCTGGTACCTATGCAAGCTGCAGCAGATCTGCTGTTAGCTTCAAAAGCATCAAATGCAGCCATTATTGAAGATTTAAATGTATTCTGGGCATGGGTAACCAAGGACCCGATGAGCCGCCTATTAATCAGGGGGTAATAAGGAGGTGAATTCTGACAAATCCCTCGACACATCCTTAAGAAAAATACCCATGTATAGCATTGTATGAGTCAATTCTGGAGGCTAGAATCATAGCCTGGAAAGCTTTTCTCCCAAATGCATTTAGAGTCCTGGCTTCCTGCCAGGAGGCACTGAGGAGTGCGTCTTTTGACTTTTGATCCTCCTCATGGCGGATTCCACAACCATGGAAAGGTGGAGGAAGTTGTAGCTTTCGGAAGCCTAGAGAGGGAGGAACCCTATATAGGGTATCAAGCTTCTTGCTTATTGCAGGGGCCGACATGGGAGCCTCCCACATTCGAATCATCAAGTTCTTTAAGATGTTGTGCACCGGGAGGGTGGCCACCTGCTTCAGTGCTGCAGGATACTATAGTATGTCGAGCTCCTCAGCTTTTGGTTATGTTTCTTTTGCCACTGAAATGTCGAGAGCTGCCGCTATGTCCTTAATGAAGTCTTGGAATGACATGTCCTCAGGCGGGGAACGTCAATGTTCATTATGCGGCAATGGATCCAAGGGTACATCCCTGGGTGTATCAGACTCAATAGATTACACCTCGGACACGTCCTTGGAATCTGAGTCCAGAAGGAAAACCAAATCTCTCTGAGATGTTTGATACCTTCTATGCTCCGATTCTCGTTGTTTGGATGTTGAGGATATCGGACCCGATGGATCAGAGGGTCTCGGTATTGGTTGCTCCGAGCCATGTGAAACAGGGGATGCCTGCAATAGAATGCTGATTGCTGTGGTCACCAATGGTATCAGTGAAACTGGTACCGGCTGTGAAGCTCCGATGTTATAGGTGTAAATTACTAAGTTTAGGGATGCTACACTCGATAGCGATGATCTGGTCATCCAATGATTGTACCGGAGGAGGAGAGGCTCCAGACACAGATGTGTGGGCCAGAACTCCCAATGTAGTCATCGGGGACTCTACAAAGGATAAGACCTCAGGGGCATCCCCGAACCCCTTATGGCTTTGGAGGGTGATACCTCCCGCCAAGGTTGTTTAGATGGATGGTCTGCATCGGAATGCGAAGAGTGGCAATGTTGATGCCAACGTTCGGTGTCCGAAACTAACACCGACCAGGAAGTCAATGACCTCGATGCAGACATTGATGTTTTCTTCTTCTTAAGCACTGGTGCTTTTCCTTTGCCGGTGAGGATTTAGAGGCATGAGAAGATTTTGACGGAGTCGACACCCCTGAGGAGTGTACCGAAGGAGCAGAGTCTGCAGAAAACAGCATAGCCTTCTGTTTGTCCCAGTTCTTCCAACCTCTGGAAGTCATGTGGCGACAGGAGATGCAGGAATCTATGTCATGGTCTGGGCCTAAACACTTGAGGCACAAAGAATGCTCATCAGTGATAGAAATTGTACTGGAACACTTAGAGCATTTCTTGAACTCACTTCAGGAGTTCTCCATCTTTGAAAATAAAAGAGGCAAAATCAAACTGGGCAATGGTGCCCGAAGAGGCTGTAGGCCTTAAGTTGAAAAATAATGAAAAATAAAAATAAAATAAAAATAAAGTATAAATAAGAATAACAAGGGGAACCGGAATCGACGGGAGTTGAGTCAGTCGATGGGAACAGTACTTTGAAGAAATATTTGAAGTCTCTAGATGGCTCCACGGATAAAAAAAGTTGACTGAGGAGACCAGGAGGGAAGGCCAGAAGGCAGACACGCATGCATGGAGTAACATTCCCAAAAGCATTCCTATTTGATGCTGGGGAGTGTTCCGGCACTGGGCTCCATTGGTACCGATGTCACCCATAAGTGAAGACTGACTTCCTGCTTGTTCCTGGAGATATTCTTGATATGCCAAGCTCTTTGGGACTCGAATTTCATTTACATAAGAACATAAGATATGCCATACTGTGTCAGACCAAGGTCCATCAAGCCCAGTATTCTATTTCCAACAGTGGCCAATCTAGGTCATATGTACCTAGCAGTTTCCCCAAGGGACACAGGTTCCACAATGCTTGTATTGGTTCAAGCATTGATATCCTGGGTCCCTTCTTAATAATGGTTTATGGACCTTTCCCTCCAGGAACTTGTCCAAACCTTTTTTAAACCCAGCTACACTAATAGCCTTTACTACATCCTCCGGTAACAAATTCCAGAGTTTGATTACACGTTGAGTGAAAAAATATTTTCTTTTATTAGTCTTAGTTTACCCTGTAGCTTCACTGCATGTCCCCTAGTCTTTCTATATTCTGATAAGGTAAACAATCGATCTACGTTTACCCGTTCCACTTCGTTCATTAATTTATAGACTTCTATCATATCTCCCCTCAGCCATCTCTTTTCCAAGTTAAAGAGCCCTAACCTTTTTAGCCTTTCTTCATAGGAGTATCCTTCCATCCCCTTTACCATTTTGGTGGCTCTTCTCTGAACCTTTTCTAAAATCGCTATATCCTTTTTAAGATACGGCGACCAGAATTGCACACAATATTCAAGGTGCGGTCTCACCATGGAACGATATAGAGGCATTATAATATCTTTTGTTTTATTTTCCATTCCTTTCCTTATCATACCTAGCATTCTATTTGCTCTCTTGGCCGCTGCTGCACACTGGGCCGAGGGTTTTAACATGGTATCCACAATGACGCCTAAATCTTTTTCCTGGGTGGTAGCTCCTAATGTGGAACCTTGCATCGTGTAACCATAGTTTGGGTTGTTCTTCCCTAGGTGCATAACCTTGCACTTGTCCACATTAAATTTCATCTGCCATTTTGATGCCCAGTCTTCCAATTTATCAAGATCCTCTTGCAATTTTCCACAATCCTCTTGGGTTTTAACAACTTTAAATAGTTTTGTGTCATCTGCAAATTTGATAACCTCACTCGTTATTCCACTTTCCAGGTCATTTATGAATATGTCAAAAAGCAGCGGACCCAGCACAGATCCCTGGGGTACACCACTATGCACCTTTCTCCATTGAGAAAATTGGCCATTTAGCCCTACCCTCTGCTTTCTATCTTTTAACCAGTTCCTGATCCACAATAGTACACTGCCTCCTATCCCATGACTCTTTAGTTTTGCCAAAAGTCTCTGATGAGGGACCTTGTCAAAGGCTTTCTGAAAGTCCAGATACACAATATCAACCGACTCACCTTTGTCCACCTGATTATTCACTCCTTCAAAAAAACATAACAGATTAGTAAGACAAGATCTTCCTTGTCTTAGGCCATGTTGGCTGTCTCCCATGAGGTCATGACTATCTACATGCTGAGTAATTTTATTCTTTATGGTGGTTTCTACCATTTTTCCCGGTACTGACGTCAGGCTCACCGGTCTGTAGTTTCCCGGATCACCCCTGGAACCCTTTTTAAAAATTGGTGTTACATTGGCGATCCTCCAATCTTCAGGTATTAGAGATGATTTTAATGATAGTTCACAGATTACTAATAGCAGGTCTGCAATCTCATATTTCAGTTCTTTCAACACCCTTGGATGTATACCATCCGGCCCAGGTGATTTGCTACTCTTCAGTTTATCTAATTCTTGTAATACATCTTCCCGATGTATCGATATTTCCTTCAATTCTTCCGCACCTTTAAATACCACTTCAGTCATAGGTAACATCCCTACATCTTCCTCAGTAAAGACCGAAGCAAAGAATTCATTCAGTCTCTCCGCTATCGCCTTGTCTCCTCTTAGTGCTCCTTTAACCCCTTTATCATCTAATGGACCAACTGACTCTCACAGGTTTTTTGCTACGAATGTACTTGAAAAGGTCTTTACTTCGCGTTTTTGCTTCCGCAGCAGGCTTCTTCTCAAATTCTCCCTTTGCCTGCCTTATCAATGCCTTGCATTTGACTTGCCAGTGCTTGTGCTGTTTCCAGGTTTCGTCGTTTGGCTCTTTTTTCCATTTCCTGAAAGAAGCTTTTTTGGCAACAGCAGCCTCTCTGACCTCACCTTTAAACCATGCTGGCAGTTTTTTGGACTTCCTTCCACTTTTCTTAAAGCGTGGAATACAGCTGGTCTGGGCTTCCAAGATAGTATTTTTCAACAGCAGCCAAGCCTGATGTACGTCTTTAACCTTTGCAACTGCTCCTTTTAGTTTTTTCTTAACTGTTTTCCTCATTTTATCATAGTCTCCCTTTCGAAAGTTAAAAGGTAGCACTGTGGCTTTCCTTACTATCCTTCCTCCACTAATTAAATCAAAGGCAATCATGCTATGATCACTATTGCCAAGTGGCCCCAACAACCTTATCTCTTGCACTAGATCTGGTGTTCCACTAAGGACTAGGTCTAATATGGCTTCCCCTCTGGTCGGTTCATGAACCAGCTGGTCCAAGAAGCAGTCATTTATTTCATCTAGGAACTTTATCTCCCTAGCATGTCCTGACGTGACACTGACCCAGTCGATACCGGGGTAGTTGAAATCACCCATTATTATTACTGCGCTGTAACTTTTGTTAGCTTCCTTGATTTCTTTGAACATTTCATCATCCATTTGGTCATTCTGGCCAGGCGGTCGATAGTACACCCCCACTGCCATCGCCTTCCCCCTTTTACATGGAATTTCAATCCATATAGATTCTACAGCAGATTTGGTTTCCTGCAAAACTTTAATCCTTTCTGACTCAATGCCCTCTCTAACATAGAGAGAAACCCCTCCACCAATTTGATCAGCTCTATCATTACGATATAGTTTGTACCCAGGTATCACAGTGTCCCACTGGTTGTCCTCCTTCCACCATGTCTCTGATATTCCAATCATATCTAACCTTTCATTTAGTGCTATATATTCTAACTCTCCCATCTTATTTTTTAGACTTCTAGCATTTGCATACAAGCATTTTAGAGAATGTATTTTATTCATATTAATTTGGCTATTGTTAGACATGGGTAATTTGGGATCTTTAAGCTCTGTCTGCTCCATACTTGAGGGCATTTGGGCTACTTTACTCTTTTGTGGATCCTCTCTGCTTTTGGTAGTATCCTTCAAAGATACATTCTTCCGAACCATCCGCTCTTGAGCGACTGTCGGCTTTCCCTTAATATCTAGTTTAAAAGCTGCTCTATCTCCTTTTTAAAGGTTAATGCCTGCAGCCTGGTTCCATCCCGGTTAAGGTGAAGCCCATCCCTTCGGAAGAGCCTCTCCTTTCCCCAGAATGTTCCCCAGTTCCTAACAAATCCAAAACCCTCATCTCTGCACCATTGTCTCATCTGCGCATTGAGACTCTGGAGCTCAGCCTGCCTTTTCGGTCCTGCGCGTGGAACAGGAAGCATTTCGGAGAACGCTACCCTGGAAGTTCTGGATTTCAACTTCCTACCTAAAAGCCTAAATTTAGCCTCCAGAACCTCCCTACCACATTTTCCTATGTCATTGGTACCGACATGTACCAAGACAGCAGACTCCTCCCCAGCACTATCTAAGACCTTATCTAGGTGGCGGGTGAGGTCCGCTACCTTTGCACCAGGCAGGCATGTTACCAGGCGATCCTCACGTCCACCAGCCACCCATCTATCTACATGCCTAATGATCGAATCACCAATTATAATGGCTGTCCTAACCCTTCCCTCATAGGCACATGGCCCTGGAGAAACTTCCTCGGTGCGAGAGGGTTTTACATCACCTGGAGGACAGGTCCTAGTTACAGGATCACTTCCTGCCACACCAGGGTGATGCTCTCCTGTCACGTGACCTCTCTCCTCCATGGCAACAGGGATGCTGCCAGACTGGAGGTGGGACTTAAGGACTATATCCCTGTAGGTCTCGTCTATGTACCTCTCTGTCTGTCTTATGCTTTCCAAGTCTGCTACTTTAGCCTCTAGAGAATGGACTCGTTCCCTGAGAGCAAAGAGCTCCTTGCACCTAGTGCACACACGTAAGACCTCTCGCCAACTGGGAGAAAATCGTACATGTGACACTCAATGCAAAAGACTGGAAAGCCCCCATCCCGCTGCTGGACTGCTGTCTGCATCTTAGTTTTAAGTTTGTGTTTAGATCTAAGTTCTTTACTTACTAAGGGTTGCTATGGATATTTATACTAATAAAACTGTACCTAATACGTGTAATATACCTTGTTCACCTGAAGCTTAACTAATCTCAGGTCCTTAGTGTATGATTTATTTGGGTAACGAGCTTCACCTGAAAGCACCTCCTGCCTTTTAAGATGTGTAAGTACCTATAAAGCTACGATTATCCCAGGGGTAGGTGGGTGTGGGGAGGGAGGGAGGGAGGGAAATAACACTTATTAAAAGAGGGCTGCTACACAGTACCCTGTCTTGTGCTGCTGAGGTAAGCTATATTCTGATTTGATTTAAATTATAGCTCTTATCTGCTGCTAGGCTCTAACTTCTTATGAAATTTAAACTACAAGCTCTCTGCTGGGTTCTAAATTTAATCAGAAAGCTCTCTTCTGTGTTTTAAATTTAAGCTAAAAGTACTTCGCTGATGCTAGGCCCTGAGTGACTATTAAATTTAAACTTTGCACGTTGGCTGGAATTATAATGGACATAGACGTGGAGTTGCCCACTTTTCTAAAGTTTTGGGAATTTTACACACTTTTACACAACATTATCGGAGGCCTGGATCTCAATGTCTATTATAGGTACTTTGGGTATTTCACAAATTAAGCTCCTACTTATGATGCCAGGCAATCCTCAGATTTGTGGTTTGTTTTTTTTTTAATCTGATTCAGACCTTTCAGAGATGAACCTTTAAGATTTATGATCTGTACATTTTGGGAGTAATTTTATAAAGCACAGTTACTTACCTGTAACAGGTGATTGCTGGGAACAGCAGGAATAAGTCTTCACATATGGGTATCATCGGTACCGACGGAGCCTGCGCGGGAACGCTCCCCAGCGTCCAGTAAGAAAGCTTTTGGGAGCATCCCACAGCGCCTGCGCGCTGCCTTCCCGCCTTTCCCAACCGCCTCTCTCCAGTTCAAGTTTTAAAGCTGAGACAAAGAGAGAGAGAGGAAAAGAAAGATAGATAGAGAGATACAACCCCTAGGGGAGGTGGGTGGGTTGTGAAGACTTATTCCTGCTGTTCCCAGAGATCACCTGTTACAGGTAAGTAACTGTGCTATCTCCAGGAACAAGCAGGAATGAGTCTTCACATATGGGGACTCCCTAGCTGCAGATGCCAGGGAGAAACCCCAGGGTGGGTGTCCTTGAAAAGGACTCTACCTCCCCCCATGGATCTCTGGCATCCGACCAGGGTAGGTGGGTAGGAGTTGATTAGGAATGGAACAGGTGTTTGAGGACAGCCTGACCAAACGAGGCATCCCGGCGGGAGTCCTTGTCCAAACAGTAATGGGCTGTGAAGGTATGAACCGAGGCCCAGGTGGCCGCTCGACAGATTTGGTCGATGGACACAGAGTTTAGATGAGCCATTGAGGCTGCCATGGCTCTCACATTGTGAGCTGTGACATGGCCCTCCAGAGAAATGTTCCTACTCTGGTAGGCAAAAGAAATACACTGAGCAATCCAGTTGGACAGTGTTCTCTTAGAGACTTGAAGTCCTAAATGAGAAGGATCAAAAGCAACAAAGAGTTGAGAAGACTTTCTATGTTGCTGTGTTCTTTGTAAGTAAAAAGCGAGAGCTCTCTTACAATCCAAGGTATGAAGATTCCTCTCTGCATTTGATGCATGAGGTCCTGGAAAAAAGACAGGTAAATATACCTCTTGGTTCAGATTAAAAGGCGAGACCACTTTAGGCATAAAGTGTGCATTGGTCCTGAGGACTACCTTATCATGATGGAACCTTGTATAAGGTGGATTAGCCACCAAAGCCTGCAACTCACTGATGCGGCGTGCTGAGGTGACTGCAATGAGAAAAATAACTTTCCAAGAAAGAAATTTCAAGGAGGTGGTGGCTAAAGGTTCAAAGGGTGGCTTCATAAGCTGGCCAAGAACCAGGTTTAAGTCCCATGCCACTGGAGGTGGTCTAATGGGAGGTTTAGTTAAAAGAAGGCCTCTCATGAATCTTGCTATAAGAGGGTGAGAGGAAATAGGTTGTCCATTAAGAGGCTTGAGGGACGCTGCAATAGCACTCAAATGGACTCTTACTGAATTCCTTTTCAGGCCTGCCTGGGATAGATGCAGAAGATACTCTAGTAGAGAATTCAGAGGTATTGCAAGAGGGTTTAGACCCTTCTCTGAACACCAAATGGTAAATCTTTTCCATTTGAAAGCATAGGAACGTCTAGTAGAAGGCTTTCTAGAGGCATGAATAACATCTCCGACTTGCTGAGAGAGATGAAAATCTTGAAGGTCTAGGCCCTCAGCAACCAAGCCCTGAGATGGAGCGACTGGGGGTTTGGGTGCCACAACGTTCCCTCTTCCTGGGACAGAAGGTCTGGCGCAAAGCACAAGTCCAGGGAAGGAGCTTGAGAGAGATGCAGAAGTAGAGGGTACCACACTTGGCGTGGCCAATGTGGTGCTATGAGGATCATGGTCCCTCGATCTCTCTGAAGCTTGAATAGTGTTTTGGGAATTAGGGGAATTGGTGGAAAGGCATAAAGGAAGTCTTGACCCCAGTGAAGGAGGAAGGCATCCTTGGCCTGAACTCCCTGACACGGAATTCTGGAACAGAACCGGGGAAGTTTGGCATTCCACGGACTTGCAAAGAGGTCTATGTCCGGGGTTCACCAAATTCGAAAAGACCTGGCTACCTAGTCCATGTGGCGGGACCACAAGTGTGGGAGCAGAACTCGACTGTCTGTCCGCCCAAGAGTTTTGAATGCCTGGAAGATATACTGCCAGAAGATGGATGTGATGCTCTCTGGCGAAGGCCCACAGTCGCAAAGCTTTGTTGCAAAGCGACAGAGAGCCAGTCCCGCCCTGCTTGTTTACATAGAACATGGCTACTTGATTGTCAGTATGGATGAGGACTGTCCTGTAGCTGAGCAGGGAATGGAACACTCTGAGAGCTAAGAATATTGCTCTGAGTTCCAAGAGATTGATATGCAGAGAAGTCTCCTGTGGAGACCAGATGCCCTGGGTGGAGAGATCCTGCAGATGAGCTCCCCAACCCATTGGAGAAGCATCTGTTGTCAGAGTTGCTTGGGGTAGCGACTGCTGAAAAGGGGACCCCAGCAACAGATTTGGAATGGGACTTCCACCACTGGAGAGACCAAAATAGGCGACTGGAGTTTGCTATTTTGTCTGACAGGCAACCTGATGCCCAAGTCCATTGGGTGGACAAAGTCCATTGAGCTGCCCTCATGTGAAGGCGAGCATATGGAACCACATGCACGGTGGATGCCATGTGGCCTAATAGTTGTAACATTTCTCGAGCAGTTAAATGGGACTTTAACTGTATCTGGGAGGCTAACTGCACCAAGCGTAGGCAACGGGCCTGAGGAAGATAGGCCCTTGCAGTTGTGTTATCCAGCAAGGCCCCTATAAACTCCAGAGTCTGAGTAGGGGCGAGATGGGATTTTGGGATATTTATTACCAGTCCCAAATACTGAAGGACACGCATTGTGCAGGTTAGACAAATCTGGGCCTCTGACTGGGATGGAACTCGAATGAGCCAGTCATCCAGATATGGGAAAACGAATATTCCTAGAGTGCGTAGAAATGCAGCTACTACTGCCATGCATTTCATGAACACCCTTAGTGCAGAGGCTAGACCGAAAGGAAGCACCCTGTATTGGTAGTGCTTTCCTTGAAAGAGAAACCGAAGGAACCTTCTGTGTGTTGGATGGATGAGGACATGGGTGTACGCATCCTTGAGATCTAGAGAACAAAGCCAGTCCTGACTCTGAAGGTATGGCAGCAGAGTACCGAGAGAAATCATCTTGAAATTTCTCTTAGAATAGAAACTTGTTCAATTCTCTGAGATCTAATATGGGTCTGTAGCCCCCTGTTTTCTTTGGAATAAGAAAATAAGGGGAGTAGAACCCTGAGCCCTGTTGAAGAAGGGGTACTTCTATTGCCCCTTGGGCAAGAAGGGTAGCAATCTCCTGACCCAGAAGGTTGAGGAGAGATGTTGGAGAATTGAACTGTTTCACCATGGTGTGGGGAGGAAGGTTTAAGAAATGAAGCTTGTACCCTTCCCTTATAGTGGAGAGGGTCCATTGCTCTGCTGTGATTTGCTCCCATCTGGGAGCAAAATAAGCTAACCTTCCTGGAATGGTGAGGGGCTCTGGTTCTTCCAGAGCCAGAAAGGCTAAGTTCTCTATTTGCAAGTCAAAGGCCCTGAGGAGGCTGAGGCTGCTGGGCCGTGGGAGGCCTGGCAGCCTTTGCCTTGGCCTGTTTAGGTGGTTGCTGATGCTTTGCAGCAAAACGACCTGCTGAAGATGCCTGCTGACCACAAGCAGGATAGTATCTTCCTTTTTTAGAAAAAGGTGTCTTTTTGAACAATCTTTTCTTAGCAGGAGCAGAGATAGACTTTGAAAGTCGATCCAAAGCAGAGTTCTCAGCATCCATCTGAGTGGCCTTTGCTTTCCAATCCCTGCCAAAAAGGTTTTCACCTGTACAAGGAAGATTTACCAGTTCATCTTGGACCCAAAGTTCCAAATCAGAGGCTTGTAACCAAGCAATTCTGCGTGCACCTATGGAAATAGCCAAGGCTCTGCTTACACACTCAAAAGAGTCAAAGGCTGCACGGTTGGAAAATTTGGAAACATCTTGGGCATGTTTAAGCCAAGTGAGAAATTCCTGCCTTTTATCTTCTGAAATAAAAGGGGCTAAAGTCTGCAGATGATCTGTGACTTCTTTTAGAAACATCCCCATATAGAGACTATAGGAGTTGATTCTGGCAGCAAGCATATTGGCTTGGAAAACCCTTCGGCCAAAAGCATCAAGGGTCCTGCATTCACGTCCTGGAGGATTAGATGAGCGTCTCTTTGCACTATTTATTTTTCTCATGGCAGACTCTACCACAATAGAGTGGTGAGGAAGCTGAGACTTATGAAAGCCAAGACAAGGAGGGACACAGTACATGGTGTCTAATCTACGAGAATGAGGAGAGGTGGTAAGAGGAGTCTCCCACATGCTCAACATGAGATCATAGAGAATCTCATGAATAGGTAAAGTAGCTGCTTCTTTAGGAGCCTTAGGATATTGCAAAATATCTAATTGCTTGGCTCTAGGCTCTGACTCAGGGGCCACTGTAATGGAGAGGCCCCTAGTCACTTCCCTAATTAAGTCTTGAAATGACAAGTCTTCTGGAGGAGACATTCTTCGTTTTGGAGAATCAGACTCCTGAGGAAGAAGTACCGGTGCCTCGACAGAATCCTCCGACTCATCAGAGTCTTCGGAGGAATCGAAGTATCGCCTGTCTGGATGCTCCTGTAAAGCCCGATACGCGTACAGAGTGGGATCGACATCGGGAGTAAGCGGTACCGGTTCGGTACCGATGGGCATCATAGGACAGGGTACCGTTGCAGTCGACACCGAGGCCGATGATGCAATCGGTACCGGCACCGGAGATTGTTGTGGTACCGGAGGCGTTGAAGCCTGCATAAACGCCGTTAGGGTGCGCTGCTTGGACAGAATCTTCTGATCCATCGACGCCATCAGAGTCTGGATGTCGGTACCGGTGGAGGCCACCGGTACCCCAGAACACGGCAACAGGTGATTGGTCGAGGCCGAGCCATCGATGTCAACCTGTGACCCCATAGACAATGCTTTGGAAGCCGGAACTTCCCGCCGGGGTAATTTTGCCGGTGCGGAATCCTCGAGGACAAGCCCAGAGGCATCTCGATGCTTAGAGGGAGATTTGCCCTTCGAGGACCGGCTAGATTTATGTTTGGTTACCTGAGATCCATGGGAGGAAGAAGCAGCCCTGGAAGACGTCGATGCCACCGAGGCTGCATCAGAGAGAAACAGGGTACTGAGCTTGGCTGCTCGGTTCTGCCGACCTCTTTTAGACATCATGGTACAGGACACACAATCCGTGATGGAATGGTCAGGACCCAAACATTTTAGATACCAATCATGGGTGTTGGTGACAGAAATAGTACCGCCACACTTCGTGCACTTTTTAAACCCGGAAGCGGGCTTCTCCATGAGGAGAAAAAATGTTCAGGCCTAAGGTCCAAACCGAAAATGCACAGTTGAAGAAAGAAAAGTTTTTTGGGGGTTTTTTTTAAGAAGAAAAGAAAAGAAAAGACCGGCGGTACCGGTCTGACGTCGAAGAAGGCAGACGCGACACAGAAAAATAAAGAACTTCTTCTGCGGTGACAGGAACGCGACCTGCTGGCTCTGCGGAAAAGAAGAACTGGAGAGAGGCGGTTGGGAAAGGCGGGAAGACAGCGTGCAGACGCTGTGGGATGCTCCCAAAAGATTTCTTACTGGACGCTGGGGAGCGTTCCCGCGCAGGCTCCGTCGGTACCGACGATACCCATATGTGAAGACTCATTCCTGCTTGTTCCTGGAGATAGCACTTTTCACACACAAATTATGTTTTACATGCCAAAAATGGGTATTTGAAAATTACACAGGGGTGTACAACACATGAATAAAAAAGTAGGCACCTCGCATGGTAGCACATGATTAGTAGTAGTATTTGCACATAGGCATTACCAAGGATGGAATTTGGGAGGAGTTGTGATGTAAGCATGGTTTCTAAGATATGTAAGTACATGCAGTTGAGCCTTATATTTTAGTTCATCTAAAAGCTTTAGAAATTATGACTAAGAAAAACTGTCCCTCACTATTTTACCGAACAGCCTTAAAGAACTGTCACAAAGGGCCCAATTCTGTAAGGCAACTAGCAGAGCTGTATTGTCCCGGTGGGACGTGCAGCCCCGATAGCCGTTCTGACCAAATTCCAGCAGCCTCTCTCCCCACAAGCAGAGAACCACTGTGCGGAGAGAGCAGGATGGGGGCGGGGTATGAGCAGGGCGGGGGCGGGGTATGGGCGGGCTGGGCACCCGGACGTACAGGGCCGATTCAGGTCACAGACTTGTACGTCCGGGGAACACCAGGCAGATGCACAGCTTATTCCACCTCGGAGGTGGAATAAGCGCTGGGCACCTGTGCACCCCAGTCTGGCAGCCCCCCCCCCCCCAACACAACTGAGCCACCGGAGGCAATGCCCCACCACCTGATCCCAGGCCCAGCAAACCCACCGGGTGTCGGGCAGTGGGAGAGTGGTGTCTGGCACCAGTGCAGCAATGGGAGCAGGGGGAGGCCTGGCTGTCCTGCCGGCTGTACATCCCCAGCAGCTGCTGAAGGGGCATGCCAGGCAATCCCATTGTCCGCTCCTGCGGTGCAGAATCAGGTACAATGGGGCTCGTCCTGGTCTGGGAAATCTGGACAGCCTGGACATGCCCCTACCTGTATCGGGATCATAGTGACAGGTTTTTAAATGAGATTAATTAATGCTATCCAAGTGGTATCAATTAAAAAAAACAAGCTAGAAAGTCTGACAGCATTTCACTGTCATTAGCAATACAGCCCTAGGATCACTGTACTTCACGTTGTCTGAGAAATGGTTCATTGTACTGGTTCTTAACCCTGTCCTGGTGTATCTCTTAGCTAGTCAGGCTTTCAGGATATCCATAATGAATACGCATGAAACATATTTATATGCACTACCTCCACTGCATGCAAATCTTTCTCATGAATATTCTGAAAAACTGACTGGCTAGGAGGTTGAGAACCACTGATTTACAGGACTGACTATACTTACCAAGAAAACATTTAAATAGTGCAGCTTTTGACACAGAGTATCTCCAATGCATGCTCTGAGGGCATCATATCTGTCTCCCCTGAGAGAAAAACACACAGATAAAAGCAAATATTAAAAAGACAAAAAGTGATTCCTCCCACCCACTCCTCAGAAAATTACAAATATCATCTTGGTTACAAAATACATTCAGTATCAGTTTAACTCTAAGGAAACTATAAAGTCACAAGTATAAAAATAACTGAAAGAAAGGTGGCCTTTTATTTTAAATTTTCTAAGGGGGGCATTTTCAAAGATATTTTCAAATGCCGCTCTGCAGGATGTTCAACAGCACTAAGTGTCACTGAGTATCCCCAAGTGCCACTGCTACACTTCTCAATGTTAAGCAGTTAGCATCGAGACCGAGGTGGAGCACATGTGACACCCATCGCTGACTGGGCAGCAATGATATTGAGCCGCTGCCTGGTTAGCAATACAAGGTGAAAGTCAGGCGCAAGTAATCCTGGACTAACTTTTGCCGCATTAACTAACTGGGCAGCAGCTTAGTATCACTGCTGCCCAGTTAGCCTCACAGCAATCTGGCAAACCCAGATATTTAATGCCAGAGCTAGTTATAACCCCAGCAATGAATATCCGGGTTTAACGTTTAGCACCGGCAGCTAGCCACGTTAGCGCACTAGCTATCGGCACTGAATATCCCCCCCTAAAACATTTACAAGGCCAAGGTTTAACATCTGCAATCTGCACACTTGTCATTAAAAATACACTGCAGTTTCTTCCAAAAAAAATTAGATTCTCTTTACTGGGTGTCTCTCCTCAGCAACTGTACAAGATTACAGCATGTTATTGTTATGAGAATTCGTAAAGTTTTTGGATGCCCAAAATGTGACAGTGATATAAATCCACATCAAAGTAAAGAACATTCTAGGGGAAGGAGCCCCCTTCTGTCCCCTCTGCTCAGGCTTATTCAACAGGAAAGACTTACTGGGAGGGCCTCCTAAGGTGTAAAGTGTTAAGAAATATAGCTGTTACATAAAACCAAGGAAAAAGATGTTTGTGTACGGTTCCACCACTGGGTTAAGTCACAAAAGGAGAAATTACATCTTTCCTGCTAGTTTTCTTTTCTGAGTCCCATACCAACGCAAGGGCCAAAAACAACCAGGACAAACCAGAATGAAGCCCAACCCCATGCCAACAACCTGAAGCCCAACTTGGGCCAACTCTAGAAATCAGTAGGCCTAATCAACCCTAGTATCCTACTGTTTTTCATTAGAATCATAATCAGAGAGTTCAATTTGGGAGGATTTTGGACTGGTCTGGAGGAACTTAAGGAGAGAAAATTAGCAGGCAAGGCCTAATTTTTCTTTTCTCATTATCCCCTCCAGATCAGTCGTTGCATGGGAAGTACCCAAGCAGTACTAACATGGGTGGGACCCATCCAAGCTTACCTCAAAAACACTTGTCCCAAAAACAGCATCCTGCATGTCCAATCTAGTGTGCTTGGCAAAGGAATGCAATGAAGCCAATGTCATCACCCTATAATTGTCCAAAGGGGGCACCAAACTATTTTCTGCCCAGGAAGACACCTGAGCTCTCACCAACAGCGTCTTCAAACTAGCTGGAACCACTAGGCCCTACACAATGTAAGCTACCACTATCAACTCTTTAAGCCAATGTGCCACTGACACCTTTGAATTTGTCTCACCCTTGCGAGAGCCACTGAACACCACGAAGAGATCATCTGATTTTGGAAACTTCAGTCTTCTGCAAATAAGTTTGTAACATGCACCTGACATCAAGACCATGCAGGTCCTCTATGAAAATAGAGCTTTCCGCCGGCCAGAGAATCAGCAAAGAGTTCACCTAATTAACATGAGAGACACCCTTGGGCAAGGAGAAGGGAACTGGACAGATCATAATCAGACAATCGGAAAGGGCTTCCAACAAGACAAGGCTTAAAGATCTTAAATTCTCCTGGAGTAGCTAATTGCCACCAGAAAGAACATCTTCATTGTGATGTCTTTCACTATCACAGATTGTAGTGGCTCAAACAGCACCTTAACCAAAGTTCTAAGGGCCAGGTTGAGGTTCCACAGGCTACTGAGGCAGTCTCAAGTGCTTCACTCCACAAAGAAAATGCCCTAGATCCAAATCCGCTATTAGTGGACACCCTCAAATAGGACCCCTGTAGCATATGATGGCCACAGACTGGACTTTCAGAGTTCCATGTCAGTTCTTTGTCCAAGCCATCCTGAAGGAAGGCCAGAACATCTGACAGAGAAGCAGACAATGGTCTAATCTCCCTCTCTCAGCAGCATGCCTCAAATTTGATTTTCATGTCAATTTCTTCCTGGATTTCAACAGTGTCTAAGAGACCCTTTCTAGCATATCCTTTATTCCAAAACCTCACTCTCTCAAGAGCCAGGCCTTAAAAGAGAATGGAGACAAATCCAGCATGCGGACTGGCCCCTGAAACAGCAGCCCCAACTTCCCTATTAATGGCAAGAGGCCCTCCACAATAATTTCATAAGGTCTCCGTATCAAGGCCTCCAACCCAGACTGGGGCCACCAACATTACCTGACCAGGATGGCCTTCCACTTGCTGAATCACTCTGCCTGTCAGTGGCTATTGTGGCAACACAGAGCAGGCCTTCTTGAGGCCACATCTGAAGCAAGACATCAAGACCTGCCAAGCACTATTCATTCATGCAGTTGAAAAATCGGGAACCTTGGCATTCCTGCTGGTAGTCATACAGTTCCGTAACTGGCATCCCCCATCTTCAGACAATTTGCTCAAAGACCTTGTCTGCCAAGGACCACTCCTCTGAGTCCAAGGGATTTCTGCTCCACGCTGGCAAAATGCAGTGCCAACAGCTCAGATAGGTGTTGTTCTGCCCAGGCCATGAGAAGACCCACCTCCTCCGTGACCTCGACTCCTGGTGCTTCCCTTTCCATTTACATAAGCCATTACTGTTGCACTGTCCAATAAAATGAAGACTGCCTTGTTTTGTATCAGATTGTGGAAATGTCTGCAAGGCCATCAGAGTCTCTAATAAGATGGATCTGCCACTGTGCCTCTTCTGTGGACTACTGATCCTGAATAACCTGGCCAAGGTAGTATAGTCCCCCCCCCCCCACCCCCGACAGGCTGGCATCCATCATCATTAGGATCTATTCTGGAAACTCCATGTCCACTTCCCTCTGATTGCCCTTCCATAAATACTAAGTTAGACTGAACCTGACTTCCTCTCACAGGGTAAATGCATGTCTAGCTCCTGGTGCTAGGGAAACCACTGAGAGAGATTTTTGAAGTGGCCTCATATGGGCTGTGGTCCAAGGCACTAATTCCAGCACCACCGCCATTGGCTCCAAGACTTGCATGTAATCCCAGGCCCAGGGGGCCTCTTCGCCTCTAGGACAGAGCGAACCTATTACTACTACTGAGCATTTGTATAGCGTTACAAGACGTACACAGCGCTGCACAGACATGTAAGACAATCCCTGCTCATCAGAGCTTACAATCTAGTCAAGTCAGATAACACAGGTGTAGACAGGGATACATTTAGGGGGAATGGTAAGGAAACACAAGAGAGATCAGGTGAGTCAAGATCCGAAAGCGGCATCAAAGAGGTGAATTTTCAGCCTGGATTTGAAAAGGGCCAAAGAAGGCACCTGATATATAGACTCAGGTAGTTTGTTCCAGGCATAAGGAACGGCAAGGTGAAAGGAGTGAAGTCTGGAGTTAGCAAAAGAAAAGAAGGGCACAGGTAGAAGAAATTTGCCAGAAGAGCGGAGTTTCCGGGGAGGGGTGTAGGGAGGTATAAGACAGGAAAGAAAGGTAGTGAGGAGCTGCAGAGTGAATGCACTTATAGGTCAGCAGGAGAACTTTGAACTGGATGCGGAAATGGATAGGGAGCAATGAAGTGACTTGAGAAGAAGGGTAATATGAGCATGATGAGGCTGGTGGAAGATTAGCAGTGCAGCAGAGTGTTGAACAGATCGACAGGGAGAAAGATGATTCAGAGGGAGACCAACAAGGAGTAGGTTTACAATAGCAACCAGCAATCCAGACTGACAAATCTAAAACTGCGCCATCCACCGATGTGCACAGATCATGCCACCTAACGCCATTAATGACCTTCTCAATACCATCAGAGAAAGGCATCGAAAACACCATCACCACTATTAACACCACCACAGCCCCAAATGATCTCTGCCCGGCATTCTGGATAAAAGCATTGCGGAAAGAATTCAGCCCTTTCCTGGCCAAATTCATGGATTTATCCTTCTCAACGGGCTCTTTCCCACAAAGCCTGAAGCAAACATCCATTAGGCCACTCCTAAAAAACAGCAAACTAGTGCCCCAGAAGGTGGATTCCTACAGGCCAATATCAAGCATCCCACTGTTGGCCAAAGTAATCGAAAAGGTCGTACAACAACAAATCCAACACCACATTGAGTCCACCGCTCCCCTCGACCCATGCCAGCATGGATTCAGGGAGTCGCACGGAGTTGAGACGCTTTTAACTACTCTATTCAATACACTGATCACGGGTCTGGACAACAGCAGACAAGGATATGCCCTCATCTTTCTGGACATTGCTGCAGCATTCGACTCCGTCGATCATGAACTGCTACTAGGGTGCCTCGCAGAGAAAGGGATCCAGGACAAAGCCTTAAGCTGGTGCAAATTATACCTGACAGACAAATGGCAACATGTACAGACCAGCCCCACGACCTCCAAACCATTCCAACAAAAACAGGGCATGCCACAGGGATCCTCTCTCTCGGCACTGTTCTTCAACATATATATGCAGCCCATCTGTGCACTTACCCGCTCTTTCGACATCTCATGCCTCGTATACGCTGATGACATACTACTCTACATGCCATTCTCAACCGACCGGCCAGACTTCTCTCCACTAACTTCCTGCTTCAACGCTATCACTGACTGGCTCCACACTCAAAACCTCAGAATAAACTTCAAGAAAACTGAGGCACTATTCACCACCAAGAACCAAACCTTCTCCCCCCCTGCATCCCTAAAAGTAAGAGGTGCAGCGCTACAAAGTAAGCCCACGATCCGCTACCTAGCGGTCACACTAGACCAACAGCTGGATATGAAAGCTCACATAAACAACACTGTCAGGGCAGTATACCACAAAATACGGACAATCCGCCATCTACGACCTCTACTAGAACCCGAAGACTTCCGAACAATCTACCAAGCTTTGGTAATCCCACACTTTGACTACGCCAACTCAATCTTACAGGGCCTCCCAAAAAACACGCTTAACCCACTTCAGCTTGCAATGAACGCAGCCGCCAGAATACTACATGGAGCCACCAGGAGGGACCATATAACCCCAATCCTGCAACACCTCCATTGGCTACCGGTCCACTGTAGACTCGCCTTCAAAATTCTACTGTTGACTATCAAGGCCATAAACAACCTCACCTCCTCCTCCATCAAGGACCTCGTCCTCCCCACCCCCTCAGAGTCAGAAGGTCAGCTGCCGCCAACACACTGAGCATCCCTAGTAGGATCACAAAATGCTCTCAAGCAACCAGAAATAGAGCATTCATGTACTATGCACCCACATGTTGGAATGCCCTCCTGCCCGACATCCGGGCCATTACGGACCTATTCCAATTCAGGAAGGCCCTGAAATACCACCTTTTCATCCAGCACTTCTCACACAATGGAGACACGCAACCACCAAGACAGCTGCTCCAAGACTCTCCCTACTCACAGTCAAAGCCCTGCACATTAGCACAACCAGACTCCCTGGGATGCGCTTGTAAACAGCCACCACTCAGCTTGTATATAGCCGTGTAACTTGTATATAGCTACCTACGGAGTAGCCAGGCTACTGTATAGCCTGTACATAGTTACCCCAGTTAGACCAAGTTGCATAACCTGTTTTTTGTAAGTACAGTGCTGGGGTGCCTGCACTGTACAAATTTACTGTTGAATGTAAACCGAGCTGATTTTAAAGAGCGCGGTATAGAAAAGACTTTAAATAAATAAACAGTCAAGACAGGAGGTGATTAAGGAGCCATTAGCTTCAGTTTTTCTATCAGGAACACTCTCCCAGTGCAAAACTTGAAATATGTCCAGAGGTACTCCAGTGACTGGACTAAACAAATTGACTGGGACGGGGTCAATTTGTTCTTGGCAAAGCTGATAACCCATCCGGTACTGGAGGAATGTCACCACTTGAGCAGTCACTTGCTCGCTCACACTCCTGGCAAGACTTTGTTGAATTAACCAACTAAGTAGGGTGTGAACCAGAATCCCCTGCCTCCACTATGCTGCCATGACCATGACCATCATCTTTGAAAAGGTTCTCTGGACTTTGGCCAAACCAGAAGGGAAAGACTGGAACTGAAAATGTGCCCCCAAGACTTGACTTGCAAATCCTCCCGAATAGGGGAATGTGACGATATGTCTCACTGAGATTCAGGGAAGTCAGGAATTTCCTCCTGCCTGACCACCACTATCACCTTGTTGATTTGCTTCAAATCCAGTTCAGGCCGGAACAAGCCCCCCTCTTTATTGGGGACAACAAATACAGTCAAACCTCGGTTTTCATGATTAATCCGTTCGAAAAAGTCTGACTAAAACCGAAACGTATGAAAACTGAAGCAATATTTCCCATAAGAAATAATGTAAATCCAATTAATCTGTTCCAGACACCCAAAAATATTCACAAAAAATACATTTTATAGAGAATAACTATATTTTTACATACAGAAAACAATGAGAAATAAATATAAATGACTAATGAAATGGATAAATGAACATTTAACATCACTGAAAGCAAGCTAAGTACAGTACTGTACAGTACAGTATGTTAACATCTGGCCTTAGCCACCCGACAAGCTGCTGTGCCCAGCTCTCTTCGGAATCACATTGGATTCAGCCCATTAAAATACCTTTACATTATCTGCTCAATGCTTCAGAATGGCAGAAAATCTTAATGATATAGCTTCAGACGTACCCTGCAAGAAAAAGAACTGCCTCCCACATTCATGCAACATCTCCTGCTTACGTTGACAGCTTTTCTTCCCTGCTACCTCCGAGCCTGAGGGGGCGCTCCAGAGAACGGGCAGGTGGTGGACGAGATCGGGGCCTTCCTCTCTGCGCAATCCTTGCCTCTCTGACTCTGACCAGGGTCGAGGATGTGTTTCATTTACGTGCTCAGCTAGCTTTCGCTTCTCATCACGCTGGCGATCGGTGCAGTGCTGCCAGGACCGGGCGGGCGTTCCGGCAGTGTATACAGACTGGTGTGCAGCGCAAGGGTGTATGTATTTACAGTACTGTACTTTACGAAAACTGAGGCGATGTACGAGAACCGGGACAAAATCTCAGTCAAAAAAGACGTTGAAAACCGAAGCGATGTATGAGAACCGGGACAAAATCTCAGTCAAAAAAGACGTTGAAAACCGAAGCATATGAAAACCGGGGCAAATGAAAACCAAGGTTTGACTGTATATAAAATATCTGCTGGGATCCCTTCCCTTTGAAGAACAGGGTCCACTGCCTACAGAGACAACAGCCACTCAAGAATCATTTGTACCATGCAGGCCTTTTGCTGGGAACGGCAGAGGGACCCCAGAAAAAGCAATGGATATTGGATAGGTAGAGTTTGAGGGTGAACCCCTCATAAACCACTTCCAGTATCTACTGATACAAAGTGATACAAGTCCAGCTCCAGTATAACTGCCACAAACACATGGGTACCACCAAAACCTGGACCCATATACCCTCAACTGGGTACCACGGGTACTTGGTATGTCCTTGGAGCCCCCTTCGGAGCATCCTTTGTGACCACCACAAAAGGGCTGGCTCTTGAAAAAATAGCCACTCCGCTGAGATGTTGATGACCACCCCGGATAATATCTACAGGTCTCCCTACGGTGACCTTTGTCAAGGGGAATGTTACAACATGCCAAAGCTTGTCCTCTGGAAGATGTGGCACTTTGGCTTCTCTCGGGTCTTTTATCAACTTCTCAAGGTCTTCCTCAAAAAGAGCCTGTCCCTAAATGGAAGCTTGCTGAGCAGCACCTTGGAGATCAGACCTGATAACCAATTTTGCAGCCACAATATCCTATGTGTCATTACCACTGCGACCATATTCTTTGCTGATGCCAGGATCAAATCAAACAGGGCATTCACCAAAAAGGCTGAGCCTGCCTCCAGGTGGCCTGCCTCTGAGGCCCCTTGGGAACTATTCACCAGAGGGCCATCTAGTAACTGCAAAGACCACTACAGGTAGGCCCACATCATATATCCTCCACAATCGGCGGCCTGCAAGGCCAGCATGGACACCTTAAATGATTGCTTCAAATGCACTTCTATCGTCCCTATCTTGAGGGTCTTTCAAGGCTGTGCCCCACTCAACCAGAATGGTTGTCATCTTGCTAAGTGCTGCCACCAAAGCATCTACTCTGGAAAGCCAAAACCATTCTCTCTCATCAAGGGGTACAGGATAGAATCTAGCCATGGACCATTCAAACTTCAGACCAGTCAGGTGTATCCTTTTCCACAGCAATCATGTTCTTGATCGCTCGGTGTACCTGGAATACTTTAGTAGGTTTCCATATACCCTCCAACAAAGGATCATTCATGGCTGCGCTTTCCACTGGATGCTCTTCTGAAATTTTTAGTCTCTACCTCCTAAGCTATCAAGGACCCTAACTCGTCTCTATGGAAGCATCATTCAATGGTGGGGGGAGGGTGTGTCTCCTCTTCTTTTTCTGGAGGCTTGTCCTTCTGGTCCTATAGCTCTTCAAACTGTTCCATGGCTTGGCTGTGGATCCTGCCCACAACCGAGACTCTGTCTCCTCCAAGACCTCTGTCAGCACCAGCAGAGGCTTAGAGCTCTTCCTGAAGCCTTCCCACAACTGGTTGATTCCCTGAGGGCCCTGGCAGCAAGCCCTGCTTAATGCAAAAAGCCTGATGCATAAGGAGGACAAACCCCAGTGACAAGTCCAGCCCTGGAGTGAGACCCATCCCCTTCTACAGCCAAGATTTGGGTGCTTACAGGACCAGGTCTCACCAGCATCTGTTTGTACATGCTCCTGCATGGCCTCCTGTAAAATGGCAGCCATTCCCGCCAACACCATGTTCTCCACAAGCCCTGAGAGCTCATATCTTCAGCTGCAACACATCTCCCAAGTCCCCTGAAGCCACTGCCACCAGCCTCTGTGTCTGTCTGCCTAGTGCTGCAATCTTTCACAGTTGAGGTATTTGCCTAACTCTGAGCATCAACTCATAAGAACATAAGAAATGCCATTCTGGGTCAGACCAAAGTCCATCAAGCCCAGTATCCTGTTTCCAACAGTGGTCAATCCAGGTCACAAGTACCTGACAGATTCCCAAAAAGTCACACAAGTTCCACAGTGCTTATCCCAGGGTAAGCAGTGGATTTCCCAGGTCCTCTTTAATAATGGAAGACCAGAAACTTGTCCAAACCTTTTTTAAACCCAGCTACACCAACAGCTTTTAATATATCCTCCGGTAACGAATTCCAGAATTTGATTACGCATTAAGTAAAAAAAAAAATCTCTCTTATTAATCTTAAATGGGTTACATTGTAGCTTCATTGCATGTTTTCTAGTCTTTCTACTTTTTGATGGTGTAAACAACCAATCTACATTTACAAGGTCCACTCTATTCATTAATTTATAGATCTCTATCATATCCCTCCCTCAGCCGTCTTTTTCCCAAGATGAAGAGCCTCAGCCTTTTAAGCCTCTCCTCATAGGGGTATTCTTCCATCCCCTTTATCATTTTTGTTGTTTTTCTCTATACCTTTTCTAATTCTGCTATATCCTTTTAAAGATATGACGATCAGAATTGCACACAATATACAAGGTCCTGTTGCACCATGGAAAGATACAGAGGCATCCTTGATTTTATTCTCCATTCCGTTACTTTTGATTCCTAGCATTCTATTTGCTTTCTTGGCTGCTGCTGCTGCACACTGAGTGGAGGGTTTCAATGTATTATTCACAATGACCCCTAAATCTTTTTCCTGGGTGCTGGTTTCTAAGGTGGTACCCTGCATCATGCAAACATTCATGATGTAGGCTGCACAGAGCCTTGCCTGCACTGCCATTGTACTTGCCACTGCTAACGCTATCTCCTTAGACACCACCCAGAGGCGCTATGTCTGAAGCGTGCTCCAGTTATTGGCCTACCAGCCTCTGGAGCTCCATTGACGAGCACGAAACCGCTAATAAGCTTCAGGTAATCCCCTTTTTCTTTTCTTTGCCTGTGTGTTTTTTGTAGCCTTCTTGCCCAGGATGTCCCAATAGCGCTGCCGGACCTCTCCCAAAGACTGGGAAGAGGGACAGCAAGCACCATTACAGTCCTCAACTGTGTGCACTGGGAAGGGAGGGGGAGAAGGGGAGAAGGAAAGAGGGAGGTGAGGAGGAATCGTGTACCACTGAGTTCTGCATCCCCGAGCTCAGCAGACCAGCACCAGCTGATCATGGCCCTCTTATTGCTGGCTCTTTTCCAGGCTTTCCTGTTAGCTTGCTCCTTGGAAAGAAAGCTCTGACCTGTCAACCAATTAACCCTCTAACCTACAGAATAAAATTGCACAAGTTTACCTCTACCAGCTATTGAAGTATGAAAAAATATTGGTGGGCTAGGACTGCACAGGATCTTATAAAGGGTGCCATCTTAATGCCAGTAGTTCTGTTTCCATCTGCTGGGAGGAGAGTAATGCATCTGGTCTGGTCTGGAGGAATAAGGAGGAAGTGCTAGACAACTATTCACCATTTTGCGAGTCCCTCCAGCCCAGACGCATGGGTTATGCCCTATCACAGCAAATCGAGACAGAGTACCACTGGTTTTGATGTCGCCATCCTATAAAGGATCTGTATAGACCTGCTGCTACCAGTATTTTGAATAACAAAGCAGACTTCACTACGATATTAGTCTAAATATGAACCAAATCAGCCAAGAACTATGTACAGGAATAACCCTAAAACAGGAGAGATACTGCTCCATAAAGAACCGAGAACAGAATTCACCCTCTAACTCTGAAGGACTGACTCTCACCAAGAATATCCCAGGGAGCACCAGAGACCAAAGCACAAGACAGGTGCAACCACGAATTTCAAACCCTTACATGTCTAGACTCACCAAGAACTTGTTCTGGATGGGACTGGAGGGACTCAAGGAAAGAAAATTAGCAGGTAAGGTCTAATTTCACCCTCCTTATTGCCCTTCCAATCCAGTCCAGATGTGCCAGAGTAGTATTTAACCAGGGGAGGGACATGCAAGAATAGCCTGCAACACTTGCACCTCAAACCATGCCTGTACCTTGTGCCTGAACATCCAGATGGTAATGGTGCACAAAAGAATGAAGCGATGACCAGGTCGCTGCCTTACAGATGTCTACTGGAGGCACCAGCCTGAATTCTGCCTATGAGGCGGCCTGAGCCCTGGTGGCATGAGCCCGCAAACCCTCTGGAACCAAGTGACACTTAAGTAAATACACAGAAGTAATAGCCTCTTTCAATCAATGCCCACTGACGTCTTTGACGCTTCCTCCCCTTTGTGCGTTCCCCCAAAAAGGGCAAAGAGGTGATCCAATTACCTAAAGTCCAGGGTCAGCTTAAGATACTATCCAAGCTGGTGCGAATTTGAATCTTCTCCCGAATCAGAGAATATGGGCAATGCGACAACTTGATTAAGGGGAAATGCCAACACCACTTTGGGGAAAGTGGAAGGAACCAGCCTAATGACTATCTTCTCCTTAAAGATCCACAGGAAAGGCTCTCTACAGGACAAGGTTTGCAGCTCAGAGGTGCCGTGCCTTGTGCCGTGCCATCTGCCGTGTCAAGCAAATGGCCATCAAAAAGACAGCCTTCAGAGTAAGATCTTTCAGAGAAGCTTGACGCAGAGGCTCAAACGCCCAGAGCTTCCAGGGATCACCGTACCAGCAGACGAACATATTTCACGCCTCTCAAAAAATGAACCACATTGGAATGTGAAGACAAAGATTCCTTGAATTCAGCCTCTAAAACAGGTTAAGGCTACCACTTGAACACGCAAGGTACTTAAGGCAAGACTCTTGTCCAAACCCACCTAAGAAAAGCCAGGACATCTGGAAGTGAAAGACCCCTCTCTTAGCACCAACTCTCAAACACTCAGTAGATACAAACATATGCCAAAGACGTTTAACGCGTCCAAGCCTGAAGCAAATCAAAATGACCTGAAGAGAGTATCCTCTTTTTCCTCTGCCTATCCTTCTCAACAGACAAGCCATAAGTGCGAATCGACTCACATCCGGCATTAGAATGGGACTTTGCAAAAAGCACCGGAAGTCATTATGGACCTTCTACTTTCAATCAAGGCCAATCCAGCACCACCAAGATCATCAGCTCTCAATAGGACTCTATTCTCTGGAGCATCCAGCCTATCAATGGCCAGGAGAGAAACACATACAGGACACCGCCACTTGGCCATTTGTGAGCTACAGCATCCAGGCCCTCAAACATCCTCTCTCACCTGCAGTTGAAGAAATGATCCAGCTTGGCATTGTCTGTGGCTGCCATCAAATCCATAACTGGCCTCCCTTAATGACACACATTGTTGAAACACCAAGTCCTCCAGGGACCTCTCTCCTGGATCCAATAGATGCCGGCTGAGAAAAATCAGCCTGCACATTTTCTTTTCCAGCTACGTGAGCTGCCGATAGTGCCAGGAGATGAGTCTCTGCCCACTGATGCAGAGGCTTCACCTCCGTCGCCAAAACCGCACTTTCAGTGTTCTCTTGCCAATTGATATAAACTACTGTGATTACATTGTCTGAAAAGAACCTCACCACCTTGTGCTGAACAATGGGGATAATAGGTCTGTAACGCTGAGAACAATACTCATCTCCAAACGATTTATGGACCAGCTCTGTTCTACTAGAGACCACTGACCCTGAGTCACCTTATTCTGACAGTGCACCCCACAGCCTAACAGGCTGGAATTAGTCATCACCACCACTCAATCTGGAGGTTCAGGTGACACCCCTGCCATCAATTTGCAAAGTTCAGTCACCGCAGCAGATTAATTCTCACCTCCTCCATGCACTGCAACCTCTGCCACAAGGAATACCTCTGAGGGACCACCAAGACAATAATACTCTCGGGAGAGACCGCATGAATGCTTTGGTTTATGGAACTAGATCCAACGTCGCCCCATGGACCTCAAAAGCTGCAGGTAGTCCCATGCCCGAGGAGACTGCAACTTGCAGAACTTCTGCTTCTGATCCTGCACCTTCTGGATCTATTCAGGGAGTAGAGAAACTAACTCAGACCTGGTGTCGAAATGAGCCCCTGAGTAAACTAGATCCTGAGTCGGCTGCATATGACTCTTGGAGAACTTGACAACCCAACCTAACAATTGGAGACATAATACCACTCTCTCAATCACTTCTTGACTCTCCTGCACCAACTTTGCTCTGTTCAGCCAATCGACCAGGTAGGGATGTACTAACACTCCCTCACACTAAAGAGCCGATACAACCACTATCACTTTCATGAAAATCAGAGGCACTGTGGTGAGGCCAAATAGCAGGGGCTCAAAACTAAAAATGCCTCATCGGAAGAGCAAAGCAGAGGTAATGGCTAATGATCCTGCCAGATGGAAATGTGAGGATACACCTCAAAGAGCTAGAAAAATCAGAAACTCACCTTTCTGCACAGCCACGATGAAAGACCATAACATCTCCATACAAAAATGCAGCACCCTCAAGCATCGGATGACATGCTTCAGATCCAGAATGGACCAAAAAAGTCCCTTCCTTTTTGGGAACCATGAAATAAACTGAATACCAACAGAGGCCACGCTCTTCTAGGGGAACCTCGACCACTGCTTCGAACAGAAGCAGCTGCTCGAGCATCTCTGCCACCGCCTTTGCCTTGGCTGGAGCACTGCAGGGGGCCAGCATTAAGGTGTGTGAGAGGGGTTGTGTCAAACAACTTCTAGAACCCACTGGTCGGATATAACATGGACCCAGACGGAGTAACAGACCTTGAGGTGACCTACCGGAACCAACTCCATCCAGGCCTGCAACTCATCACTGGGACTTCTTGGCACCTCCTGGAGCCCCAGCTGAATAGTCCTTTCTTCCTCCATGACCCCCTCAAAAGGGCTGACCCTTCGGATACCAAGATTGCTGAAAGGTTCCAAAAGGAAAGCCCCTGGATCTGCGAACATCTTTAAAATGCCCCCTAGAAGGGGCTGTAGACTTTTCTCCCCGAGACTTGACCTCTGGCAACCTCAGGACTTTATCCTCTACAAGCTTTTTCAGCGCCTCTCCAAAAAGCAGCTTCCCCTTGAATTGAAGCTTACTGAGGCAGGTCTGGGAAGCTACATCCACAGCCCAATTCTGAAGCCACAAGGGATGCCTTTCCATCACCACAGAGGCCATATTCTTAGCTGAGGTGCTTACCAGGTCATACAGCGAATCTGCCAGATAGGTTGACCCAGACTCTAGCTTAGCCACCTCCGAAAGGCCCTCTGTAGGACCTGTAGCAGCAGCCTCAGGCAAACTCTGAGCCCATTGCAAACATGCCCTAGCCACATAGGAACAACAAATTGAAGCTTAACGCCAAGGCCGAAACCTCAAAGGACTGCTTCAACACAGTTTCCAACTTCCTGTCCTGAGGATCCTTTAAGGCTGCACCATCTTCCACCGGAATAGTTGTTTTCTTTGTCATGGCCGACACCAAAGCATCCACCCTTTGGATGTCTCAAGAGGTGGTCCTTCCTCCGGAGGAATGGGATACAGATGTGCCATGGAATGACTGATAAATCCAGCCTCCAGGACCTCCCATTCCGCTGAAATGAGGTCTCTGATGGCACTATGCAACGGAAAAAAGTTTGAGAGCTTGTGAATTCCCTGCAACAAGAGATCCTCCAAATTTTTCTCCTCTGCTGGGGAATTTGCAACAATGTTCAGAGCAGACAATGACTGAGAGATAAGAGTCACCAACTCCTCACACAGTAAAACTCGAATTACCGATAAATCCTCTCCATGAGGAATCTCGCCATCCTCCAGCTCCTCTCCAGAAGGATCCCAGCACCCTGAAGGCCCTTTCAGAGAGTCCTAAGATCCCCCCCGAACACACGGAAGCCTGATCCTCCCAAGTCATTTCCACCATTCTTCATCACTTGGCAACCGGCTCCTCCAGTTTCTTCATTCTGGGCTTTAGGATCTCCCCTCCGCTCTTGCCACCCATACCAGGAGGAGAGCTCTGCACCAGGCCCTGCTTCATGCAGAAGGCCTGATGCAAAAGCAATATGAGTTCAGGGGAAAAGGGAACCTTATGCACCTCAGCCAACTCCCCAGGGGAAACTGCCAACATCCAACACACTTCCTGGTCACCTGGAGTAGCAACTGGGTCCCCCGAGGATTCCTCTGTCTCTGACTTGATTGCCTGCAGCATGGCCACGTTTTCCACCACAACCGCAGGCTCCCCTGGCTGTGGGGAAATGGACCACCACTCTAAATCACTGCCTGGAAACCCTGGAGCCATCAAATCCCTATGCTGCTGCGCCCAAAGAAAATTCTTGGTGTCACGGCCCTCCAACACACAGCCGCGGCAAAGACAAAGGCCCGTGTCAGACAACTGCCCATGGCAGCTCTCACAGACTGCATAGGCCACGTAGCCCGATGGCATCACAGGCCACAGCCACATGCTCATTCCATCAAATGTGCCCTTCTCACCTCATATGGTCGAGCAGCTGTGAGGACCTGGCCAATCGCACCGTTCGATGCTCTGCTGGTGCTCCTGCGATGGTGCAGCCAAAGAAATAAAAAGCAGTCTCCTCTTTTTTTCCCCACAGGCTCTTAAAAGGCCAGATGCCATTGCGAAGTTGGGGAAAACAATTGGAGTACTCCCAAGGTAAAGATATACCCTGGGTGTGAGGTGAATAATTGTGGGGGAAAGACTCAATCCACCAGGTTCTGCACCCCTAAGCCCCAAAAGTGCCTTCGCTCAGCACTGGGCCCTCTGCAGGGCAGTATTAATCTCCTCAAAAAAAAAAAAAAAAAAAAAAGGAAAAAAGCAAAGGAAGAAATAAACACCAAGTCATACAGTGGAGTCCAGATTTGCAAAGGAGCTCATCACCATCTGCTGGAGATTGAGAAATACTGGTAGCAGCAGGTCTATGATGTTGTTGTAAAGTGCTGTTGAGTCGATGTCAACTCATGGCAACCCTCTGGGTAGCTGTCCTAAACTGTGTTCGGTCTTCAATCAGGCGGCTCATTGTTGATAGAGTGGCACTCATAGCTGCTGTTATTGTATTGATCCATCTCATTGCTGGCCTTCCTCTTTTGTGTTGACCTTTCACCTTGCCAAGCATGATGTCTTTTCTGTAACAATCTCTCTCTTCGCATGATGTGTGCAAAGTATGAAAGTCATCTGAGCTTCTAAAGAAAGCTTAGGTTTGATGATCTCTAGTAGTGACTGGTTTGTTCTTCGGGCAGTCTATGGTATACACAGTAGTCATTGCCAGCATCATAATTCAAAGGCATCAATTTTCTTCCTGTCTATCTTTTTCATTGTCCAACTTTCACATCCATATAGTGTTCTTGAAAATACCTCAGCTTGAACAAGTCAAATCTTTGTATGGGGAGAGACACCTCTGCTCTTCAGAATCTTGTCTAGGTCCTTCATAACCTTTCTGCCAAAAGCAATAAATCCTCAGATTTCTGGACTGCTTGCGTAAGAGTCTACCAATCTGTTTACTATAACATCAGCATAACAGTTAATAGAGAAACTGTGTGAATAAGTTCAGCACAGTTGTCTTTGACCTTGAAGGACAGAGATGCAGACGAAGAAGAACAAAGTGCACAGAAGAAAGGTGGGCAGGAGTGTCCAGGGAGGCGATCATTGAAATTTAACAACCAGGGGCAGGATATCTGTTAATTAAAAAGAGACATATTGAAGAAAGAGCTGAGAAATGCAGTCTGCAAATGAACTACAAAATGATGAGAAAGAGGGAAAATAGAGATAAGAATATATGAGTGTATAAAGGAAGTAGGAGAAGAACTGTATGGGAGAGAGTAGTAGGAACAGGACATGGAGGTGTACTAAACCGATCTCTCTTTCTTATTAGGTAAGCTTATGCTATCTGCTTGCTAGGTGCACTTAGATATTATACTCACGTTTCTATAATAAAGATTTCTTATGTGTATTTGTGCCTGAGGGAGGGAGGGGAGGGTATAGCAATGGAAGGCTATCCAGGGTAATTCCCCAACACTTCAGAGTCACTAGGTGAGTGTCCAAGGAGTGTCGTCTCCAAACCTGAGCAGAAGGGAAGCGCTAGTACTTGCCGTTTCTTTACTGATAATGGATCCAAGTAGGTTAAAGTTGTCAACTACTTCAATTTCTTCTCCATCAACGATGAACTTATTGATTTTGCCAACTGTCAGGATTTCTGTCTTCTTAACATTAAGGTGCAGGCCTATTTTACGACTATGTTCCCTAATCTTGAAAAGAAAATGTTTCAGATACATCTTCACTTTCAGCCAGTAATGTGGTATCATCAGCATAGCAAAGGTTGTCGATGAGTCTTCTACCAATCTTCACACCTTGGTTGTCTTCATACAGTCCTGCTTTTCTGATGATTTGTTCTGTATATAAATTAAACAGGTAGAGGGAAAGTATGCATACAGCCTTGTCACACACCTCTGCTGATTTTAAACCATTCTTTTTCTTCTTGTTCCGTTTGAACTGTTGCTTCTTGATCAATGCAAAGGTTGTGCAAGAGAACTATCAGATGTTCTGCTACACCCATACTTCTTAATGTGACCCAGAGCTTCTCATGGTTTGCACAGTCAAAAGCCTTGCTGTAGTCAATAAAACACACATAGATATCCTTTTGGTATTCCTTTAGTCTTTTCAAGGATCCATCTCACATCCGCTATGAAGGCTCTCGTTCCTCGCCCTTTTCTAAACCTTGCTTGAACTTCAGGCTGTTCTTGTTCCAGTTATGGTTGTAGTCTCTGCTGAATAATCTTCAGTAGAATCTTGCAGGCATATGGGATCAGAACAATTGTGCAATAATTTCCCACAGTCAGCTGGAACACTTCTTTTGTATAGGTATAAACACAGATCTTTTCCAGTCAGTTGACCATGATGTTGTCTTCCAAATTTCCTGGCAGAGCCTTGTAAGTAAGGTAAAAGCTGCATCCGATTGCTGCGATACTCCAATGGGAATGTCATTAATGCCCGGTGCTTTGTTCTTTGATAAGGTTTTCATTGCTGCTTTGACGTCTTTCATCACAATGGTTCCTGATCATAAGGTATAGGTTAAACGGCTGCTGGCCCATTTGATCTTTATAGTATAATGATTCTGCATATTCTGTATATTCTTTCGATCTTTTCTTGATCATCTCAGCATCATTCAACATGGATCCTTGAGCATCTTATAGCATAGTAACTCGAGGCTGGAATTTTCTCTTTAATTTTCATAGCTTTAGAAAAGCTGATCTTGTTCTTCCTTTAATAGTTTCTGATTCTATTTCCTTACATGCGTCATTGTAGTACTTCTTTGTTTTGTCTTTCTCCAGCTTCATTTCTGTTGCTAAGTCCATATTTTCCAACCACTCTGCCTTCTTTGTTGCCAGCCTTTGCGTTTCAGTCATCCATGACTATAAGGATATCCTGTTTGCATGTTCTGTCAATTTCAACTTATACTTGTTCATAGAACTCATCAACGTCGTCTTCTTTTGCAGATGTTGCTGGGGAATCTATCTGAACTATAGTTGTGTTGATGGGCATACCTCGTAGACAAACAGAAATTAAGCCTTCACTGACCGCATTGTATTTCATTACAGTTCTTGCTAGTTTCTTCTTGATTATAAATGCAACACCATTTCTTCTGTCTTTCATTTCCAGCATAGTAGACTATGTGATCATCAGATGCAAAGTGCCTGATGCCAATCAATTTCAATTCGCTGACACAGAACAGATCGAGTTGTACATATTCCATTTCATTCTTGACCACCTTCAACTTCCCTTAGTTCATGCTTTGTATGCTCCATGTCCAAAAATGTAAGACATCTTTGCAGCTTCTGACTCATTTCATGTGCAGCTATATAAGGAGTCAGACATCCCAAGGGCTTTGATCCAACCACATCATAAATGCTGGCTTTACTCTGAAAAGTCTTCAGTTTCTCCCCAGTAGCCAGTTATTTTATTTAACCAGTTTTTTATACCGCTTTAATCTTCAATCCAAGCGTTCTATGATTGAAGATTATTTATGACGTGGTTTATATTATAACTGAACTGTGTACAAAGAATGCTTAAACAGAAGGAAGGGGGAAGGGTAAAACCAGGAATAAGTTAACTTATGTACAATGCAAGATATAGGGCATAAACTATGTACAATTCAGGTCTATGGCTTTAAAGAGTTGCTGTTAGTCTGTGGCCTGGGGTTGTTGGGGGTGGTTTGGAGATTTTCCTCAGTTAGGTGGTTAAGTAATGTGTCCCAGGTGGTTTGTATAAAGTAGAGTTTTCAGCTTCTTCCTGAAGTTTTTGATGTCTGTTATCGCTTGCATGTCATTTGGAAGAGAGTACCATGTTGATGGGGCATATAGTGAAAGCGCTCTTCCAGATGTAGATTGTTTGGAATTTTGGTATTCGTGGGGTATGGTGATCATATGCTTGTTGTTGTTTCTCCTGGATTGGGTGCTTGTGTTTCTTAGTATGAAGTCTTGCAGGATGTCGGCCGATGATTGCTGGATGATTTTAAATATGTTTAACATTGTCTTGAACTTGATGCGGGAATGTATTGGGAGCCAATGCAATTGGTTGAGTATTGGGATGATGTGCTCTTGTTTGGATGTTCCGATGATAATTCATTCTGTTTTGAGCTATTTCAAGTGGCATGATGGCTTGTTTTGGGAGTCCCTGGTACAGTGCTTTGCAGTAAAGTATGGGAGTGATTACCGCCTGGCAGATTGAACGGAAATGATCTTGGTTCAGGATTGGTTTTAGTCTCCTGATAACTTTCATTTTATGGTAGGTGTTTGCGGTGGTTCTCTTTATGCGAGATTGCATGGCAAGGTGCTGGTCCCATGGTGATTCCTAGGTATTTGATCTCCTTTTTTACTGTTATGGACCTCCGCCATATGTTGATTGTGGTGGGATGAATGAGGTACGTCTTGTGACAAAGAGTGTCTCTGTCTTTGTGTAGTTTATAGATAAGTTGTTGCTGAGCCAGGTGATCATGTCTTCCATGCATGATGCTATGGTTGTGAGGTCGGGCTTGTGTATTTCAAGTGGGGCTTATACCACGATATCGTTGGCATATAGTCTGTACTGAATTTTGTATTTTTTGATGATCTCATAGATGGGCTGTATGTACAGTAGATGTTAAATAAAAGTGATGAGATTGATGAGCCTTGTGGTATTCCTTGTTGTATGGGGAAAGGTGTATATCTGTTTGTTCCGTATTTGACCTGTTGTTGTCGGTTACTGAGGTAGGACTGAAATCATGCTAACGTACTGTTGTGTAGGCCAATTTCTTGGAGACATCACAGCATGATGTCATGGGAAACAGAATCAAAGGCAGAAGATAAGTCCATGAAAACGAGGATAAATACTGTTTTAACGTTAACTATTCCTCTGATGATACTGTCAAATAGTGATGATAAAAGAGTTTCTACACCATGATTGGGTCTGAACCCATGTTGATGTGGGTCCAGTAGTGTGCGTTGGTCTATGTGGTCTTGTAGTTGCCTTTGAACCACTTTTTCTATGATTTTTTGCGATAAATGGCAGGCTGGAAATTGGTCAATATGCATCTGGGTCATTTTTGTTGAGGGAAGTGTCTGAGTTTAGGTCATATGGTAGCTTGTCTGAGTGATGTTGGCATATATCCTTGGGTGAGAGACGAGGCTGCCATCTTGTGAATGAAGTTTGTGAGTTGTTCTTTAGTTGACTTTATCCATGTGACAGGACATGGGTCTGCAGGTGGTGTGGTGATATTAAGAGAGGATGATATCTTCTATTTGCTGGGTAGATGGGATACTGAATTTTTTCCATATTCCTTTGTAGGTTGAATCCTGTGGTTGGTATGTTGTAGTCATTATAACCATACGGTTAATTTTAGAGGGCTTGTCTCTTAGTAGTTGTGGTTCAGTATTGTTTGGGGGATGACGATAAGGTCAGGAGTTGTGCCTGATCAGTGTGTGAGATTCTTTACCAATTGGTGGTAGTGTAAGGCTTCCATGGCATTCAGGAAAGACCTGGCCTCTTTGTTAGGTGACTTACAGAGGTTGTAGTCTTCCAGCGCTATGCAGGGTTTCTGAAAAGTGCTGTGTGCACAAATGACTTAAGAACTTTGAAGAGTTCATCACGCTTGGCAGTAGGGGCTCTGTATGTGAGGCTCAGTGTGATATAGTTGCTGGCTATGGTGATTATGTTGGATTCGTCTGAGCTGCTAGAAGTGAGGATTTTGAATTTAAACTGATTTTGTGCTAAGATAAGTGTTCCTCCTCCTCTCTTATGGTTTCTGGGACAGTTGAAGGCAGAGTATGTGATAATTTGATTGAGGATTACCTGGTCAGTTTCATTTAGTCATGTTTCAGTGATGCATAGTGTATCTGTTTTATGTGCCTCTAGGTAGTCTGTAATAGTATACATTTTATTTCGTATCGACCTTGCTTTGATAAGGGTAATGTGATGGAGGTGTCCAATAGAGGATTGCTGTGTGGTGCTTGTCTGTGGTGGGTGGGTTTTATGTGTATGAGGGAGTGCTTTTCTGGTATATTGAATGTTAAGGGGTTGCCAGGGGATGATATACCAGATATAAGCTGGTGGGGGGAGTAGTAAAGCCTCTGTGTAGCTTTGGCTAGTCACAATGTATCTTTGAAGCAGCATTGATATTATTAGGATACAGAGTAGGTTTTTCAGTGAGCCATCATGGTGAGTGAGGAAGTAAGGGGGTGTCAGTTACCTTGTGTAGCTTGGGAAGGACGGTTCCGCCTAGATCTTGTAGCTTGTTTGTAGGAAGGCGGGATGTTTGGCGAGGCTGTAGGTCCACTTGCGGTTCGTTGTGCTTTGAATTGCTTTCTGCTGTATATCGGTCCGCGCCTAAGGGCCACACCAGAGGGCCCTCTGCCGAGGCCCACGGGTGCACCTCAGCACACTAGTGTTTTAAGTTCTACTGCTGCTGCTGGGTTTCTCCTCGGCCCGATTGGCCGTGCTGGGGTTGAGCGGGAGGTGCTTAGCCACCCGTTCTGCTCTGATGCCATTGATTGGGCGTGCCTTCCAACTTGGAGAGGTCTCATACTTCTAGCACTATAGTGCAATTTGTTTTGTTGTGACTACCTATTGGGTTTTCATGGCAAGATATGGAAGTAGATTGTCAGGTCTTTCTTCCACACAGGTAATTCTAATGTTGTTGCCATTGTCACAGAAATGTGATCCTCTGCCACCAACACCGTCCCATTCTGCTTCTGCCTAGCAGGTCTTTACGGATCCCTTTTAGGATGACATCATAAACTAGTGGTTCTCAGTCTCCATCTGCTGGTGATGGCATAGTTACTCACCTGTAACAGGATCTCTGGGAACAGCAGGAATTTAGTCTTCACATATGAATATCGTCGGTACCAATGGAGCCTGAGCGGGAACGCTCCTCAGCATTAAATAGGAAAGCTTTTGCAAGCATCCCACAGCGCCTGCGTGCTGCCTTCCCGCCTTTCCCAACTGTCCCCTCTCCAGTTGAGTTTAAAGCTGAGACAAAGAGAGAAGGAAAGAGACAAAGAGACAGAGATAGATACAACTCCTAGGGGAGGTGGGTGGGTTGTGAAGACTAAATTCCTGCTGTTCCCGGAGATCACCTGTTACAGGTGAGTAACTATGCTATCTCCAGGAACAAGCAGGAATGTAGTCTTCACATATGGGGACTCCCTAGCTGCAGATGCCAGGGAGAAGGCCCCAGAAGTTGTGTGCCCCTGTGAAAGGGCTCCACTTCCCCCCATGGATCTCTGGCACCCTACCAAGGATGGTGGGTAGGAGCTGATTAAGTATGGAACAGGTGTTGAAGAACAGCCTGATCAAACAAGGCATCCCAGCGGGAGTCCTTGTCTAAGCAGTAATGGGTTGTGAAGGTACGAACCGAAGCCCAAGTAGCTGCTCGACAGATGTTGTCGATAGACACAGAGTGAAGATGAGCTATAAAGGCTGCCATGGCTCTCACACTGTAAGCTGTGACATGGCCTTCAAGAGGGGAAAGTTCTTACTCTCATAGGCAAAAGATATACCACTGTGTAATTCAGCTGGATAGTGTTCTTTTGGAGATTGGAAGTCCCAAATGACTAGGATCAAAGCAACAAAGAGTTGAGAGGGCTTTCTATGTTGCTGTGTCCTTTGCAAGTAAAATGCTAAAGCCCTTTAACAGTCCAAAGTATGAAGATTCCTTTCTGCATTTGAAGCATGAGGCCTTGGGAAGACTACAGGAAGGTAAACCGCTTGGTTTAAATGAAAAGGTGACACCACTTTTGGCATAAAGTGTAGATAAGTCCTAAGGACTACCTTATCATGATGGAACCTTGTATAAGGAGAATCAGCCACCAACGCTAGCAATTCACTGATGTGACGTGATGTGATTGCAATAAGAAAGATGACCTTCCAGGAAAGGGATTTCAAAAAGGTAGTAGCTAATGGCTCAAAAGGCAGCTTCATGAGCTGCCCAAGAACCAGATTTAAGTCCCATGCCACCGGTGGTGGCTTAATGGGAGGCTTAGTTAAAAGGCGGCTTATCATATATCTCGCTATGAGAGGAAATAGGTTGTCCATTTAGAGGCTTGAAAAAAGCTGCAATAACACTCAAATGAACCCTCACTGAATTGGTCTTAAGCCCTGCATTAGATAAATGAAGGAGATACTCCAGTAATGATTCCAGAGGTATTGCAAGACGGTTAAGACCCTTCTGCGAGCACCATATGGTAAACCTTTTCCACTTAAATGCATAAGAGCGTCTTGTGGAAGGCTTCCTGGAAGCATAAAAGATATCCTTTACCTGCTGAGAAAGGTTAAGATCGTGAAGTTCTAGGCTTTCAGCAACCAGGCCCTGAGATGCAGAGACTGGGATTGGGAAGCCACAGCATCCTATCCTCCTGAGAAAGGAGATTTGGAGCAGATCCTAACTCCAGAGGCGGAGCTTGAGAGAGATGTAGGAGCAGAGGGTACCACATTTGCCGTGGCCAATGTGGAGCTATGAGAATCATATGACCTCTGTCTCTCTGAAGCGTGAACAGGGTTTTGGGAATTAGGGGAATGGGTGGGAAGGCATACAGGAAGTCCTGGCCCCAATGGAGGAGGGAAGCATCCCTGGCCTGACATCCCTGAGCCGGAATTCTGGAACAGAACCGGGGAAGTTTGGCATTCAGCGGACTTGCAAAGAGGTCTATGTCTGGGGTTCCCCAAATTTGGAAAATTTTGGCCACCTGGTCTGCATGGAGAGACCATTCATGTGGAAGCAGAACTCGACTGAGACTGTCTGCCCAAGAGTTTTGAATGCCTGGAAGATACACCGCAAGGAGATGAATCTGATGCTCTCTGGCGAGAGCCCATAGCCACAAAGTTTTGTTGCATAGCAACAGAGAGCCTGTTCAGCCCTGCTTGTTCACACAGAACATGGCTACTTGATTGTCCATTTGAACTAGGACTGTCTTGTTGCTGAGCTGGGTGTGGAATACTCGAAGAGCAAGGAAGATTGCTCTGAGTTCTAGAAGGTTTTGGGGTGACTGCCACCCTTGGAGGGATAAAATAAGGCGATCTGAGTTTGCTATCTTGTCTGACAGGCAACCTGACGCCTGAGTCCACTGAGTGGATAAAGTCCACTGGGCTGCCCTCATATGGAGGCGAGCATAAGGGACCACATGCACGGTGGATGCCATGTGGCCTAGCAACTGTAACATTTCCAGAGCAGTGAGGTGAGGCTTTAGCACTGCTTGGGAAGCTAGCTGCACAATGCGAAGGCAGCGGGGCTTTGGAAGGTAGGCCCTTGTCTGTCCGGTATCCAGCAGAACTCCTATAAACTCTAGGGACTGAGTGGGAGCAAGGTTGGATTTTGGGAAGTTTATGACAAGTCCCAAATACTGAAGGATGCGCAATGTGCGAGAGAGGGCAACCCTGGCCTCTGGCTCTGAAGGGGCTCGAATGAGCCAGTCGTCTAAGTAGGGGAAGACGAATATTCCCCGGGTGTAGAGAAATGCTGCCACCACAGCCATGCATTTTGTGAACATCCTTGGTGCAGAGGCCAGGCCAAAAGGCAGAACCCTGTATTGGTAGTGCTTCCCTTGAAACAGAAAGCGAAGGAAATTTCGGTGAGTTGGATGGAAGAGAAAATGAGTGTACGCATCCTTGAGATCTAGAGAACAAAGCCAATCTTGACTCTGAAGGTATGGCAGCAGAGTTCCCAGAGAAAGCATAGTTACTCACCTGTAACAGGTGATCTCTGGGAACAGCAGGAATTTAGTCTTCACATATGGGAATCGTCGGTACCGATGGAGCCTGCGTGGGAACTCTCCCCAGTGTCCAATTAGAAAGCTCTTGGGAGCATTCCACAGCGCCTGCGTGCTGCCTTCCCCAACTGCCTCTTTCCAGTTGAGTTTAAAGCTGAGACAAAGAGAGAGAGAGAGGGAAAGAGAAAGATAGAGAGATACAACTCCTAGGGGAGGTGGGTGGGTTGTGAAGAATAAATTCCTGCTGTTCCCGGAGATCACCTGTTACAGGTGAGTAACTATGCTATCTCCAGGAACAAGCAGGAATGTAGTCTTCAAATATGGGGACTCCATAGCATTAGATGCCAGGGAGAGACCCCAGAAGTTGTGTGTCCCTGTGAAAGGGCTCCACTTCCCCCCATGGATCTCTGGCATCCCACCAGGGATGGCGGGTAGGAGTTGAGAAGGTATGGAAGAGGTGTTGGAGAACAGCCTGACCAAACAAGGCATCCCGGCGGGAGTCCTTGTCCAAGCAGTAATGGGCTGTGAAGGTATGAACCGAGGCCCAACTAGCTGCTCGACAGATGTCGTCGATAGACACAGAGTGCAGATGAGCCAATGAAGCTGCCATGGCTCTCACATTGTGAGCTGTGACATGGCCCTCCAGAGGAAGGTTCTTACTCTGATAGGCAAAGGAAATACACTGTGCAATCCAGTTGGACAGTGTTCTCTAGGAGAATGGAAGTCCCAAATGAGAAGGATCAAAAGCAACAGAGTTGAGAGGACTTTCTATATTGCTGTGTTCTTTGTAAGTAAAAAAGCTAAAGCTCTTTTACAGTCCAAAGTATGAAGATTCCTTTCTGCATTTGATGCATGAGGCCTTGGAAAAAACACAGGCAGGTAGACCACTTGGTTAAGATGAAAAGCCGAGACCACTTTTGGCATAAAGTGTGGATGAGTCCTAAGGACTGCCTTGTCATGGTGGAACCTTGTATAAGGTGGGTCAGCCACTAGTGCCTGCAACTCACTGATGCGACGTGCTGATGTGATTGAAATGAGAAAGATCACTTTCCAAGAAAGGAATTTCAACGAGGTAGTAGCTAAGGGTTGGAAAGGTGGCTTCATGAGCTGACCAAGAACCAGATTTAAGTCCCATGCCACGGGTGGTGGCTTAATGGGAGGCTTAGTTAGAAGAAGGCCTCTCATAAATCTTGCTAAGAGAGGATGGGAGGAAATAGGCTGTCCATTTAAAGGCTTGAAAGAAGCCGCAATAGCACTTAAATGGACTCTTACTGAGTTAGTTTTAAGTCATGCATTGGATAAATGAAGGAGATACTCTAGTAATGATTCCAGAGGTATAGCAAGGGGGTTAAGACCACTCTGCGAGCACCATATGGTCAACCCTTTCCACTTGAAAGCATAAGAGCGTCTTGTGGAAGGTTTTCTAGAAGCATAAAGGATATCCTTTACTTGCTGAGGAAGGTTAAGATCCTGAAGATCTAGGCCTTCTCCAACCAAGCCCTGAGATGCAGAGACTGGGGACTGGGATGCCATAACATTCCGTTCTCCTGAGACAGGAGATCTGGAGCAGAGCCTAACTCCAGAGAGGGAGCTTGAGAGAGATGTAGAAGCAGAGGGTACCACACTTGCCGTGGCCAATGTTGAGCTATGAGAATCATACGGCCTCTGTCTCTCTGAAGCTTGAACAGGGTTTTGGGAATCAAGGGAATGGGTGGAAAGGCATACAGGAAGTCTTGACCCCAATGAAGGAGGAAAGCATCCTTGGCCTGAGAGCCCTGAGCCGGAATTCTGGAACAGAACTGGGGAAGTCTGGCCTTCAACGGACTTGCAAAGAGGTCTATGTCCAGGGTTCCCCAAATTTGAAAAATCTTGGCCACCTGATCTGCATGTACAGACCATTCGTGTGGAAGCAGAACTCGACTGAGTCTGTCTGCCCAAGAGTTTTGGATACCTGGAAGGTACACTGCCAGGAGATGAATCTGATGCTCTCTGGCGAGGGCCCATAGTTGCAAAGCTTCGTTGCAAAGCAACAGAGAGCCTGTTCCTCCCTGCTTGTTCACGTAGAACATGGCTACTTGATTGTCCGTATGGATGAGGACTGTCTTGTAGCTGAGCAGGGTGTGGAAAACTCGCAGAGCAAGGAAGATTGCTCTGAGTTCCAAGAGACTGATGTGTAGATGAGTCTCCTGTGGAGTCCAAGTGCCTTGGGTGGAGAGGTCTTGCAGATGATCTCCCCATCCCACTGGAGAAGCATCTGTTGTGAGAGTTGCCTGGGGTAAAGGTTGTTGAAATGGGCACCCCAGCAACAAGTTTTGAGTGGACTGCCACCATTGGAGGGACAAAATAAGGCGATTTGTGTTTGCTATTTTGACTGACAGGCAACCTGATGCCTGGGTCCATGGAGTGGATAAAGTCCACTGGGCTGCTCTCAAGTGGAGACGAGCATAAGGAACCACATGCACGGTAGATGCCATGTGACCTAGTAGTTGTAACATTTCTCGAGCAGTGAGATGAGGCTTTAGCACTGCTTGAGAAGCTAACTGCACCATGCGAAGGCAACGGGCCTGGGGGAGATAGGCCCTTGCTTTTCTGGTATCCAGCAAAGCTCCTATGAAGTCTAGAGACTGAGTGGGAGTTAGACTGGATTTTGGGATGTTTATGACCAGACACAAATACTGAAGGATACGCATTGTGCAAGATAGAGAAGTCCTGGCCTCTGACTCTGATGGGGCTCGAATGAGCCAGTCGTCTAAGTAGGGGAAGACGAATATTCCTAGAGTGCGAAGAAATGCTGCTACCACAGCCATGCATTTCGTGAACACCCTTGGTGCTGAGGCCAGGCCAAAAGGAAGCACCCTGTATTGGTAGTGCTTTCCTTGGAAAAGCAACCGAAGGAACTTTCTGTGAGTTGGATGGATGAGAACATGAGTGTACGCATTCTTGAGATCTAGAGAACAAAGCCAATCCTGACTCTGAAGGTATGGCAGCAGAGTTCCCAGAGAAATCATCTTGAATTTCTCTTTGAATATGAATTTGTTCAATTCTCTGAGGTCTAGAATAGGCCAGTGTCCCCCTGTTTTCCTTGGGATAAGGAAATAGGGGGAGTAAAACCCTGTACCCTGTTGGGGAATGGGTACTTCTTCTATTGCCCCTTGGGCAAGAAGCATAGTGACCCCTTGATCTAACAGGTTGATGAGAGAGGTCTGAGAATTGAACTGTCTTACCATTGCGGGAGGGGGAATGCAGAGAAAGTGAAGCTTGTACATCTCTTTTATAATGGAGAGTCTCCAATGTTCTGCTGTTATCTGCCCCCATCAGGGGGGGAAAATGAGACAACCTTCCTGGAATGGTGGAAGGTTCTGGCCCATTGAGGGCCAGGAAAGCTAAGTTCTCTAGATGGAAGACAAAGGCCTTGTGGAGGCTGAGACTGCTGAGACAGTTGAGGCTTAGCAGTCTTTGCTTTCCTTTGTTTAGGTGGTTGCTGACTCTTTCGGGCAGGCTGACCCGTAGAACGTCCCTGCTGAGAATAAGAGGGATAAAACCTCTTCTTTTTGGAGAAGAATGGTCTCTTGAAAAATTTATTCCTTGTAGGATCAGCTGTGGCTTTGGATAGCCTATCCAAAGTAGAGTTGTCAGCATCCAACTCATTGGCTTTCTCTTGCCAATTTTTGCCGAATAGATTCTCACCTGTACAATGGATATTGCCCAGTTTATCCTGGACCCAGAGCTCCAAATCGGATGCCTGGAGCCAGGCAATTCTAAGTGCACCTATAGCAATGGCAGAGGTTCTGCTTATGCACTCAAAACAATCAAAAGCTGGACGATTGACAAATTTAGATACATCCTGGGCATGTTTAACCAGTGTGAGAAAATCTTGCCTCTTATCTTCAGGAAGAAGAGGGCTCAAAACCTCTAAATCTCCTGTGACTTCTTTAAGGAACATTTCCATATATATAATATAGGAACTGATCCTGGCAGAAAGCATGGAAGCCTGGAAAGTACGACGTCCAAAGGCATCCAAAGTTCTACACTCACGTCCTGGAGGATTAGAGGCATGCCTCTTTGCACTCCTGATCCTTCTCATAGCTGATTCCACTACGATAGTGGTGAGGAAGCTGAGTCTTCTGGAAACCAGGACAAGGAGGGACTCGATACATGGTATCCAGTCTACGAGAGTGGGGAGAGGTGGTGAGAGGTGTTTCCCACATTCTTAGCATGAGATCATGTAAGATCTCATGGCTAGGCAAAGTAGCTGCCTCCTTAGGAGCCTTGGGATATTGTAGAATCTCCAACTCCTTTGCACTGGGATCTGTTTCAGGAGCCACAGTAATGGAAAGACCTCGAGCCTCCTTCCTGATAAAATCCTGAAAGGAGATATCTTCTGGAGACATAGTACGTTTAGGAGAGGAAGCCTCTTCCGGGAGAAGTATTCCGGTACCGACAGAGTCGTCAGTATCCTCAGACTCCTCCGAGGATTCAAAGTACCTTCTGTCCGGATATTCCTGTAGAGCACGATACCCGTACCGACCCAAGTCGGTACCGGGGGGAATCGGTACCGGTTTATCGGTACTGGAGGGCATAGCATGACTGGGTGCCGGCAAAGCGGACACTGTCGTCGATGCTGTTGGTACCGGTACCGGTTAAAGTGTCTGACGCGGTTCCGAGGGTGTCGATGCCACAAGGAGAGCCGCCAGACTGCGTTCAATAGCCAGGAATCTCTGGTCTATCGATGCCGCCGATGCCTGTGTGTCGGTACCGGAGAAAGCAGCCGGTACCCCAGAGCATGGCACCAGTAGTTCTGCCGAGGTTGTGTCCTTGAGAACATCCTGGAGCCCCGATAATGCTTTGGAAACCGAAGCCTCCCGCCAGGGCAATTTTGCCAGTATAGAACCCTCAAGGGCAACGCCAGAGGCATCTCGATGCTTAGGAGATCTACCCTTTGAGGACCGGCCAGACTTATGTTTAGTTACCTGAGATCTATGGGAGGAAGACAAAGCCCTGGAAGACGTCGATGCCACAAAAGCTGTATCGGAGGGAAAAAGGGTGCTGAGCTTAGCAGTTCGGTTTTGTCGATCCCTCTTGGACATCATGGCACAAGCCATAGACTCCGAGATGGAGTGGTCAGGACCTAAACATTTAAGACACCACTCATGAGTGTCGGTGACAGAGATGGTACCGCCACACTTGGTGCACTTCTTGAAACCCGAAGTGGGTTTTTCCATAGTGGAAGAAAATTTGGGCCTAAGGCCCAAAATGGCGCGTGCATGTGGAAAAGAAAAAAGTTTGGGAAAAAATACTATATTATATATATACATATTTTTTTTTTTAAAGAAAGAAAGAACCACCGGCGGTACCGGTATAGCGTCGAAGAAGGCAGACACGACCACAAAAAAGAGGAGAATAAGGAAAGATTTTCTGCGGTGACAGAAACTACGAACTGCTGGCTCCGCGGAAAACAAAGAACTGGAGAAAGGCAGTTGGGAAAGGCGGTAAGGCAGCACGCAGGCACTTTGGGATACTCCCAAAAGCTTTCAAATTGGACGCTGGGGAGCGTTCCCGTGCAGGCTCCGTCGGTACCGACGATACCCATATGTGAAGACTCACGTGAAGGGAAATACACTAGATCTTGTATTTGCCCCACAGACAGTTTGTGACCAATTCCATGATGCTGTGATGTCCATAACTTCTGTACCATGGTCAGATCACAAACTCATCATTTTCCAGATTTCCACACAAGACAACCAATCAAAGATCAACAGAGTACCAAGCAAAACTACCAGACTACCTGCTAGAAGTTTCCGTCCATTCAATAGAGACCTCATCCTTGCGGAAACGAACACACCCCTTAATGAGACCACCCTAAACCTTGAAGAACTGATCTCTTGCTGGAATAGTAGTTTCAGCACGACTGCCCTACGACCACCACCTAACAGGTCACCAAGGAAAAGAACCACAGCCCCTTGGTACACAGCGGAGTTGAGATCTTCACCCACCCGACTACGGAAACTTGAAAAACGATGGCGTCGGTCACACGCCATTGAAGACCAGTCAGCATACATCCATCAGCTGACCGTCCACCGCAGAGCTATCACAGAGAAGATGAAGCAATACCATATTGACACCCTGAAGCGTTCGTTAAACAAACCTCATGATCTGTTTAACTTAGTCAAGACTCTATCCAAGGAACCAGCCCCCGAACTCCAAACTGAAATTCACCCTCAAGAGTTCGCCGATTTCCTACAATCCAAGGTATGTCAGACAAACAAACATTCAATAGAGGTTGCTTCCACAGCCCCAGAGTGCCCAACATCTCTAACCTCTTTCTCGATCCCTGACAGGAAAAGCATTGAAGACACGATCATGACCATCAATACCACCACTGTGCAGACCGATCCTTGCCCAGCTTTCTGGATAAAGGAACTGCGCAGTGACCTCAGCCCAATAATAAACAGGATAATGAACCTATCCTTCTCAACCGGTTCCTTCCCTTCTGAACTCAAGCATACATCTATCAGACCATTACTAAAAAATAGCAAGCTAGATCCCCAAAAGGTGGACTCTTACAGATCCATCTCAAGCATTCCGTTACTTGCAAAGATAATTGAGAAGGAGGTGCAAAGACAGTTGCAAGACCACATTGACTCAATTGCTCCACTAAATCCATGTCAACATGGATTCAGGGAGTCACATGGAGTAGAAACACTCCTTACCACCCTCTTCAATAATATAATCACTGGTATTGACAACATCCATCAGGGGATTGCACTCATTTTCCTAGACATTGCTGCAGCCTTTGATTCAGTAAGCCATGAGCTTCTCCTAAGGCGACTAAAGGAGAAAGGCATCTGCGGAACAGCTCTTGAATGGTGCAGATAATACCTGTCTGGAAGATGGCAACACGTACGATCCGGCGGAGCAACATCAGAACCGTTTCATCAAGGTCAGGGTGTCCCACAGGGATCCTCCCTCTCTGCCTTGATGTTCAACGTATACATGCAACCCATTTGTAATATCATCCGGTCCTTCAATGTCAATTGCATGATATACGCCGATGATGTCCTGCTCGATATACCGTTCTCCATAGATAAATTGGACCTCTCCCCTCTGACAAATTGCTTCAATGCCATATCTAATTGGCTCCTATCGCAAAACCTCAGAATTCAGCATAAGAAGACTGAGGTGCTCTTCATTACGAGGAACCCAAATTTCAACCCTCCACAATACTTGAAGGTAAATGAAGCTGATCTACAAACAAAATCCACAATTCGGTACCTGGGTGTTATATTGGATCAAAACCTTAACATGAAGGCACACATAGCTAACACTGTCAGAGCTGTTTATTTCAAGATCCGTTCCCTCAGACATCTTCGCCCCTTGCTTGCACCAGAGGACTTCCGCACAATTTACCAGGCTCTTATAATACCGCATTTTGATTACGCCAATGCCATTTTACAACGACTTCCACAATCCACTCTGAACCCCTTACAGCTCGCAATGAACAGGGCAGCGAGGGTTCTAAATAGAGCATCTAGGAGAGACCATGTGACGCCCCTTTTGAAGCAGTTACACTGGCTTCCCATACAGGCCAGGATCATCTTCAAGACAGTTTTACTTACATTCAAAGTGGTAAATAAGCTCTCCTCCTCATCACTAACCGACTTCATCCAAGCCATAACCCCTAATAGATCAAGAAGATCTGCAGCAATAAACATATTAACAATTCCAAGAGAATCAACGAGATGCACAGCGACAACATCAAATAGGGCTTTCAGATTCTGTGCCCCAATACTCTGGAACGCTTTACCTTTAAACATCAGATTGATCCCTAACCTAATACAGTTCAGAAAAGCCCTTAAACACTACCTTTTCCTCAAATACTTCCCAGAGAACATGGAATCACATACACTGAATTACTTGTAGCTACACCAACACGCCTAATCATCCAGGGAACACTCCTAGCCAGGTGTCCTGTCCATAGCTTCTCATGATATTTTCTCTATGACTCCAGTGTGTAAATAGTTTCCCCTGTTCATCCAAGTTTTACTGTCCTGTTATAGGTAAACCCAGAACTATGTTCACGTTCTGTTCTCTCTGTTCCATGTAAACCGCGCTGATGCCGAATAGTGCGGTATATAAGAAATTGTAAATAAATAAATAAAATAAACACATTCCTGCTCATTTCTGGAGATACCATTTTGAACTTCTCTTTGAACAGAAATTTGTTCAATTCTCTGAGGTCTAAAATGGGTCTGTATCCTCCTGTTTTCTTTGGAATAAGGAAATAGGGGCAGTAAAACCATATACCCCATTGGGGAATGGGTACCTCTTCTATTGCTCCTTAAGCAAGGAGCAGTGTGACCTCCTGACCTAACTGGTCGTTGAGAGAGGTCTGAGAATTGAACTGTCTTACCATTGTAGGAGGGGGTATGCTGAGGAAATGAAGCTTGTACCCCTCTCTTACAACAGACAGAGTCCAATTTTCTGCTGTTATTTGACCCCATCTGGGGGCAAAAAATGACATAACTTTCCTGGGATGGTGGAGGGTTCTGGACTGTTCAGGGCCAGGAAGGCAAAGTTCTCTAGACAGGAGTCAAAGCCCCTGTGGAGGCTGAGTTTGCTGAGCCGGTTGAGGCTTAGCTGCTTTTGCCTTTCTTTGCCTAGGTTGTTGCTGCTGTCCCTTTTGGGCAGACTGATCTAAACGATGCCCCTGCTGGGTATAGGAGGGATAAAACATTTTCTTCTTACTGAAAAATGGTTTCTTATAGGATTTTTTCCTTGCAAGATCAGCTGTAGATTTAGACAATCTATCCAAAGTGATATTGTCAGCATCTATCGCATTAGCTTTTTCCTGCCAATTCTTGCCAAATAGATTCTCTCCTGTGCAAGGAATATTCCCTAGTTTATCCTGTACCCAAATTTCCAAATCAGATGCCTGGAGCCAGGCAATCCTACGTGCACCTATGGCAATGGCAGAGGTTCTGCTTATGCACTCAAAGAAGTCAAAGGCTGCATGATTCACAAACTTGGAAACATCCTGGGCATGTTTGACAAGGGCGAGATAATCTTGCCTCTTATCATCAGGAAGGAGAGGGCTCATAAGCTCTAAATCTCCTGTGACCTCCTTAAGGAACATTACCATATATAACATATAGGAACTGATCCTAGCAGAAAGCATGGAAGCCTGGAAGGTTCGATGTCCAAAGGCGTCAAGAGTCCTACATTCACATCCTGGAGGATTAGATGCATGCCTTTTTGCACTCTTTATCCTTCTCACTGCTGACTCCAGCACCATGGAATGGTGTGGTAATTGAGTCTTCTGAAACCCAGGACAGGGAGGAACTCGATACATGGTGTCGAGTCTTCGAGAGTGAGGAGATGCGGTTAGAGGTGTTTCCCACATCCTTAACATGAGATCATGCAAGATCTCATGAATAGGTAAGGTAAATGCCTCCTTGGGAACTTTAGGGTACTGCAGGATTTCTAATTCCTTTGCCCTAGGCTCTTTTTCAGGAGCCACTGTGATGGAAAGACCTCGAGCCACATCTCGGATAAAATCCTGAAAGGACATATCCTCTGGTGGAGACATCCTGCGCTGAGGAGAAGAGGAATCCTCAGGAAGAAGTCCTCTGGTATCGGCAGAGCTTTCAGAGTCTTCAGACTCATCCGAGGATTCGAAGTATCTCCGATCCGGGTGATTGTGCAAGGCACGGGTACCGATCGAAGTTAGCATCGGAGTGGTCCGCTACCGACCTATTGATACCGGATGGATACGCATGACTTGGTCCCGGTAGAATACCTGCCGATGTCAATGCAGTCGGTGCCAGCACCGGGGTCGGAGCTGGTACTGGTTGAATTCTCTGAAGTGGTTTCAAGGGCATCAAGGCCGTGAGAAGAGCCGCCAGACTGCATTCAATAGCCAAGAATCTCTGGTCTATCGACGCTGCCGATGCTTGGGTATCGGTACCGGAAGAAGCGGCCAGTACCCCAGAGCATGGCACCAGTAGTTCTGCCGAGGTTGAAGCCTCGAGAATGTCCTGAAGCCCCATTACTGCTTTGGAAGCCGAAGCCTCCCATCGGGGCAATTTTGCCGGTGAAAGTCCCTCAAGGGCAAAGCCAGAGGCATCTCGCTGTCTAGAAGGAGATCTACCCTTTGAGGACCGGCTAGATTTATGTTTAGTTACCTGAGATCCATGGGAGGAAGACGAAGCCCTGGACGACGTCGATGCCACAGAGGCTGCATCGGAGGGAAAAAGAGTGCTAAGCTTAGCAGCTCGGTTCTGCCGGCCCCTTTTCGACATCATCCCATAGGCAACACACTCTGAAATAGAGTGGTCAGGACCTTAACATTTGAGGCACCACTCATGCGTGGCGATGACGGAGATGGTACCACCACACTTAGAACACTTTTTAAAACCCGAAGCGGGTTTTTCCATTCTGAAGGAAAAATTGGGCCTAGTGCCCAAAATGGCGCATGGCACCTGAGAGAAAATTACTGGAATGACTCCAGAAGGTAGTTTTTTTTTTTTTTAAAGAAAAGAAAGAAGAACCACCCGTGGTACCTGTGTAGCGTCGAGGGAAGGCAGACGCGACCACAAAAAAGAAGAATAGATGGGATTTTTTTCTGCGGTGACAGGATGTGCGACCTGTCGGCTCTGTGGAAAACGAAGAACTGGAGACAGTTGGGAAAGGCGGGAAGGCAGCAAGCAGGCGCTGTGGGATGCTCCCAAAAGCTTTCCTATTGGACGCTGGGGAGCGTTCCCGCGCAGGCTCCGTCGGTACAGACGATATCCATATGTGAAGACTACATTCCTGCTTGTTCCTGGAGATAGGGCATAACCCATGCATCTGGACTGGACTGATGATGAAGACTGTTTTATATATCTAATAAAATATAGTGTGAGGTTGGGGTACTTTCCCCTCCATACTAAGGTGCGCAGAAAGTGAACTTTACAAATGAACTTCTTTTAATGTGTGGCCTGCACATTGACATAAACATTGTCTTAATTTCCTTATCTTACCAAATCTCACTCTCCAGGAAGACCGAACCAGCACTTCCCTAGATTTTGTAAACAGCAAAGAAATAAACCTCCAAACCTATTTAGGCGATCAGTTTTGCCCTTTGCCTATTTAGAATAGAAAGGTCACTCATTTTTGCTTTAGTTTCAGCTGCACTTTACAGTAAAATGTGTATTCTTCCCTCAATGGATATTAAGTGAGCCAGTTCAGGAAGGCCCTTAAACATTTCCTCTTCATCAAATATCTCTGACAACTCCGAACCCCAGTCACACTCAAATAGTGAGCAACTCAATATTAGTAGTAGTCAACTAGACAAGCCCTCACAACAGGCGTTCCCAACAATGTAAAACACCAAACAGTATCCACTCTCATTACACCTCCTATGTACATAGTTTACCCTGTTCTCCAAGTTCCATTTCCTGTTAAATGTAATGACCAGACATATGTAAACTGTCGGATGTTTCTTTTCTATGTAAACCACGCTGATGGCAAATAGTGCGGTATATAAGAAATGTTAATAATAATAAGTGATATCTGTATACTTCTGATAAAAAGTTAATGTCAAAGCCCTGTATGATAAACAAAAGCGCTTAACTATCTGGGTGTAAAATGCTTATAGAAATACAGATTATAAGAAATAAATCTATTTTACCTGGGCAGAAACTCTTCACAGTTTGTCTGCTCCAAATATTCAACGATATCTATGGCATCAATATAGAGCTGTAATGAAAACAACCCAACAAAGTTGTCTGGTTACATCTCAGTGTTAAGTGCACAAAAAAAACCTCTTATGGGACTCAACAAATCTGTCCTTCTGGATATGCATGTTAACAAAAGGGGTGTATAAAATTAATATTTAAAAAAGCAGACAAAAACAAACAGGGGCAGAGGAACAACTTTATGATTGGAGGCAGCAAACAAACTCTCAGTCATATCCCTCAAACTCTCTAGTTGCTGATGTTCTACTGAGCAAAATAATGATTGGGCCACTGCTCCTGCAGCCCATTCCATTCAGTCATTTATGAAACCAAGTCTACAAGAGCACATCCAGAAAAAAATCCACACTACAAAAATAGTTTGTTGTTCTGATGTTAAGGGCATATTTTCAGCCAAAGAGTGAGTGGAGAGGCTAGGAACAGGTCAGTGTGGAGCAGTACAGGAAATAGGCAGGATTAGGAATTAGGAGAAGCAGTGGTGAAGGACTGAAGAACCACCAAAGGTGAACAGGAACTAGACCTGGAGGGACTACAGCAGGAGCAGAGCTTAAGGATTTGGCAGCGAGTGAGGTAAATTAAAATATTCCGCTGAACAGGGAAGGGTTGCTAAATAACAGTAAACTGAGAACTGTTGAACCAGCAAAGGTGAGTCTGGCTAGGCTTCCTTATATATTTATTTATTTATTTATTTTATTTAAAGCTCTTCTATACCGTGCTCTTTATTATCAGTGTGGTTTACAATTAACAACTTGACAACAGGATGGGGTAGATCTACCCTGAGTTTACATATAACGGGGATGGTAACAAGGAAGTAACTGGTGAACTATGTACAACTTTCATAAAGATCGTTAGAATTAAGTCGGGTAATTAAATATAACTCAGAGGACTATGTACAAATTTATAAATACAGCCAGAGTTAAGTCGGAAAATTACATGAGGCACTTCTTAAAGTTAGGTTTGGGACAGATTCTCAGTGATGTGTGTTGTAGCGCTGTGTTGGGTTTGGGTGAGGGGTGGGTCTGTGCTGTTGGGATGAGAAAAGTGTAGCAGGAATAAGTGATGCTTGATAGCTTTCCTGAATTGCTTGAGGTCTCTGATTGATCTGATGTTGGGAGGAAGGGTATTCCAGCTTCTAGGGGCGTATAAAGCGAAGGCTCTATTACTGGTTGATTGTGAACATTATGTAGTTTCCGTTAGGATAATCAGTGTTTTGGAGGCTAGCGTCCTCCTTGGTCTGTTGTTTGGAGTGTGAGTGAGGAGGGCAGAGATTGATGAGGGGAAATTTTATTAAAGGATTTGAAAGTGATGAGGAGAGCCTTGTATTCGATCCTACAGTTTATCGGTAGCCAACGGAGGTCTCTTAGAATAGAGGTTATATGATCTTTTCTTGCTGCTCCACAGAGCACTCTGGCGGCCGCATTCATGGCTAACTGTAGTGGGTTTAAAGTACTCTTGGGGAGTCCATGGAGAATAATGTTTGCGTAGTCAAAATGGGGTGTTACTATCGCTTGGAATATAGTTCGGAAGTCGTCTGGGGCGAGCATGGGTCTCAGATGTCGTAAGGTCTTGATCTTGTAGTAAATAGTTTTGACGGTGTTGCTTATGTGCGCTGTGAAATCCAGTTGTTGATCAAGCAGAACACCAAGATAGCGTATAGTAGGCTTGCTGGGAACTTCTGCATCTCTAACTTTTAGGGTTGCAGGCGGAGAGAAGCTCTTGTTCCTCGTGATGAACAGGACCTCGGTCTTTTTGAAATTTATTCTAAGGTTTTGATTCTGAAGCCAGCCTGTGATTGCATTGAAGCAGTTCACTAAGGCTGTATAGTCGGGCAAAATAACATTGAAAGGTGTAAACAGAAGGACGTCATCTGCATAGATTAGGCATGAAATTCCGTAGGAGCAGATGATATCACAAATCAGCTGCATGTATATGTTAAAGAGCAGCGTGGATAATGAGGATCCTTGAGGTACCCCTTGGTTTTGCTGAAATGGTTTGGATGTGTTGGAGCCAATCCGAATTTGCTGCCAGTGATCCTCTAAGTAGGATTTACAGTAGGATTTACATTTATATATGGTGGTTCATATGACATCTCTTGCTGGTTCAATGAGCTACTCTTGGAGGCTTTGCCTTCTGCTGCCCAGGGCCTTACTATCAAACTAGAGTTAGTCTCTGCATCCTCCATGGCACCAGCCCATGACTGGGGCCTTTGGTACACAGGTTTGTGGATTCAAACTCCAGCACATCTGACAGATGACCACTCAACAATGACCATGAATCAAATTAGCAATGACTTTGGATCTTTAAAAAAAAGTTGTTAAAATGTTCTCTCTCTACAAACAAAACAAATTTTGTTTATATTGAGAAGCCAGTCCAAAATTGTAGGAGCCAGTAGCTGCAACCTCCTTGCACCCCACCCCCCACCATAAGAACATAATGCCATACTGGGTCAGACCAAGGTCCATCAAGCCCAGCATCCTGTCTCCAACAGCAGCCAATCTAGGTCACAAGTACCTAGCAGTCTCCCCAAAAGACACAAGTTCCACAATGCTTATATTGGGACAAGCAGTGGATTTCCTGGGGCCCCTTCGATAACGGTTTATGGACCTTACCTCCAGGAGCTTGTCCAAACTCTTTTTAAACCCAGCTACACTAACAGTTTTTACTACATCCTCCAGCAACAAATTCCAGAGTTTGATTATGCGTTGAGTGAAAAAATATTTTCTGTTATTAGTTTAAAATGGGTTGCATTGTAGCTTCATTGCATGTCCTAGTCTTTCTACATTTTGATGGAACAATCGATCTACGTTTACCCATTCCACTCTATTCATTAATTTATAGACCTCTATCAATATCTCCCCTCAGCAGTCTCTTTTCCAGGTTGAAGAGCCCTAAGCTTTTTAGCCTCTCCTCATAGGGGTATCCTTCCATCCCCCTTACCATTTTGGTGGCTCTTCTCTGTACCTTTTCTAATAATGCTATATCCTTTTTAAGAAACGGTGACCAGAATTGCACACAATATTCGAGGTGCGGTCACACCACAAAACGATACAGAGGCATAAGATCCTTTGTTTTATTCCCATTCCTTTCCTTATGATTCCTAGCATACTATTTGCTTTCTTGGCTGACACTGCACACTGGGCAGGGGGTTTCAATGTGTTATCCATGATGATGCCTAAATCTTCTTCCTGGGTGGTGGTTCCTAATGTGGAACCTTGCATCGTGTAACCATAACTTGGGTTGTTCTTTCCTAGGTGCATAACTTTGCCCTTGTCCATATTAAATTTCATCTGCCAATTGAATGTTCTTTCTTCCAATTTATTAAGATCCTCTGGCAATTTTTCACAATCCACTTGGGTTTTAACAACTTTGAATAATTTTGTGTCATCTGCAAATTTGATTACCTCACTCATTATTCCCAGTTCCAGGTCATTTACGAATATGTTAAAAAGCAGGGGACCCAGAACAGATCCCTTGGATACTCCACTATTCACCTTTCTCCATTGGGAAAATTGGCCATTTAGCCCTACCCTCTGCTTTCTATCTTTTAACCAGTTCCTGATCTACAATAGTACATTGCCTCCTATCCCATGACTTTTTAATTTCACCAATAGTCTCTCATCAGGGAGCTTGTCAAAGGCTTTCTGAAAACCCAAATATCTTTATCTTTACACTACATCGACCAACCCACCTTTGTCTATCTATTTACACCTTCAAAAAAATATAACAGATTAGTAAGACAAGACCTTCCCTTGCTAAAGCCATGTTGGCTGTCTCTCATTAAACCACCACTGCCTCCATTATCCACCGATGTTCCTCCATTTGCAAACTCATACATGTCTGGGGAGAGTGGAAGAGTCTGATGAGAGATGATAAAGTGCATCTTATTATGGTAGCAGGGGGTGTATGAGACATTCCGACAGAAATATGTAGAAAGTGTCCATGTGCCTGTGTGGTGCAATGGTGGTTTGCCTGCGCATGCATGGGATGTGGTGGTGGATGCCTTTGTAAGGGTGGGGTGCAGGACTGCAGCACATGTGCTACAAAGCTGGGGAGAGGTGAGGTGCCTATGTGTGTGCATCTATGGTATGGAAGTGAGGTACTTTGTGTGTTTCTGTCGTAGGGGATGGGGTGCTTGCATGTGTAGGTTTGTCCCTGTAGTCATCCTTTTACCTTCGACACCTTGCACTCTTTCCTCCCCCTTACAACCCCTCCCCATTCTCTGTTCCCCCTTTCTAGACTCTCTCCCCTTCTCCCTCTCCGTGCCCTCCATTACCCCATCCTCCCCCATTTTTTTTCTTTTTTTGCTTTAAATCTCCTGCTCCTTTAAATGTTTGCTTTCTCAATTGCCCATCCCCATCTAGCCTGTTTTTTTCAGCAGGCCCTGGATCTGGCTGTCCTCTGCCTATGGGCACGCTACTGCCTTCCCGGCCACGATCATGGCCTTCCCCTCCTGTTCTGCCTAGGTGAATCGATCTCATGCGCAGACAGGAGAGACCTTTGCCGTGATCACAGCTTTCTCCTCCTCTCCCCCCCATGGTGATCTGATCTCCCATGAGGAGAAGCAAGTCGTAATCGCAGCAAAGACTTCTTCTGTCTGCCCGCAGGAGATTGGATTCCCGTGGACAGACAGAAAGGGTTTTATGCCTGTGATCATGGGTTTGTGTAAGGGGGTGGGGGTAAGAAAATCTCAGGCACCAAGTGTAACGTTCTTGTCACCATGTCAATCTGGCATTTGTCAAGCCCTATATATATCTATCCACATCTCCTAACACTATCTGTTGCTGGAGAGGGCATTAGTTTTGGGGGATGTTTGACAAATTGAGGCGTGTGCACAGTCACAATGGAATAACTGTCCATGATGCTGGCAAAGCCACAGGGGGGCAAAGCCCAGGGATGAGGTTTGAGAGACTGGAAGTCACCGCAAATGGCATGGTGAATTTCAGTTAGTCACAAATGGAAATCATTTGGTTAAGTCCAGAAAGGAGATTAATGCTGGGCTGACTTTGCACAGAGTTCAGCCATTTCAATGTCTACATAGAATTACATCAGTACATAAAAATGGATTTTTTATATGTTATGCTGTCTGGAGAGTCACTGAAAATATACATTTAAGGCCTGATATGCAACGGGATGTCCATGTGAGGAGTACAAAAGGTGACATTTTACTTATCAGATAAAGCGTAGTCACTCACCTGTAACAGGTAATCTCCGGGAACAGCAGGAATTTAGTCTTCACATATGGGTATCGTCGGTACCAACGAAGCCTGCGCGGGACCGCTTTTGGGAACATCCCTCAGCACATGCGCGCTGCCTTCCCGCCTTTCCAACTGTCCCCTCTTCAGTTAAGTTTGTAGCTGAGTGAAAGGATAGAGGGAGAGAGGAAAGAGGGAGAGAGGAAAGAGACAGAGATAGAGAGACAACTCCTAGGGGTGGTGGGTGGGTTGTTAAGACTAAATTCCTGCTGTTCCCGGAGATCACCTGTTACAGGTGAGTAACTACGCTATCTCCAGGAACAAGCAGGAATGTAGTCTTCACATATGGGGACTCCTAGCTGAAGATGCCAGGGAGATGCCCCAAGAAGTTGCCACCCAAGCAAGGTGGGCCATGCTTCCTCCCATGGATCTCTGGCATCCCACCAGGGTTGGTGGGTAGGAGTTGAATTAGGTCTGGAAGAGATTTTGAAGAACAGCTTGGTCAAAGAAGGCATCCCGACGGGAGGCTTTATCTAGGCAGTAGTGGGCTGTAAAGGTGTGTACGGAAGCCCAGGTGGCTGCTCGACAAATGTCATCAATAGACACAGAGTGAAGGTTAGCCATAGAGGATGCCATGACTCTCACATTATGAGCTGTGACATGGCCTTGAAGAGGAAGACTCTTACTCTCATAAGCAAAGGATATGCATTGTGCAATCCATTTAGACAGAGTTCTCTTGGAGACTGGAAGTCCCAAATGACTAGAATCAAAAGCAATAAAAAGTTGAGAAGACTTTCTATGTTGCTGTGTTCTTTGTAGGTAAAAAGACAAGGCTCTTTTACAATCCAAAGTATGATGGTTCCTTTCTGCATTAGAGGAATGAGGCCTCGGAAAGAATACAGGAATATAAATTGATAGATTTAAAAGAAAAGGTGAAACCACCTTTGGCATAAAGTGTGGATGAGTTCTAAGAACAACCTTATCATGGTGAAACCTAGTATAAGTAGGATCAGCCACTAAAGCTTGCAATTCACTAATGCGACGTGCAGAGGTGATTGCAATTAGGAAGATGACCTTCCAGGACAAAAGCTTTAGGGTTGTACTGGCTAAAAGTTCTAAACGTGGTTTCATCAGCTGCCAGAGAACTAGGTTTAAATCCCTTGCCACCGGTGGTGGCCTAATGGGAGGCTTGTTAATAGAAGACCTCTCATAAATCTTGTTATGAGTGGATGAGAGAAAATTGGTTGTCCATTTAGAGACTTATAGGAAGTTGCAATTGCACTAAGATGGACTCTTACTGAATTGGTCTATAGAGCAGAATTTGATAAATGAAGTAGACACTATAGTATCGATTCCAAAGGTCTCATAAGGGGGTTTAACCCCTTTTGTGAACACCATATAGTAAAACGTTTCCACTTGAAGGCGTAAGAGCGTCTTGTGGAAGGTTTTCTAGAAGCCTGAAGGATATCCTTTACCTGTTGGGAAAGGTTAAGATCCTGAAGGTCTAAGCTTTCAGCAACCAGGCCCTGAGATGTAGGGACTGGGGATTCGGGTGCCATAGCACCCCGTTCCCTTGGGAGAGGAGACCTGGAGCATAGCCTAACTCCAGAGGTGCAGCTTAAGAGAGATGTAGAAGTGTGGCCACCGTGGAGCTATGAGGATCATACGACCTCTGTCTCTCTGAAGTTTGAAGAGTGTTTTGGGGATGAGGGGAATGGGTGGGAAGGCATAGAGGAAGTCGTGATCCCAGTGAAGAAGGAAGGCGTCCCTTGCCTGGCAATTTTGAGCCGGAATCCTGGAACAGAACCGGGGAAGTTTGGCATTCAGTGGATTTGCAAATAGGTCTATGTCTGGGGTTCCCCAGATCTGAAATATCTTGGCCACCTGGTCTAGGTGGAGAGACCATTCGTGGGGCAGCAGTACTCAGCTGAGTTTGTCTGCCCAAAGGTTTTGAATGCCTGGAAGATATACCTCGAGAAGGTGAATTTGATGCTCTCTGGCGAAGGCCCATAGTCGCAAAGCTTCGTTGCATAACGACAGAGAGCCTGCTCCGCCCTGCTTGTTCATGTAGAACATAGCTACTTGATTGTCTGTTTGGACTAGGACCGTCTTTGTAGCTGAGCTGGGCATGGAATACTCGAAGAGCTAGATAGATTGCTCTGAGTTCCAGGAGGTTTATGTTTATGTTTATTAAAACTTTATATACCGCCCAATACAGTTAGCATCTGGGCGGTTCACAATACATAAAATCAATTTTAAAAAAATGTTAAAAAGAGAGAGAGCTGCGAAAGAGAGCCAGAAAAGGAACGCCATAAAATCAAAGAAAAAAAGGGATAGAAACAGAGAAACAGATTGGGGGGTAAAGATGGGTAACAAAAGGGAAAAGAGAAGGGGACGGCAACAACATAGAAAATAATATAAGACAGGGGTAGGGGTATGCTGAAGACAAGCCTCCTGTGGAGTCCAGGTACCCTGGGTAGAGAGATGATGCAGGTGTGCTCCCTATCCCACCTGTGATGCATCTGGAAAGAGTAGTTACTCACCTGTAACAGGTGTTCTCCAGGAGCAGCAGGAATCAGTCCTCACATATGGGTGACATCAACGCCGATGGAGCCCCCATGCAGAGCATTTCCCCAGCTTTCTAAGAAAGCTTTTGGGAATACATCCACGCATGCGCGGTCCCCTTCCCGCCCAAAGGTGCCATCTTGCTCAGTCAGATGACATAGCTAAAAGACAGCACAAAAACAAAATGAACTATATACAACTGCAACTCCCAGGGGAGGAGGGAGGGTTGTGAGGACTGATTCCTGCTGCTCTTGGAGAACACCTGTTACAGGTGAATAACTACTCTTTCTCCAGGACCAAGCAGGAAGTCAGTCCTCACATATGGGTGACTCCCTAGCTCTGGCCTACCAGGAACCCAGGCTGAAAAATAGAGCTCCCTCTGTGAAGCCCCAGCATTAGGGAAAAAATTTCACTGAGAACAGATCCCACCGGTAGCCCAAAAAGAGGGCTGGAGGGCAGGAGTTGCCTAAACCTCAAAGAGATTCTGGAGTACTGCCTGACCAAAAGCACTGTCCCTACGGGACTCCCTCTCCAGGAAGTAATGGGCTGCAAAAGTCTGGCTTGAGGACCAAGTTGCAGCCCTACAGATGTCTGCCAACGGTACAGAACGGAAATGAGCTACTGATGCAGCCATTGCCCGGACACGGTGGGCTGTGACTCGACCCAGCAAGGGAAGGTCTGCTGCCCTTTAAGCCCAGGTGATACAGTCTGCCACCCATATGGACAAGGTATGCTTGGAGACAGACAACCCAAAGTTGTTTGGGTCAAAGGAGATGAAGAGCTGAATAGCCCTCTTATGACCCTTAGTACGATCAATGTCTTAAGACAAGGCCCTTCTACAGTCCAGGGTATGCAGGACTTCCTCAGCCCGGCTGGCATGGGGCCTAGGGAAGAATGTTGGAAGGACCACCTCCTGATTGAGGTGGAAAGAGGAGACTACCTTCGGGAGGAACTTAGGATGAGTCCTAAGGACTACCCTGTTCCCATAGAAACGAATGTATGGCCTGTCACAGACCAGGGTTTGAAGTTCACTCACTCATCTGACCGAGGTCAGTGCCACTAGGAAAAGAGCCTTCCAAGAAAGGAAGCAGAGAGGACGCGTAGCCAACAGCTCAAAGGGAGGGTGAGTAAGCTGCTGAAAGACCACATTCAACTCCCACTCAGGGGCTGGTGGACGGAGAGGAGGCTTTAGCAAGAGCAAGCCTCTGAGGAACCAGGACACCAAGGGGTGAACCGATAAAGAGTGCCCTTCCACCAGTGAGTGGTGGGCTACCAGAGCAGAAAGGTGTACCCGAACAGAATTAGACTTAAGACCCTGATTAGACAAGTGCAGCAGGTACTGAAGCACCACTGGCACAGGGCAGGAGAAAGGGTTCTCCTGGCGTTTGTCACACCACAAGGAGAACCGTTTCCACTTCAGGGCATAGGTCTTTCTGGTGGATTGCTTCCTAGAGGCCAAGACCACCTCTTCAACTTCCTGAGGCAGGCCCCGGGGAGCCAGCACTACCCTTGCAGCCTCCAGGCCATCAAATTGAGAGTTTTGAGATTGGGGTGCAGAAGGGAACCCTGATCCTGAGAAAGAACATCGGGTTGCAATCCCAGAGGGAGTGGGGTGTCCACCGCCAACTGTAACAGAAGCGGGAACCAGGGCTGCCTCGGCCATCTGGGGGCTACCAATATGATCGAGGCCCTGTCCCTTAGAATCTTGAACAAGGTTCGGGCCACCAGGGGCGTAGGAGGAAACGCATACAGAAGGCCCTTGGACCATGAGATCAGGAAGGCATCCCGCTGCAGATCTCGTGGGATGCGGTTGCCTGGAGCAGAACTGGGGCAGCTGCTGGTTCAGGGGACTGGCAAAGAGGTCGATGGATGGAAGTCCCCATTTCAGGAAAATGTTCTGAACCACCAAAGGGTGCAGTTGCCATTTGTGAGGTTGTAGAACCCTGCTCAATCTGTCTGCCAGGAAATTTTCCTAGCCAGGAAGATAGACTGCCCTGAGCAACATATTGTGACGAAGTGCGAAAGAGCAAAGGGCCTGTGCCTCCTGACATAGGAGCCTGGACCCCGTGCCCCCTTGTTTGTTCACATGGAACATCGCTACCTGGTTGTCTGTCTGCACCAAGACAGACTGGTGGGCCAGGGTGTGAGAGAAGGCTTTGAGGGCTAAGCGTATCACCCGGAGCTCCAGAAGGTTGATTTGTTGCGTGGCCTCCCATGGAGACCACAGGCCCTGTGTGCACTTGTCCAGACAATGTGCATCCCAGCCCTGCAAGGAGGCATCGGTTGTGAGTACCACAGCGGAAACAGGTAACTGAAAAGGAATTCCCTGTAGAAGGTTGGGAGGGTGTAGCCACCACTGCAGGGAGTTCAGGAATGGTTTGGACACCCTTACTTTGTCTCTGCCTGCCTCCACTGAGTTCTGAGACACCACTCTGCAGGCCTCAGAGTCTGGCGGAAACCAGTGGGTTGTCTAGAAACTGGCTGGCCAAGTCCATCAGCCTTCCCGCTCTGTCTTCTGGCAAGTAAGCTTTTGCTTGCAGGGAGTCTAACCGTGCTCCTATGAACTCCAGGTTCTGGGAAGGGAGCAAAGTGGATTTTGCGAAGTTTATGACAAAGCCTAGTTGCTGAAGGAGAGAGACAGTATAGAGGGTGGCTTGCCTGGCCTCCTGGAGAGTCTGATCCCTGATGAGCCAGTCGTCCAGGTAGGGGAAGACAAAAATACCCTGGTTTCTCAAGTAGGCCGCCACCACTGCCAGGCACTTTGTGAAGACCCGTGGGGCGGAGGTTAGGCCAAAGGTCAGTACCCTGTACTGAAAATGGTTTCCACCCACCACAAACCTTAGGTATTTTCTGTGGTCTGGATGAATGAGGATGTGAGTGTACGCATCCTTCAGATCTAAGGAGCATAGCCAATCTCCCTGCTTGAGGTAGGGCAGCAGTGTTCCAAAAGTAAGCATCTTGAACTTTTCCTTTTCCAAGAACTTGTTGAGATTTCTCAAGTCCAGAATGGGCCGGAGACAGCACAGTTACTTACCTGTAACAGGTGATCTCTGGGAACAGCAGGAATTAGTCCTCACATATGGGGTACGTCGGAACCGACGGAGCCTGCGCGGGAAAGCTCCCCAGCTTCCCAGAAAGGAAGCTTTTGGGGCCTCCCACAGCGCATGCGTGCTGCCTTCCCGCCTTCCTGACCAACGCTCTTCAGTTCGAGTATAAAGCTGAGACAATAGAGAGAGGAAAGGAAAGAGAGAGAGAGAGAGAGATACAACTCCTAGGGGAGGTGGGTGGGTTGTGAGGACTAATTCCTGCTGTTCCCAGAGATCACCTGTTACAGGTAAGTAACTGTGCTATCTCCAGGAACAAGCAGGAATGAGTCCTCACATATGGGGACTCCCTAGCTAAGATGCTGGGGAGATCCCCCCCCAAGGGTTCCTCATCTTCCTATGGATCTCAGGCATCCATTCAGGGAAGGTGGGCAGGAGTTGTTTAAGAATGGAACAGGTGTCTGAGGACAGCCTGACCAAACAAGGCATCCCGGCGGGAGTCCTTGTCCAAACAGTAATGGGCTGTGAAGGTATGAACCGAGGCCCAGGTGGCTGCTCGACAGATCTGATCAATGGATACAGAATGAAGATTAGCCATAGATGTGGCCATGGCTCTGACATTGTGAGCTGTGACATGGCCTTCCAGAGAAAGGTTCTTACTCTGGTAAGCAAAAGAAATACACTGAGCAATCCAATTGGACAGTGTTCTTTTTGAGACTGGAAGTCCTAAATGAGAAGGATCAAAAGCAACAAAAAGTTGAGAAGACTTTCGATGTTGCTGTGTCCTGTGAAGGTAAAAGGCAAGAGCTCTTTTACAGTCTAGAGTATGAAGGTTCCGCTCTGCATTTGATGCATGAGGAGCTGGAAAAAAGACAGGTAAATATACCTCTTGATTAAGATGAAAAGGTGAGACCACTTTAGGCATAAAGTGGGGATTTGTCCTAAGGACTACCTTATCATGATGGAACCTTGTATAAGGTGGATTAGCCACTAAAGCCTGCAGTTCACTGATGCAGCGAGCAGAAGTGATTGCAATAAGGAAAATGACTTTCCAGGAAAGGAATTTTAAGGAGGTAGTGGCTAAGGGTTCAAAGGGTGGCTTCATAAGCTGACCAAGAACCACGTTTAAGTCCCATGCCACCGGAGGAGGCCGAATGGGAGGTTTAGTTAAAGTTAGACCTCTCATGAATCTTGCAATAAGAGGATGAGAGGAAACAGATTGTCCATTGATAGGCTGAAGAGATGCTGCAATAGCACTCAAATGGACCCTTACAGAATTGGTTTTAAGTCCTGCATTGGAAAGATGCAGGAGATATTCGAGTAAAGAATTCAAAGGTAGTGCTAGAGGGTTAAGACCTTTGTCAGCACACCAAATTGAAAATCTTTTCCATTTAAAAGCATAAGAACGCCTGGTGGAAGGTTTCCTAGATGCATGGAGGTCATCCTTCACCTGTTGAGAAAGATTCAAGTCTTGAAGGTCTAGGCCTTCAGTAACCAAGCTCTGAGGTGAAGGGACTTGGGGTTTGGGTGCCACAAAGTCCCCTCCTCTTGAGACAGAAGGTCTGGAGCAGCTCCCAGATCCAGGGAGGGTGCCTGGGAGAGATGCAGAAGTAGAGGGTACCACACTTGGCGTGGCCAACGTGGAGCTATGAGGATCATAGATCCTTGATCCCTCTGGAGTTTGAATAGAGTCTTGGGAATCAAGGGAATGGGTGGAAAGGCATATAAGAAGGCCTGACCCCAATGAAGGAGGAAGGCATTCTTGGCCTGAGCTTCCTGACACGGAATTCTGGAACAGAACCGGGGAAGTTTGGCATTGTACGGACTTGCAAAGAGGTCTATGTCCGGGGTTCCCCATTCCTGAAAGATTCTGAGTACCTGATCCATGTGCAGGGACCATTTGTGTGGAAGCAGAACTCGACTGAGTCTGTCTGCCCAAGAGTTTTGGATTCCTGGGAGGTACACTGCCAGGAGATGGATCCGATGCTCTCTGGCGAAGGCCCACAGTTTTAGAGCTTCGTTGCAAAGCGACAGAGAGCCAGTCCCTCCTTGTTTGTTTATGTAGAACATGGCTACTTGATTGTCGGTATGAACAAGAACTGTCATGTTGATGAGGAGGGTATGAAAGACCTTGAGAGCAAGGAAAATTGCTCGCAGCTCCAAAAGGTTGATATGAAGGGTGGTCTCCTGTGGAGACCAAGTGCCCTGAGTGGAGAGGTCTTGGAGATGAGCTCCCCAACCTGCTTGGGAGGCATCTGTAGTGAGAGTTGCTTGGGGTAACAAAGGTTGGAAGGGGGCCCCCAACAACAGATTTTGATTGGATATCCACCATTGAAGAGACCAAAAAAGACGTTTTGAGGTTGCTATTTGGTCTGAGAGAGCTCCTGAGGCTTGTGTCCACTGGGTGGACAGAGTCCATTGAGCTGCTCTCATATGTAGGCGTGCATAAGGCACCACATAAACTGTGGATGCCATGTGGCCTAGTAGTTGTAGCATCTCCCTGGCCGTCAAGTGGCTTTTGGACTGAACTTGAGAGGCCAAGTGCACTAGACGGTGGCAACGGGCCTGAGGAAGATAGGCCCTTGCAGTGGTGGTATCTAGCCAGGCTCCTATGAATTCTAGGGACTGAGTAGGGGTGAGTTGAGACTTTGGCAGATTGATGACAAGTCCCAGATACTGCAGTATGCGTCTGGTGTGGTCCAGGGAAGTCTGAGCCTGGGACTGAGATGGAGCTCGGATGAGCCAGTCGTCCAGGTATGGGAAAACAAAGATTCCCTGAGTGCGTAGAAATGCAGCTACTATTGCCATGCATTTGGTAAATACCCTTGGAGCAGAGGCTAGACCGAAGGGAAGGACTCTGTATTGGAAATGTTTTCCCTGGAACAGAAACCGTAGGAAATTTCTGTGGGATGGATGGATGAGTATATGTGTGTACGCATCCTTGAGATCTAGAGAACAAAGCCAGTCCTGACTCTGGAGGTATGGAAGGAGAGTGCCTAGAGAAAGCATCTTGAATTTCTCCTTGTATAGGAATTTGTTCAATTTTCTGAGATCCAGAATGGGTCTGTATCCCCCTGTTTTCTTGGGAATGAGAAAATAAGGGGAGTAAAAACCTGACCCTTGTTGAGGAAGAGGAACCTCTTCTATTGCCTTTTGGGCGAGAAGAGTGGTCACCTCTTGGCCCAACAGGTACAGGAGAGAAGGGGGAGAATTGAATTGTCTCACCATGAAATGGGGAGGAAGGCTGGAGAAATGTAGTTTGTAGCCCTCTTTGATGATAGAGAGGGTCCACGGTTCTGATGTGATTTGTTCCCATCTGGGAGCAAAATGAGCTAACCTTCCTGGAATGGTGAGAGGTTCTGGTTGTTGCAGAGCCAGAAAGGTTAAGTTATCTAGAATCAAGTCAAAAACCCTGAGGGGGTTGGGACTGCTGGATTGTAGCAGCCCCTGTAGACTTTGTTCTGGCCTGTTTAGTTTGCTGACACTTAGGAGCAAAGCGAACTTGGGAAGATTGCTGGCCAGTATTTGTGGAAAATCTGGTCTTTTTATAGAAAGTTTTCTTAAAAGGTTTTTTCTTGGCAGGGGTAGAGGTAGACTTAGAAAGTCTATCTAAAGCAGCATTCTCTGCATCCATTTGAGTGGCTTTGATTTGCCACTCCTTGCCAAACAGATTTTCACCTGTACAGGGCAGATTGCCCAAGCCTTCTTGTACCCAGGGTTCTAAATCAGAGGCCTGGAGCCAAGCCAGTCTGCGAGCAGCTATGGCAATGCCAGAGGCTCTGCTTGCCCCCTCAAAAGAGTCAAAGGCTGCTCTGTTGGAGAACTTTGAAACATCTTGAGTGTGCTTTAGCAAAAGAAGGAACTCCTCTTGCTTATCCTCTGGGATAAAGGGGAGAAACTGACGTATCTTTAATGCAATCTCTTTCAAAAACATGCCCATATAGAGGCTGTATGAATTGATTCTGGCAATAAGCATGCTAGCTTGGAAGATTTTTCTCCCAAAAGCATCCAGAGTCCTACATTCTCTTCCTGGAGGGGTAGAAGAGTGTCTTTTGGTACTCTTTATCTTTTTCATAGCAGACTTCACCACAATAGAGTGGTGAGGAAGCTGAGTCTTTTGAAAACCAGGAGGAGGAGGAACCCGATACATGGTGTCCAAACGACGAGAATGTGGAGATAGGGTGAGAGGAGCCTCCCACAAGTCCATCATGTGTTCTTGAAGAATTTCATGTATGGGTAAGGTGGCTGCCTCTTTGGGAACCTTAGAGTATCCTAAAATATCCAATTTTTTTGCTCTAGGTTCCTTTTCAGAGGATACAGATATGGAGAGTCCTTTAGCTACTTCAATGATGAAGTCTTGAAAGGACAAATCCTCTGGAGGAGACATTCTCCTTTTTGGAGGGCTCCTCAGGAAGAGTAAAAGAGACGTCAGCAGAATCATCTGATGTATCAGAATCTTCAGAGGATTCAAAGTATCGTCTATTTGATTCCAGAGATCGATACGCGTACCGATCGGTACCGATATCGGGCGAACCGGGAATCGGAGCGGTATCGAAGAAAGCTCCGGAACCGGAGACCGGAACCGGCATGCTACTGGAAGTAGATGCTCTAGGTACCGGTATCGGTTGCGGTACCGGAATCGGAGTCGGAACCGATTGTCGCGGTACCGATGGCGGTGCAGCATTAATGAAAGCCAGTAAGGCCTGCTGCATGGATTGTACCGTAGTACCCATAGTCGCCACGACTGCCTGGAAGTCGGTACCGGTGTTAGCCGGTACCCCAGAGCAGTCTAACAGGAGATCGGTCAAGGCCGTGCCATCGATGTCTACCTGTAACCCCATAGGAGGAGCTTTGGAAGCTGGAGCTTCCCGCCGGGGTTGTTTGGCTGGGGCAGGGTCCTCAGGGTCAATTGCAAGGGCCTCTCGCTGCTTAGAGGGAGATTTGCCTTTTGAGGACTTGCCTGAAGAATGTTTGGTTACCTGAGATCCATCAGGAGAAGAAGACCTGGAGGATGTTGATGCTGGAGTATCGGTAGAAAACAGCATATGAAATTTAGCTGTTCTGTTCTGTAAGCCCCTTTTGGACATCAGAGAGCAGGATGGACAATCCGGAATGGAATGGTCAGGCCCCAAACATTTAAGACACCACTCATGGGTATCTGTAACTGAAATAGTACCGGTACACTTAGTGCATTTTTTAAAACCAGAAGCTGTTTTTTTCCATGAGGGAGACCTGAGAAGGCCTAGAGGCCTCACAGAAAAAATACACCAAGTGAAGAAAAGGTAATTATTATTATTATTTTTTTTTTTTTTAAATAAACGAAAAAACGACCGGCGGTACCGGTCCGGAATCGGGGAAGGCAGACACGCGGTCAAAGAAACAAATTAAAATAACAATTTCTTCAGCGGTGACAGGAACACGACCTGCTGGCTCCGCGGAAAAAGAAGAACTGAAGAGAGTTGGTCAGGAAGGCGGGAAGGCAGCGCGCATGCGCTGTGGGAGGCCCCAAAAGCTTCCTTTCTGGGAAGCTGGGGAGCTTTCCCGCGCAGGCTCCGTCGGTTCCGACGTACCCCATATGTGAGGACTCATTCCTGCTTGTTCCTGGAGATCTCCAGTTCTCTTTGGCACAAGAAAGTACCTGGAGTAGAAGCCCTGACCCAGCAGGTGGGGAGGTACAGGCTCCACTGTCCTGTCTTGAAGACGACTTTGCAGTTCCTGGAGGAGTTCTCGATGTAGAGTAGGTCTTGGAGGCTCCCCTGGAAAGTAGGAGGGGGGTACTTGATGGAAATGGAGCAGGTAGCCCTTCTGGACTATGCTCAGTACCCAAGCATCTCTTGTGATGAGCAGTCACTGGTGGGCAAGCAGGACCAACCGACCTCCCGTGCTGAGATGGGCCAGCAGAAGTGGAGAGGCTATGCAGTGGGAGTCAAAAACCCCCTCCCTGCTGAGTAGGAGCAGGAGCAGGAGGCTTGGGGGTTTTCTGTCTATGGAGCCCATGTCCCTGCCCCTTGGTCTGCTGACTCTGCTGGGGAGCTGGGAAGGCCTGATAGTGAGGGAAAGGTTTGTAGGCAGATGACTTCCTCGGATAAAAGGCCTTTTTCCCCGAGCCCTTCTTCTTATGAGAAGGGGCAGAAGCTTTTCTGGACAGCCTTGTCCTTGTCAGAGTCTCGCCTCGAGCTCAGCAGCCTTTTTGGCCATGGGCTTGCCGAAGAGGTTTTCACCTCGGCATGGGACATCGACCAACTTGTCCTGCACCCATGGCTCGAGGTCCAATGACTGTAGCCATGCCTGGCGTCGAGCACCAATGCCGGCTGCCGCTACTCAGGCCGAAGCCTCGAAAACATCGTAGGCCGCCCAGGAGATGAATTTGGAGCACTCCCGGATCCCCGAGGACAAGGTCTTGAACCTCTGCAAAGGTTCCCCCGAGAGGCCAGCAGAGAACCCGGCTATTTCCTTAGCCAGGTCACGGAAGTACATGCCCATGTACAGCTGGTAGGACTGGACACGGCAAGCAAGCATCTAGCCCTGGAAGCACTTTCTGCCGATGGCATCCAGGTTCCGGGCCTCCCTACCGGGGTGCACCGCAGAGTGCATCTTCTGGCTCTTCAGACGATGCATGGCCGATTCCACAACCATAGAATGGTGCGGCAGCTGCGCCTTCTGGAATCCAGGTCTCTTTCGGACTCGATACATGGAATCGATCCGCTTGCTCAAAACCGGCGCCGAGGCCGGTGCCTCCCACATTCGGAAGAGGAGCCGTTCCAGCATCGGAGGAACCAGCACAGTAAAGGCCTCCCTGGGGGGAGAGCCATACTGCAGGGCATCGAGCTCTTCGGCTCGAGGCTCCTCCTCGGGATCCGCAGGAACAGCCAAAGCCTTGGCCATGTCCCTCACAAACTCTGAGAACCGGGTGTCCTCCGGGGGTGGACCTACTCCGGGGGCTCGGACTGCGGTGAGTCCAAAGGGACACACCGAGTCTGAAAGGTATCGGGGGACTCCTCCGTCTCCCACGCAGACTCATCCGAGGAAGAGTCAAGGGGCTCCGACCGTGCGGGCACCGGTAGCACCCGCACCAACGCCAGGGGCATCAGCGTCGACGCCCTCGGTCCCGAACGGGAGGTCGAGGGGGACCGTGACTGAGTTCGGACTCGGGCCTTCATGGCTTCGAGAACCAGCTCGGTCTCCGGGGTCGACTTGGACGTCGACGTCCCGGTGGTCGGGGCAGATGCACCAGTCAAGCTGGCCATCAGCACCCGCTGCTGATCCATGAAGGCAGATAGTCTGCACTCCAAGGCTGTCAGCCGGAGTCCAAGCTCAGGAGACTCAGCAGCCACCGACTCGGGTCCCGGCGGCACTGGGCCTGATGGCGGCTCCCTGGGAGGAGAGTCCTCGAGGACAACAGGACTTACGTGCTCGACCGACTCTGGCTCTATACGAGGCACCTTAGGCGGCTTCTCCAGCTCCAAAGGCCCGGGGCGGCAGTCAGGGGTCCGGGACCTGGCCCTCTAGGAACCAGGGGTATCCTCCGACGCCATCCTCACAAGCTTTCTCTTCCTCTTATGCTCCCGACTGGAGGACCCCCTTTCAGAGGAACCCCGACGAAGCTCGGGGTCAGACTCCCGAGACGTCGAGGCCTCTGACAAGGTCCGGGCTCGGCCGGAGGCAGAGTCAGAAAAAATTCTCTCCTTCTGATGCTGCCGGCTTCTGAGTGCCTTGGTGGACATCTTTCCACACGGGACACAGACCTGGGATCATGGTCTGGCCTGAGGCAATGCAGGCAGTAGTCGTGTGTGTCGGTAAGAGACATGAGCTTCTTACAACGATCACACTTTTTAAAACCACTGGAGGCCATCGTGGAAAAAAGGGCCCCCGCGAGGTCAAAAGACCGGCACTCCAGGGAAAAAGAAAAAAGAGCACGAACACGTGCCACGAAGGGCAAAAAAAACAAAAAATAGGGATTGGGTTGATACCGGTGTACCGAACCCAGTCAGGAAGGGGAACCGGCATCGAACCAGACAAAAGAGCGAAAATCGCAGAAAAAAATCAAACTTTTCAAGGTGACACGGACTCACGTCTGTTGGGCTCCACGGAAAAATTAAGACTGAGCAAGATGGCACCTTTGGGCGGGAAGGGGACCGCGCATGCGTGGATGTATTCCCAAAGGCTTTCTTAGAAAGCTGGGGAAATGCTCCGCATGGGGGCTCCATCGGCGTCGATGTCACCCATATGTGAGGACTGACTTCCTGCTTGGTCCTGGAGAATAGGGGTTGCTGGAAAGGAGACCCCACTAGAAGATTTTCCAGTGATTGCCTCCATTGTAGGGACAAGATCAGTCGTTCTGAGTTTGATATCTTGTCCGATAGACGTCCTGTGGCCTGTGTCCACTGTGTGGATAAGGTCCACTGGGCGAGCGTAGGGGACCACATGAACTGTGGATGCCATATGTCCCAATAGTTGTAGTAGCTCTCGAGCAGTTAGGCAGGACTTCACCGCTGCTTGAGAAGCTAGCTGCATTATACGAAGACAGCGGGGCTTTGGGATTAAAGCCCTTGATTGGTATCTAGACGAGCTCCTATGAATTCTAGGGACTGAGACGGAGCAAGTTGGGATTTTGGGAGGTTTATGACCAATCCCAAGTATTGAAGGATTCGCACTGTGCGGGACAGTGCAGATCTGGCTTCTGAAACCGTGGGGGTTCGAATGAGCCAGTCGTCCAAGTAAGGGAAGACAAATATTCCCAGGGTTCGCAGAAATGCAGCTACTACTGCCATGCACTTCGTGAATACTTTTGGTGCCGAAGCCAGACCAAAGGGAAGAACCCTGTATTGGAAATGTTTTCCCCTGAAAAGGAATCGTAAGTATTTCCTGTGATCTGGATGGATCAGAATGTGAGTATATGCATCCTTTAGATCTAGAGAACAAAGCCAATCCTGACTGATGGTATGGCAGAAGAGTTACCAGAGAAATCATTTTGAACTTTTCCCGGAAAAGAGATTTGTTCAAGTCTCTGAGGTCTAGAATGGGTCTGTGTCCTCCTGTTGTCTTTGGAATAAGAAAACAGGGGGCGTAGAACCCTGCACCCTACTGAAGAATGGGCACCTCCTCTATTACTCCTTGAGCAAGGAGTGTTGAGACCTCTTGATCCAGTACATTGCCTGTAGGGGTTTGGGAATTGAACTGTCTTACGAATATAGGAGGGGGCATACTGTGAAAATGTAGCTTGTACCCCTCTCCCACAATGGCAGAGTCCAGTTTTCTGATGTTATTTGGTGCCATCTGTTGGCAAAATGACACAAACCTGCCTGGAATGTTTAGGGGTTCTGGTCCCTTCAGAGGCAGGAAGGCTAAGTTCTCTATGAAGGAGTCAAAGCCCCTGAGAGGGCTGGACCTGTGGAGCTGGTTGAGCTCTAAGGCCTTTTGGCTTCTTTTGTCTGGATTGTTGTTGTTGACCCTTCTGGGCAACTTGACCCTGAGCTTGCCCTTGCTGGGTATAGGATAGATAAAACTTCCTCTTTTTGCTGAAAAAGGGTTCTTTTTGGCTGGCGTGGCTGTAGATTTTGATAATCTGTTTAAAGTGAGATTGTCAGTATCTCTCTCATTAGCCTTCTCCTGCCATTTCTTGCCAAAGAGGTTTTCTCCTGTGCAAGGGATGTTTCCCAATTTATCCTGTACCCAAATTTCCAACTCTGATGCCTAAAGCCAGGCAATCTGACGTGCACCAATGGCAATAGCAGAGGTTCTGCTGATGCATTCAAAGCAGTCAAAGGCTGCACGGTTTACAAACTTGGTGACATCTTGAGCATGTTTGACCAGAGTGAGAAAGTCCTGTCGTTTGTCCTCAGGGAGAAGGGGGCTCATAAGCTCCAAATCTCCTGTGACCTCTTTGAGGAATATTCCCATATATAAAATATATGAGCTGATCCTAGCTAAAAGCATGGAAGCCTGAAAAGTTTGATGCCCCAAAAGTGTCAAGAGTCCTGCATTCATGACCTGGAGGATTGGATGCATGTCTCTTTGCACTTTTCATCCTACGCATGGCTGACTCCACTACCATAGTATGGTGTGGCAGCTGAGTCTTTTGAAAACCAGGACATGGTGGAACTCAATACATGGTATCGGGTCTCCTAGAATGAGGAGATGTGGTCAAAGGTGTCTCCCACATTCTGAGCATCAAATCATGAAGAATTTCATGAATGGGCAGAGAGGCTGCTTCCTTGGGAGCCTTAGGGTATTGGAGAATTTCCAATTCCTTTGCTCTAGGTTCTTTTTCAGGAGCTACCGTGATTGAAAGACCTCGGGCCACATCATGAATAAAATCCTGAAAAGACATGTCTTCCAGAGGAGACATTCTGCGTTGAGGAGAAGAGGAGTCTTCTGGGAGAAACACTCTGGTACCGGCAGAATTATCAGAGTCATCGGAATCGGAGGATTCGAAGTATCTCTGATCCCGATGTTCATGCAAAGCACGGTCTCGGTATCGATCGAAGTCGGTACCAAATTGGTCCGGTACCGATCTGTCGATGCCAGAAAAAGTCTGCATGGGAAGGATTCCCACCGGAGTCGGTACCGTCAGTGCTGGTACCGGTACCGGTGCCCGTTGAACCACTGATGTCAACGGTACGCAGCTGTAAGAAGAGCTGCAAGACTGTGTTCGATAGCGAGGAATCTCTGGTCTATTGACGCTGCCGATGCCTGGGTATCGGTAAAAGCAGCCGGAACCCCTGAGCATGGCACCAGTACTTCTGCCGAGGTTGAAGCCTCGAGAACATCCTGGAACCCCATTGATGCTTTGGAAGCTGAAGCTATCCGAGATCCATGGGAGGAAGACGAGGCTCTTGAAGACGTCGATGCAATGGACCTGGTATCCGAAGAAAAGAGGGTACCTGTCTTCCTCTTTTAGTCATCCCCATACAGGAGGAACACTCAGATGGAGAATGGTCAGGGCCTAAACATTTTCGACACCAGTCATGGGCAATGTTCCCTCTAATTTTCTGTAGGCTGTGTGCGCATAAAATATCAGCTGTGTGCAGCTTTTGAAGGAAGGTTAAATTTTTGTGCGCCACATAACGACACTCGGAGTTATATGCTTTAAAATTTGACTACACGTCAGAATACATTATGTACACCACATTGATTTTAATCAAATTAAATGAAAATAGACAATTACTAAATGAAGCGGGAAATTTCTAGTAATTACAATCATAACTTTTAAATTTTAAGATGTCTGTGTTGTTTTCTATCAGAATCAGAGCCGTAATTTTTGTGCGCTCTGTTTTAAAGTATGTGCGCTCGCTCGGCGAGGTGTGTGCGCGCGCACACGCGCACAGCTTAGAGGGAACAGTGGTCATGGGTGTCGGTGACGGAGATGGTACCGCCACATTTAGTACATTTTTTAAAACCACTAGCTGGTTTTTCCATCTTTTGGGAAAAAATGGGGCCTAATGCCCAAAATGGCTCCTAGCAGCAAAAGAAAAAGTTTCTGAAGAGAAACAGTTAAAAAAAAAAAAATATATATATATATATATATCTTTTTTTTTTTTTAAGAAAGAAAGAAACAAACAAACAAACAAAGAACCAGCGGTACCGGTAGGTGTCGTGTGGAGGCAGGCGCGACCACAAGAAAACAAGTTTAAAGAAGAAATTTTCTGCAGTGACAGGGTATGTGTCCTGTCGGCTCCGCGGAAAACGAAGAACTGAAGAGGGACAGTTGGAAAGGCGGGAAGGCAGCGCGCATGTGCTGAGGGATGCTCCCCAAAGCGTTCCTATTGGACGCTGGGGAGCGTTCCCGCACAGGTTACATCGGTACCGACGATACCCATATGTGAAGACTACATTTCTGCTTGTTCCTGGAGATTGTCCTTTACTGGAGTCCTGCTAGACTAGTCCAGACAAGTGGGTTGTGTCCCCTGCAGCAGAGACAGAGACAGAAAACAACTAGAAACTTCTAGTGACATCATCCTGCTATTTGAGTCAGTATAGCTAGGGACATACTTCGGTATTAGTACTGAAGCAAATAGAAACCTAGAAACATGACAGCAGAAAAAGACCATATGGCCCATCTAGTCTTCCCTTCCATATCAACCACTACAATGGTCAAGAACCTGACTGCACATCACCTCATTGAGGGAAACAAGACAGAACTATGTACAAATATGTACAGTAAAGCTGCCACACAGAGCAACTGTCAGAAGATCATAAGATGCCATAATGGGTCAGACCAAGGTCCATCAAACCCAGTATCCTGTTTCCAGCAGCGACCAATCCAAGTCACAAGTGCCTGTCAGGTTCCCAAAGGAGTGGTCTAGTGGATGAGACAAGTTACCTCAGGCCGGAGGGCCAGGGGTTCGATTCTCATTCAGGGACAGTAATCTTGGGCCGGAGGGACTGGATTATCTAGTCCTGTAGGTGTTCCTTGTGGCCTTACACGTCACTCAACTCTCCGGTGCCTCAGGTATGCATGTAGATTGTGAGCCTTTTGGGAACAAGGGAATATATCCAGTACCTGATGTAGTGTTTGTAAACTGCTCTAATGCCTTTCAGCCTGGACGGTTTATCGAGAAAATAAATAAAGATAGATAAAGAAACAAATTCCATGCTGTTTATCTGTTGACTAACAAGTGGATTTCCCCGGTCCTCTTTAATAACAGCTTATGGACTTTTCCTTCGGGAATTTGTCCAAATCTCATTGAAATCCAACTACACTAACAGCTTTTACTTCATCTTCTGATAACGAATTCCAGGGTTTGATTACGCATTGAGTGAAAAAATATTTTCTACGATTAGTCTTAAATGTGCCACATTGTAGCTTCATTGTATGTCCCTTAGTCTTTCTATTTTTTTGAAGGAGTAAACAACTGATCTGCATTTACCCTTACCACTCCATTCATTATTTTATAGACCTCTATCATATCTCCCCTCAGTCATCTATTTTCCAAGTTGAAGAGTCCTAACTAAAGCATGAAATGCAATGTCACTTGAAAACCAGTAGACGCTAGTGCATAACACTGCAATGTAAAAAATATATGTACATCGTGAGAAAGCTTTATTTTATTTTTTTTATATTTTCCTTTATTAAGATGCACAACACCTTTTTATGGCATTTTTATGGATACTGTTGCAAACATCTTCTATATCATGTTTAGGTTTTATATTTATTTTTAACACCTTGATTGTCCACATGATTAAGTATGATCTCTGGGATATGCACTTCATCACCTGTTCACCTATTTAACAGCTCTTCTGCTATTGAACTTATTCATATTTATTTATATGTCTAATATTATGTTTTTATCATTATGTTGACTCTCCTTTTTGGTATGTATTTTTCTATTTTTGTCAATTATAATGCTTTGTAACTTATTTCAATGTATATTTTGTTTGATTCTGTATTCACTTTGTATGTATTTATTTTGTATTTTCAAGTTGCCACTGATGCAGCATACCACGCCAATATATGGCCATCGAGCTCAAAGTTTGTCGTTGATATTTTTGTTCCCCTGCTCCTTGTTTTCTTCTTGCATAGAAAGTATACAGAGAGGGTCCTGGACTGATCTGGTAAATAAAATGTCACTTTCCAGATTGTCCTGCTAGACCATTCCAGGCAAGTTGGAAGCAAAGCTACTATTCCACTGGGCGGGACACAGCTGCCTTCAAAATTTCTGCACCAAAGGATGTGTTCACCCTAGCTTTGGCATCCAAGAGGTAGTACTGGACAAAGCTCTAAAAGGTTGACCAAGTTGATGCCCTGTAAATCTCAATAGGGGCAACAGAGATTTGCTCTGCCCAGAATGAGGACTGAATCCACATAATGCATGCCCACAAACCCTCCAGGACAGTATGATTCTGCAAAAGATAAGCCAAAGACACTGCCTCTAACCCAACTGGTCAAAGGGTCCTTAAAATCTGTCTCACTCTTGAGCAGGCCTGTAAAGAGCACAATCTATCTGACTTTTGGAAGGAATTGGTGACCTTCAGGTATTTAAGAAGCACCCTGTAAATGTCGAGATGACGACAATCTTTGTCCTTCCCTTTACACTGCTCCGCTGAAAAGGACAACAGGCAGACCACTTGATTAATATGAAGGGATCTAGCAAGGAGGGGGACCGGCTGGATTGACATAGCCTTCTCTGAGGAGGACAAGTAAGGATCGCTGAATGATAGAGTTTGCAACTCTGAAATTTGATGTGCTGAAACAACGGCAATCAAAGACCACTTTAAATGAGAGATTCTTAAGAGTGGCCTGCTTTAAGGATTCAAAAAAGCAAGACAACAGGGCCCAATGAACAAGACCCAAATCAAGTGGAACCACTGAATGCAAGGGAGGCCATAAGTGACACATCCCTTAAGGAAGTGTACAACATCGGAATGTGAGGTGATGAACTGCCTGCTACTGGGTCTCGAAAACAAGATAAGGCTACAACTTGTACCCTCAGGGAACTGAGGGACAGGCCCTTCTCAAACGCATACTTCAGGAAAGTTAATAAGGATGGCAATTCTGCTTTCAGAGGGAGTAAATGGCACTCCCGACACCAGCCCTCAAAGACGCAACATTTGTACATAAACCAGGCAAGTGGAACCTTGCTTAGTTTTCAAAAGTGGAAACCATGGCCTAGGAATAGTCCATGCATGCTAAATGCCACCTCTCAAGGGACAAGTCATAAGTGGGAAAGGAGCCAGATCTTCTATCAGGATGGTCTCCTTGCACAATACGCCCCAGGCCACAATGGAGTACCATCCAGAAGCCACATCAGGTCTGCAAACCAAGGGCTCTGCGGTGAGTCCAGTGCCACCAGAATCATCAATCCTGGGTGATGCTCTATTCATTGAAGCTCTTATCTGACCAGAGGCCACCACTTAAACATATGCAGCAGAGGCTTTCGAGGCCAAGGCAGAAGCATGGAATCAACACCCTGGGTGCCCAAGCTCCTTACAATGACTGAAGAATCTCTCCACTTTTGCACTGGCATGGGTAGTCATCAAATCCATCTAGGGACTGCACCCTTCGGTCCAGAATCCACCAGAATGTGGATGGCACAAGCTCCCAATTCCCTGGATCAAGGGTGTAACAACTGAGAAAGTCTGTTTCCATATCATCTGTACCTGGAATGTGTGCGCCAACAGTCTGCTCCGCCCATTGAAACAAGAGAATCATCTCCAAGGCCGCCGCCGCCGCCACCACCACCACCACCACACACTTGGTGCAGCCCTGGTTGCTGATACATGTCACTGGTGTGGCATTGTTCAAGAACACCTGGACTGCTTGTCCTGCAACCAGGTGGCAGAGATGCCACAGGTCCAGGCAAATGGCAGGTGCTTCTAGGCGACTGATGGGCCAAGCTGCTTCTCACCTGGACCAATGCCCCTATGCCGACTGACCTTCACAAGGAGCCCCCCAGCCAAACAGATTAGCATCCAAAGTTAGAATAAGCCACGGAGGATAATCCAGCGGCATTCCTCTGTTCAAACTGGCAGATTAAGGCCACCAGAGCAGGCTGGTCACTACCAAAGGCAGGAGGAGGAGCCTGATCTCTGTCCTTTAAGCAAAGCGACCAATGCGACAGAAGAGATGGTTGGAGAGGTTACATGTGTGCCCTTGCCCGAAGGACCATTTCCAGTATAGCTGTCAGAGCCCAGGAGGTGAGGGCAGTTCCAAACCTTGGGAGCTTGTTACTGGAAATCCGTCAACTGTGCCAGAAACTTAGAAACACTCAGCCGTCAGGACGACCCTGCCAATGTGGGTATTGAACAGAGCTCCAAGATACTCCAATAACTGAGAGGGATCCAGGTGACTCTAACTCCAATTCACCATGTAACTGAGGCCTTTCAGAAACTGTACCACTTGCGCCGTCACCTCAACCACTTCAGAGTGTTACCTGGAGCTAATCAGCCAGTTGTCGAGGTAAGCATGCAGACAGATGCCCTCATGTCGCAGAGCTGCAGCTGCCACTAGCATAGCCATGGAAAAAATTCTCAGGTCTGTGGCAAGGCCAAAGGGCAAAGCACAAAACTGAAACCAATTACCCAGTATGGCAAAGCATAAAAACCTTTGCTGGTCTTACTGAATGAGAATGTGGAAGAACGCCTTTGCCAGATCCAGTGAGGCGAGCCACCTGGTGCCGCAGGCAGCCCGAATGATGGACTGGATTCTCTCCATCCAGAAGCAAAGAATCCTCCGAGAGGCATTTACCCCTTTCAGGTTGAGGATGGGCCCAAAGGACCCATCCTTCTTCGGTACCAAGAACTATATAGAGTACCTTCCACAACCTCGTTGAGCAGAAAATATAGGAATAACCTGGAGGCGCAACAGACTCTCCAGGGTGGCCCAAAACTGCAGCCTTTTTGGAGTTGGAACCACAGGGAAAGTCACAAAGGCATTAAAAATACGCTCCCTGCATTTTTGGACATAGCCACACTGAATGACATCAAACACCCAATGATTTGTGGTAACCCAGGCCCATTCCTTGTCAAACAGATGAAGACGGCTGCTCACTGGAGGCACCTCAGAATAAGTCCCCTGCCTCTCACTGCCCTGGATGGGAGGGGTCAGACCTCAAGGAGGAAGAGTCACTGGACCTGCATAACCCACAAAAGAGCTGAGTGCTGGCCCAGGCTCCTGAGAAACCAAGGGCTGGCTTTCCTGGCTGGTACAGTCGTAGGTCCCAGGAGTCCAGGAAGCGAGATTGCAGAAAACACAAGGAGGAGAAAGATTAAAAGGGCACACTTCTCCAAGATCTTCAGGGCCTATCCTCTCTGAGATACTGGGGCTTGGAATCCATGAGGTCCTTTACAGGTTTCTCAAGATCCACGCCGAAGAACTACTTTCCCTTAAAAACGAGCTTGGTCAGACAGGACTTAGAAAGTGTCCACTACCCAACTCCACAGCCAGAGCCACCTTCTTGCAGGACAGTTTCTCCAAATGGGTGAGTTTTGCACATACCATGACAGTCATGAAACTCACTTCTAAGCCAGGGTATGTGAAGTATGATCTCAGTCTCTCAAATTTACTGCTAATGCTCTGCGTAGTACTAGCATCGTGCCAAAGAGAGCCTCCCTCTGGAGTTCGTAAGATGCTACGTGTATGGGTAATTTATCAAGGTGTAATTGGAAATTCCTCTTAATTAAGCCTGTGGCACCCAACACGATGGGAAATAACTCAGTATCTTTCTGCCACATTTTCCTGGTCTCCGACTGCATTTCTTGGTACTTGAATATTTTCTCACTCCCAACGTGATTCACGGAGTAGTCGCTTGGAAATGACACTTCTATAATCAATGCCGTTCTGGTGTTTTCCTCCTTTACCACTATATCCGGCTTCTTCACATCCAACTTTTTATCAATCGTAATGGGAGTATCCCAGGAGATCATAACCTCCTCATTCTCTGCAATTCTTTTAGGGTCATAATATCAGTGTTTTTCAGGCAGAGCAATATTATAGCATTTACTGAGTTTCCAATGGATAAGATGTGCTACTTTATCGTGCTTTTCGGTGCGGAAATTTTCTGCCATCAGAACGTCACAGCTAGCTATGAGATGAGTCACCGTTTCAAGTTCATTCCTACAGAATCAACATATATTTGTTTTCCAGTTTTTTCAATGCTCGCTGTAAACCATCTCGTTCGTAAGCCGCTGTCCTGGACTGCAACTATCAACCTCTCATCCTTCGGTTTCAGTTCACATCTCCTTAGCCATTCATGTGTCCGTTCTTGATCGACAAAGGGATCCTGGAGTAACACTCTGTATTTCCCACTGTATTTGTGCATTTGTTACTTGTTTTTCCTTGTTTATTGATCTAATTTTTTGAGCGTTTTTTCTCTTGTTTTGCAAATTATGTTATTTCCTTTCCTGTGTATGCTTGTGGATTCTCACTCATTCCTTCTAGTCGTCAGAATGCTTGTCCAAGTTAAGATACACCAACTTCTCGCCACTGTGGTTACTGCAGTATCCCTGGCGGCAAGATCATACATGGTATCAGCCAGGTACGCTGCAGCCATCTCCAACCAAGCTGATGCATCATCTGTAGAGCTGGTACCTGTTCAGAAACTAATGTCAGAACCAATAGCATGGCTTCCTGTTATAAGATGGGGCCTGCTCTGAACCAAAGCCTGAATTAAATAAGATGGATTCCTGTTTAGTTATAACTCAGCATTAAAACTTGCAGATCAAACAATTCTGCAGATTTATGTATACCGCAGAAGTAGCATAGTTACTGACCTGCAACAGGTGTTCTCCGGGGACAGCAGGAATCAGTCCTCACATATGCGTGACATTGGTGCTGACAGGGCCCACGCAGAAGCATTTCTCCAGCTTTCAAAAGAAAGCCTTTGGGATATGCTATCATACATGCATGGTCCCCTTCCCGTCCAAGGGTGCCAGCTTGCTCAGTCAGATGACATAGCTAGTACGGTGGTAAAAAACTAAAAGAAGGGAGGGAGACAATTCCCAGGGGAGGAGAGAGGGTTGTGAGAACTGATTCCTGCTGTCCCTGGAGAACACCAGCTACAGGTGAGCAATTACACTTTCTCCAGGAACAAGCAGCAAGTCAGTCTATACATATGGGACTCCCTAGCTCCAGGCTGCCAAGGACCGAACCACGACAGCACCAATGGCGGCCAAGTCGGGTAGCCGTGAGTTGCAGAAGATGAGTCCCCAATTGAGAGACTCTGCAAGCCCCTACCATCCAGCAGCACCATCACTCCGGTAGCCTGAACACACAAGGGTCCAACAGCAGGAGTTGCCTACACCCCGAACAGATTGTGGAGTACCACCTGGCCGAAGACACTGTCCCGTAATCCTGCGTTTCAGAGAGAGCCCAGCTCGCTCATAGGCGAGGACAATGCAATCTGTCACCCAAGTGGACAGAGTCTGCTTAGTCACAGAAAGCCCCAGTCTGCTGGGGTCATAAGAAACCAAAGGCTGAGGAGCTTTGTGATAGCCCTGAGTCAGTTTGCAATCCAGTGTATGGAGTACAATTTCCTCCCAACCGGTGTGAGGCTGTGGGAAAAAGGTGAAAAGAACCACCTCCTGGTTGAGGTGGAAAGGAGATACTACCTTTGGGAGGAATTTGGGGTGGATGTGGAGCACTACCCCTATTCTTGGAGAAACTTGTATATGATGGCTCCACCACGAGGGCCTGAAGTTTGCTTACTCTCCTAGCGGACGTGAGGGCCACCAGGAAGGCAACCTTCCCATGAAAGGTACCACAAATGGCAAGTGGCTAGCGGCTCAAAACGTGGTCTGGTGAGCTGTGAGAGCACCATGTTGAGGTCCCACTCTGCCACCAGAGGGCGGACAAGGGGCTTAGACAACAGGAGGCCCCGGAGGAACTGAGAGACCAGGGGCTGACCCGAGAGGGGTTTGCCTTTGAAAGGATGGTGAAATGTGGCTATTGCACTCAGGTGCACTCTCACTGAGTTGGACTTCAGGCCAGTGTGTGACAGATGCAGTAAGTACTGGAGCACTAGCTACATCTGGCAGGAGAACGGGTTCTTTTGTCTCTCCACACACCAGAGAATCTTTGCCATTTGAAGGCGTAAGCTCGCATGGTGGAGGGCTTCCGGGAGGCTAGCAGGACTTCCTCGACCTCCTTTGGGAGTGAGAAAGGGGACAATGCTATCCTTTCAGCAGCATGCTGTTAGCATTAGGGACCCCAGATCAGGGTGCAGGAGAGCGCCCTCCTCCTGTATCAGGAAGTCCAGAGCATGGATTAGCGAGACCGGGAGTAATGTCATCAGGGAGAGCAGCAGTGGGAACCAGGGCTGTCTGGGGGTGATTAGTACTAGAGATGCCCCTTCACGCTGGATCTTGAAGAGGGTCTTGGTGACCAGAGGGATTGGCGGAAAAGCATAGAGGAGGCCTTCCATCCATGGGATCAGGAAGGCATCCGCTGCCACCTTCTCTGGGTGTGGTTGCCGCAAGCAGAAGCGGGACAGCTGGGTGTTGTCCGGGGTGGCAAATAGGTCCATCACGGGCCTGCCCGAGGAGGAAGAGCCAAACGGCAACTCTGGGGTCTAGGCGCCACTCATGTGGCTGGAGGACCCTGCTCAGCCTGTCCCCCTGGAGGTTGTCCTGGCCCGGAAGGTGAACCGCCTGCTGGAGCATGTTGCTGCAAACTGCAAAGGACAGAAGGGTCAGTGCTTCCTGTCAAAGGGAGTACGACCCCGTGCCCCCCTGCTTGTTGACATAAAACATGGCGACTTAGTTGTCTGCCTGAATCAGTATGGACTGGTGTCACAGGCGGTGGCAAAATGCCCATAGGGCCAGAGAGATTGCCCTGAGCTCCAGGAGATTGATCTGAAGCAGAGATTCCGCCTAGGACTAGCTGCTGTTTGTGCAGCTGTCCCCACAGTGTGCCCCTCAACCTAGGGAGGCAGGCATCCATGGTCAGGATCCTCTGGGGCGCGGGTGCCTGGAAGGGCATCCCTGCTAGTAGGTGGTGGATAAGTTGCCACCAGCCGAGGGAGTTTGCCAGCTAGCAGGTTACTCTGATCCTGTCTTGCAGTCTGTCTGTGGCTTGTGTCAACTGCAAGCAGAAGCACCACTGGGTTGCCTGCATGTGTAAGTGGGCTAGCAGGGTCACGTAGGCCCATATGGCCCAGCAGGCAGAGGAGGAGACAGGCTGGCACAGACTGGCGGTGTTGAACGTCTGCCGTTAGCTGCCTGAGGCGTTCTGCTCTTTCCCTGGGGAGGATGGCCTTAGCCTGTAATGTGTCAAGCTGAGCACTTACGAACTCCAAACTCTGGGTTGGAGAGAGGTGGTATTTGGGGTAGTTGATGATGAAACCAAAGTGCTGCAGCAGGAAAGCCTGACTGGCCTCTGCGGCTGTGCTACCTCTGAAGAACCAGTCATCTAAACAGGGGAAGACGAATTCCCCTTGAAGATGCAGGCGGGGAAGCTACCACTGCTATGCATTTCATGAAGACTCTTGGCGAGGATGCGAGGCCAAAGGGTAGCACCTTGAACTGGTAGTGTTCTCCTCCTATCACGAACCTTAGGTAATGCCTGTGGGAGGGGTGGATTAGGATGCGTGTGTACGCATCCTTTAGGTCCAAGGAGCACAACCAGTCTCCCTGGAGGAGGTAAGGCAGCAGTATTCCAAGGGAGGGTATCTTGACACTCTCCCTCACCAGAAACTTGTTTAAGTTTCGCAGATCTAGGATGGGCCTGGGACCCCCAGTTCTCTTTGGGATGAGGAAGAACCTGGAGTAAAAGCCTGTGCCCCATATGTGGTTTGGGTACAGGTTCTACTGCATTGTCCCTAAGCAGACCTGCAAGCTCAGAGCAGCAAGGTCTGATGAAGGAGGGGTGGCACCGGCTCTCCGGGAAAGAACCTGGGTGGGATCTGCTGTAGGTGCAGAAGGTATCCCTCCCTGACCACCTGCAGTACTATTGGTCCGTGGTGATTGTAACACATCAGTGGGCAAAGAGCGTCAGGTGCCCCCATGTGGGCTGGTGAAGGTCTCCTGGGGAAGGGGAGGCCATGCCCTTGGAGTCAAAAGCTCCCCCCAGGCTGGGTGGGAGCCGGGATCCAGGGCTTAGGCACTTTTGGCTTCTGAGCCCCTTGCCTTGCCTTCTGGGGTGAGAAGCCTGCTGCTGGCCTGAGAAGGGCTTGTATTAGTGACCCTGCCCAAAGGATCCATTCTTCCTTAGGAAAAGAGGCCTCTTCCCAGATGTTTTTTTTTAGAGATGGGGATGAGGTCTTCTCAGAGAGCCTCTGGTGGGTCACCACATTGGCCTCAATCTCAACTGCTTTGTTTGCCAAACAGGTTCTCCCCAGTGCTGGGAATGACAAACAGCTTAACTTGGAGCCATTGCTCGAGGTCAGAGGATTGTAGCCAGGCTTGGCGCCAGGTCCCGATGCCGGCCACGGCTACCCGAGCCACTAACTCGAAGTCATCATAGGCTGCCCGGGAGAGAAACGGAACAGTCCTTGATCTCAGAGGTCAGGGCCTGGAACCGATGGAGGGGTTCCCGATGAGGCCTGCCGCAAACCCTGACAGCTCTTGGCCTAGAACCTTTAGGTAAATGCCTATATAAAGCTCATAGGCCTGGATCCAGCGCAGAGTATAGAGCCTTGGTAGCACTTGCACCCGAGAGCTTCAAGGGCACTGGCGTCCCTCCCGGGGGGTGGGGGGAAGAGGAGTGGGTCTTCTGGCTCTTGAGTTTCTGCATGGTTGATTCTACGACCATGGGGTTTTGTGGGAGCTAGGGTTTGTGGAACATAGAGCCCTTCTGGACACGGTACATGGCGTCGGCTCACCACTGGCACCCAATGCCGGCATTTCCCACATCTGCAGTACTAGCCTCTCAAGGATCAGCTGCACGGGCACTGTGAGGGTTTTCTTGGGTGGAGACGCATACTGAAGAATCTCCAACTTCTCGGTGCACGGGTCTTCCTCTGCCTCAGTTTGCACAGAGAGGGCTCTGGCCATGTCCCTGACTCTCATGGAAGGCCATGTCCTCAGGAGGAGAGTGGCGCCAAGATGGCTGGAGGCGAAAGGTCCAAAAGAATATCTCGGTGTCACTTGGTATCCGAGAGGCCCTTGTCCGTCTCCCACTCGGAGTCAAGCGGTGACAAGTCCAAGGCTCTGCAACTCCATGCCTCGAGGCCAGTGTCAAAGGGTCGGCGGCCTGAGGAGGACCTGGGGTCCGAATCTCAGACACAGGCTGGCATGGACCGAATGCCTGAAGAACAGGACTGTGTCCTTGACCAGTGCCGAGGACTTACCCGAGGCCGGTGGCACTTGGAGCTGGGCTCGACGACCAGTGGCTCCCCTGCCGTCGAGGGCCCGGTCATCAGGGTAGATGCAGGCCATCATCGCTGCTGCAGGTCCAGGATAGCAGTGATGTTCTGCTTCAGGGTCACCATTCTGGTTTCTAAGCCAGAAGGCTCCTCAGCCTTTGGCATGGGCATAGAGGATATAGGGCCCTCGATGGGGACAAAAGCCTAGAGGAATCCTCTGCCGGCCAAGGAATCCTTCTTGAGGACCTTGGTGGGGTGCTTCTCGGAGTCGCCCGAGTCCCTTCACGCAGTTTTACTGGGTTTCTCCGGTGCAACTTCAGCAGCCTTTGAGGCCGCCTTCTTCTCAGGGTCAGAGGTCTTCTCGGATGAGCCACTGCCGCGGGACTCCAAGGACACTTGGCCCTCACAGGAAATGCTGGGCTTAGAGCTCAGCATCGGGAAGGGTGGGGCTGAGTTTGACTTGGGGAACAATTTCTCCTGCAACTCCGACCTTTTTCTGTTAGTTTTAGGCATCATGGCCAAGCAGAGGTCGCAAGAGGTGCTGTCATGGTCCAGGCCCAGGCAGAGCAAGCAGCAGTCATGGGTGTCTGTTACTGACATGGTTTGACAGCAGCGGTCACATTTTTTGAACCCACCGGTAGACAAGGTGGGTGGCAACCCGGACAGGGTGGATGACCCCCAGGCGAAAAAGGGCAATAACACTGGTTGAGGGAACCTTGACTAAAAAGGAACTGAGAACAGCATCTGGGACGGCACTGGCTCGAGGCGTGAAGAGGAACCATTTTCTAACCGGGAAAAACTAAACTTTTAAGGAGATAAGTGGAATTTTTTTCCAGGGCAACAGGACTCACGTCCATTGGGCTCCGTGGAAAAAAGGAGGGGACCATGCATGCATGGTGGCATATCCCAAATACTTTCTTTGAAAGCTGGGCAAATGCTTCCGCATGGGCTCCGTCGGTGCCAACATCACCCATATGTGAGGACTTACTTTCTGCTTGTTTTTGGAGAAAGCAGAGTTATTTACCTGTAACAGGTGATCTCTGTGAACAGCAGGAATTAGTCCTCACATATGGGTACGTCGGTACCGACGGAGCCTGCGCGGGAATGCTTCCCCAGCTTCCCAAAAAGGAAAGCTTTAGGGCACATCCCACCGCGCCTGCGCGCTGCCTTCCCGCCTTTCCTAACTGACTCTCCTCAGTTCAAGTTTATAGCTGAGACAATAGAGAGAGAGAAAGGAAAGGAAAGACCAGAAAGATACAACTCCTAGGGGAGGTGGGTGGGTTGTGAGGACTAATTCCTGCTGTTCCCAGAGATCACCTGTTACAGGTAAGTAACTGTGCTATCTCCAGGAACAAGCAGGAATGAGTCCTCACATATGGGGACTCCCTAGTTAAGATGCCTGGGAGATCCCCTAGGATTTAGACCCTGGATAGGGTCCCATGTCCTCCTATGGATCTCAGGCATCCATCCAGGGAAGGAGGGTAGGAGTTCATTAAGAATGGAACAGGTGTTTGAGAACAGCCTGACCAAACAAGGCATCCCAGCGGGAATCCTTGTCCAAGCAGTAATGGGCTGTGAAGGTATGAACCGAGGCCCAGGTGGCTGCTCGACAGATCTGGTCTATGGATACAGAATGTAGATGAGCCATAGAGGTGGCCATGGCCCTCACATTATGAGCTGTGACATGGCCCTCCAGAGTAAGGTTCTTGCTCTGGTAGGCAAAAGAAATACACTGAGCAATCCAATTGGACAGTGTTCTTTTAGAGACTGGAAGTCCCAAATAAGAAGGGTCAAAAGCAACAAAAAGCTGAGAAGACTTTCTATGTTGCTGGGTCCTATGTAAGTAAAAGGCAAGAGCCCTTTTACAATCCAGAGTATGAAGGTTCCTCTCTGCACTAGATACATGAGGAGCTGGAAAGAAGACTGGCAAATACACCTCTTGATTGAGATGAAAAGGCGAGACCACTTTAGGCATAAAGTGTGGATTAGTCCTGAGGACCACCTTGTCATGATGGAATCTTGTATAAGGTGGATTTGCCACTAAGGCCTGTAGTTCACTAATGCGGCGAGCAGAAGTGACTGCAATAAGGAAGACAACCTTCCAGGAAAGAAATTTCAGGGAGGTAGAAGATAAGGGTTCAAATGGTGGCTTCATGAGCTGACCAAGAACCAAATTCAAATCCCATGCCACCGGAGGAGGCTTAATGGGAGGTTTAGTTAAAGTGAGGCCTCTCATGAATCTTGAGATAAGAGGATGAGAGGAGACGTGTTGCCCATTGATGGGCTTAAGTGATGCTGAAATAGCACTCAAATGGACTCTCACTGAATTAGTTTTAAGTCCTGCATTGGAGAGATAAAGGAGATAGTCCAACAGAGAAGTTAAAGGAAGTGCGAAAGGGTCTAGACCTCTGTCAGCACACCAAATGGAAAATCTTTTCCATTTAAAGGCGTAGGAACGCCTGGTGGAAGGTTTCCTGGAAGCATGAAGGATATCCTTCACCTGTTGAGAAAGATTTAAATCTTGAAGATCTAGGCCTTCAGTAACCAGGCCCTGAGGTGAAGGGACTTGGGGTTTGGGTGCCACAAAGTCCCCTCTCCTCCTGGGACAGAAGGTCTGGAGCAGTTCCCAAGTCCAGGGAGGGGGCTTGGGAGAGATGCAGAAGTAGAGGGTACCACACTTGGCGTGGCCAGTGTGGAGCTATGAGGATCATAGATCCTTGATCCCTCTGGAGTTTGAACAGAGTCTTGGGAATCAAGGGAATGGGTGGAAAGGCGTACAGGAAGTCCTGACCCCAATGAAGGAGGAAGGCATCCCTGGCCTGAACTCCCTGACATGGAATTCTGGAGCAGAATCGGGGAAGTTTGGCATTCCACGGATTTGCAAAGAGGTCTATGTCCGGGGTTCCCCATTCCTGAAAGATTCTGAGTACCTGATCCATATGCAGGGACCACTCGTGTGGAAGCAGAACTCGACTGAGTCTGTCTGCCCAAGAGTTTTGGATTCCAGGGAGGTATACTGCCAGGAGATGGATCTGATGCTCTCTGGCGAAGGCCCATAGTCTGAGAGCTTCGTTGCAAAGCGACAGAGAGCCAGCTCCTCCTTGTTTGTTTATGTAAAACATGGCTACTTGATTGTCTGTGTGAACGAGGACTGTCTTGCAGCCAAGGAGGGTATGAAAGACCTGGAGAGCTAGGAAACCTGCTCGAAGCTCCAAATGATTGATATGAAGGGAGGTCTCCTGTAGAGACCAAGTGCCTTGGGTGGAGAGGTCCTCTAGATGAGCTCCCCAACCTGTTTGGGAGGCATCTGTAGTCAGGGTTGCTTGGGGCAACGACTGTTGGAAGGGGGACCCCAGCAACAGATTTTGAGTGGACATCCACCATTGGAGAGACCAAAAGAGACGTTTGGAGGTTGCTATTTGGTCGGAGAGAGCTCCTGAAGCTTGAGTCCACTGGGTGGACAAAGTCCACTGAGCTGCTCTCATGTGAAGGCGAGCATAGGGTACCACATGTACTGTGGAAGCCATGTGGCCTAGCAGTTGAAGCATCTCCCTGGCAGTCAAGTGACTCTTTGACTGTGCCTGGGAGGCTAACTGCAGTAGACGATGGCAAAGGGCCTGAGGAAGGTAGGCCCTTGCAGTGGTGGTATCCAACCAGGCCCCTATGAACTCTTGGGACTGAGTGGGAGAAAGCTGGGACTTTGGGAGGTTTACCACCAGTCCCAGATATTGCAGAATGCGTCTTGTGCGGTTTAGAGCAATCTGAGCTTCTGACTGAGTTGGTGCTCGGATGAGCCAATCGTCGAGATATGGGAAAACAAAAATCCCTAGGGTGCGTAGAAATGCTGCAACGACTGCCATGCATTTGGTGAACACTCTGGGGGCAGAGGTTAGGCCGAAAGGAAGCACTCTGTACTGATAATGTTGTCCCTGGAACAGAAATCGTAGGAATTTTCTGTGGGATGGATGGATGAAGACATGGGTGTACGCATCCTTGAGATCTAGAGAACAAAGCCAATCTTGGCTCTTTAGGTAGGGAAGAAGAATGCCTAGAGAAAGCATTTTGAACTTTTCCTTGCATAGGAGTTTGTTCAATTCCCTGAGATCTAAAATGGGTCTGTAACCCCCTGTTTTCTTGGGGATGAGAAAATAGGGTGAATAGAACCCTGAGCCCTGCTGAAGAAGGGAAACCTCTTCTATTGCCCCTTGGGCAAGCAGGGTAGACACTTCCTGACCCAGAAGGTCGAGAAGAGGTGTGGGAGAGTTGAAATGTCTCACCATGGTGTGTGGAGGAAGGTCTGAGAAATGAAGTTTGTAACCCTCTCTTATGATGGAGAGGGTCCACTGTTCTGATGTTATTTGTTCCCATCTGGGAGCAAAATGAGCTAACCTTCCTAGAATGGGGAGAAGTTCTGGCTGGGGTAGAGCCAGAAAGGTTAAGTTCTCTAGAATGCAGTCAAAAACCCTGAGGGGGTTGAGACTGTTGAGTTGCAGGAGTTGCGGCAGGTTTGGGTCTGGCCTGCCTAGGTTGCTGTCGCTTAGTTGGAAAACGACCAGCAGCAGATTGCTGCCCAGAGTTGGAAGGGAATCTGGTCTTCTTGAAATAAGGTTTCTTGAAAGACTTTTTCTTGAATGGCATGGAGGTAGACTTGGAAAGTCTATCCAGAGCAGAATTTTCTGCATCCATTTGAGTGGCTTTAATTTGCCACTCTCTGCCAAAGAGATTCTCACCTGTACAGGGCAGATTTCCCAGACCATCCTGGACCCAAGGCTCTAGATCAGAAGCCTGGAGCCAAGCAAGTCTCCGAGCAGCAATGGCAATGCCTGAGGCTCTGCTAGCACCCTCAAAGGAGTCAAAGGCTGCCCTATTGGAAAACTTGGAAACATCCTGAGTATGCTTAAGCCAAAGGAGGAATTCATCCTTTCTGTCTTCTGGGATAACAGGGAGAAAGGTATGCAACTTCAGTGCAATTTCCTTGAGAAACATACCCATACAGAGACTATATGAGTTGATTCTAGCAATTAGCATACTGGCTTGGAAGATTTTTCTACCAAAAGCATCCAAGGTCCTGCATTCTCTTCCTGGAGGAGTAGAAGAATGTCTTTTAGTACTCTTTATTCTTTTCATAGCTGACTGCACCACAATGGAATGGTGAGGAAGCTGGGTTTTTTGAAAACCAGGACAAGGGGGGACACGGTACATTGTGTCCAACCTACGAGAATGAGGAGAAAGGGTGAGAGGAGTCTCCCATAAATCAAGCATGTGTTCATGAAAAATTTCATGAATTGGTAAGGTGACTGCCTCTCTGGGAGCCTTAGAGTAACCTAAAATGTCAAGCTTTTTAGCTCTAGGCTCTATTTCAGAGGATACTGAAATGGCAAGTCCTTTAGTCACTTCTGAAATGAAGTCTTGAAAGGACAAATCTTCTGGAGGAGACATTCTCCTCTTTGGAGAAGAAGGTTCCTCAGGGAGAGTAATAGACACTTCAGGAGATTCTTCTGATGAATCGGAATCATCAGAGGAATCGAAGTATCGTCTGTCCGATTCCAACGATCGATCGGTATCGACATTGGGCGTCCCCGGAACCGGATCGATATCGGGGAAGCACCCGGATCCAGGAACCGGAGTCGGTATCCTGGTCGATGTCGAAGCAAGCGGTACCGGCATCGAGCCCGGTACCGGTGGCGGTACCGACATCGATATTCTATGCGGTACCGCTGGCGTCGCAGCCTGAATGAAAGCCATGATAGCTAGCTGCATGGATTGGACAGTATGATCCATAGACGCCACGACTGCCTGGATGTCGGTACCGGGAGATTGTGCCAGTACCCCAGAGCAGTCTAACAGGTGATTGGTCGAGGCCGTGCCATCGATGTCAACCTGTAACCCCATAGGAGGAGCTTTGGAAGCCGGAGCTTCCCGCCGGTGTTGTTTGGCTGGGGCAGGATCCTCAAGGGTAAGCCCGGGGGCATCTCGATGCTTAGAGGGAGATTTACCCTTTGAGGACCTGTTTGGTTTATGTTTGGTTACCTGAGATCCATCAGGAGACGATGATCTAGAAGATGTCGATGCTACCGGTGGTGCCTCTGTGGGAAACAGCATATGGAGCTTAGCTGCTCGATTCTGTAACCCACGTTTAGACATCATGGAGCAAGATGGACAATCCGGAACGGAATGGTCAGGGCCCAAACATTTGAGACACCATTCATGGGTATCTGTAATAGAAATAGTACCGCTACACTTAGTACATATTTTAAAGCCTGAGGCTTGTTTTTCCATGAGGGAAAATCTTTTTGTAGGCCCTAAGGCCTGCAGAAGAAATAATACTAAGTGAAGAAAAAAGATAAAGTTTTTTTTTTTTTGTAAAAGAAGAAAGAAAAGACCGGCGGTACCGGTCCGGTGTCGGGGAGGCAGACACGCGACCAAAGAAACAAACTAATATAAGAAACTTCTTCAGCGGTGACAGGGCTCGACCTGCTGGCTCCACGGAAAAGAAGAAACTGAGGAGAGTCAGTTATGAAAGGCGGGAAGGCAGCACGCAGGCGCGGTGGGATGTGCCCAAAAGCTTTCCTTTTTGGGAAGCTGGGGAAGCATTCCCGCGCAGGCTCCGTCGGTACCGACGTACCCATATGTGAGGACTCATTCCTGCTTGTTCCTGGAGATAAATCTTTATATTTGGGGGAGGGAGGGGTAATTTTATAGTCTAGTTTCTACTGTAATCTGCTGGAAGAGTTAATTTAGTGGACTAAAAATCAAACTATATTATTAATGCAACATTAGCTTTTCTATTCTCTGCCAGAGTTGCCATAAGTGCATTTATATTGTGCTACAGATTTCCTGGCTACAGGCTTGGGGACCTTGGAACTATGATAACTGTCTCACTCCCATTTGGTTCATCATTCTGAGTATAATTACACATTTTTTCTTTAAATATCTGAGTTGAAATAATCTTCAAGAAATTGATGACATCACCTAAATTATTTTAGGAGACTTAACAACACGTTCACTCTCACCCACATCTTTAGAAGCAGCGTGATGGCAAATTATCATATATTTTAGCATAATACACCATGCTATGTGAAAAAAGCGTGGTTGCTCACCTGTAAAGCGTTGTTACTCACCTGCAACAAGTGATCTTGGGAACAGCAGGAATTTAGTCTTCACATATGGGTATCGCCGGAACCGACGGAGCCTGTGCAGGAACGCTCCCCAGCGTCCAATAGGAATGCTTTTGGGAGCATCCCTCAGCACATGCGCGCTGCCTTCCCGCCTTTCCATCTGTCCCTCTTCAGTTAAGTTTGTAGCTGAGTGAAAGGATAGAGGGAGAGAGGAAAGAGACAAAGAGATAGAGAGACAACTCCTAGGGGAAGTGGGTGGGTTGTGAAGACTAAATTCCTGCTGTTCCAGGAGATCACCTGTTACAGGTGAGTAACTACGCTATCTCCAGGAACAAGCAGGAATGTAGTCTTCACATATGGGGACTCCCTAGCTGAAGATGCCAGGGAGATAGCCCCAGGAAAGTGCCACCCTAGAAAGGTGGGAATCCTTCCTCCCATGGATCTCTGGCATTCCACCAGGGTTGGTGGGTAGGAGTTGAATTAGGTCTGAAAGAGATGTTGATGAACAGCTTGGCCAAAGAAGGCATCTCGACAGGAGGCTTTATCCAGGCAGTAGTGGGCTGTGAAGGTGTGCACCGAAGCCCAGGTGGCTGCTCGACAAATGTTATCGATATGTTTATGTTATGTTTATGTTTATTAACTTTCTAGACCGCCCTTCAGTAATAGGCAGAGCGGTTTACAATTAAAATAAATTCGTTGTACAGCAGGTAGAGAGCTGGAAGCAGAAAAAGAAGTTACAATTTTTCATGAAAGAAAGAGGAGAGAAAGGTAAGGAGACAGAAACATGAGGAGGGGTAGACAGCAAGGGAGAGGGGAGGCTAAGGGAGAGGTAAGTTGAAGGCGAGGGAAAAGAGGTAGGTCTTCAGGGCTTGTTTAAAGGTGGTGTGATGGGGCTCTAGACGGAGAGGGGTAGGTAGGGAGTTCCATAGAGCTGGACCTGTGAAAAAAAAAGCTGAGGAGCGGGTGGACTGGAGATGAGCAAGTGAAGGGGAGGGAAGTGCAAGACGGTTGAGATGGAAGGAGCGAGGGGTGTGCCTAGGAGTGTGAAAGTGGATGAGGTCGGATAGGTGTGGAGGTGTGGAGAGCCTTATGAGTGAGCGTAAGTAGCTTGAAGCGGATACGAAAGGAAACGGGAAGCCAATGAAGGCGGAAGAGGAGAGGGGTAATGTGGTCTCTAAGGGATGAGTATGATATGAGGCGGGCTGCAGTATTCTGGATACGCTGGAGTTGTGATAATTGGAATTTAGAGATACCGGAAAAGATCGAGTTGGCGAAATCAATGCGGGAGATAACAAGAGTGAGCAGGAGGGTGGCAAGAGCAGAAGGAGAGAGGAATGGGCGAATGGCACGTATTTGTCTAAGGTAGAAGAAAGAGGTTTTGGAAACATGGGAGACGTGAGCAGAGAATGAAAGGGCTGAATCGAAGAGCACGCCGAGGTACCGAAAAGTGGAGACCAAGGAGATAGGAAGACCAGGGAAAGAAGGGGCGACTGAAGGGAGGGGGTGACCGTGTGGAAACCAGATTGCTGTTGATTTGGAGGGGTTAAGGTGCAGGCAATTTTGAGACATCCAAGTGGAGACGGCGGCCAGACAGGAGTTAAGTGGGGTGAGGTCGGGGTTTACGGGGGATGTGTGGTGTAGAAGGAGAATATCATCGGCGTAGAAAAAAGCGGAGATGCCAAATTGCTGAATAAGTAGCGTGAGAGGAGTGAGGAAGAGATTAAAGAGAAGAGGAGCTAACACCGAGCCCTGTGGAACACCACAAGATAGGGGAAAGGAGTCAGAGGGGGGACAAAATGGGGTTGAAGGAAGAACAGCACCGGAACGTGAAGAGAGAAAAGAGTGGAACCATCGGAAAACAGTGCTACAGAGGCCGGCGTCGCGTAAACGTGATAAGAGAAGGGAGTGATCGACCAGGTCAAAAGCGGCAGAGAGGTCGAGTGCAACTGCCACCGAAATTTCACCGTGGTCATGTGCTACATGCAGGGCGTTGGTGAAAGCGAGAAGAATAGTCTCAACAGAGTGCCCAGGACGGAAGCCAGATTGACGGGGGTGAAGGAAATTGGTAGAGTCAAGATGGTGGGAAAGTTGAGTGAAAACAACCTTCTCGAGAAGTTTGGAAAGGAAAGGAAGTTGCGAGACTGGCCGATAGTTGTTGGGATCAAGGGAATCGAGGGAGGGTTTCTTAAGGAGGGGGCGAATTAAAGCGTGCTTCCAAGGGGAGGGGAAGATACAGAGTGGAGATTAGATACAGAGTGGAGATTAGTCATGGAAGCTGCCATGGCTCTCACGTTATGATCTGTGACATGGCCTTGAAGAGGAAGACCCTTACTCTCATAAGCAAAGGATATGCATTGGGCAATCCATTTAGATAAAGTTCTTTTGGAGACTGGAAGTATCAAATGACTAGGGTCAAAAGCTATAAAAAGTTGCGAGGACTTTCAATGTTGATGTGTTCTCTGTAGGTAAAAGGCTAAGGCTCTTTTACAATCCAAAGTATGAAGGTTTCTTTCTGCATTAGAGGGGTGATACCTCGGAAAAAATACAGGAAGATAAATTGATTTAAATGAAAAGGCGAAACCACCTTTGGCATAACGTGTGGATGAATTCTAAGAACAACCTTATCATGATGAAATCTAGTATAAGGAGAATCAGCCACTAAAGCCTGCAGTTCACTAATGCGACGTGCAGAGGTGATTGCAATTAGGAAGATGACCTTCCAGGTCAAAAACATAAGGGTTGTAGTGGCTAAAGGCTCAAAAGGCGGCTTCATGAGCTGCCCGAGAACTAGATTTAGATCCCATGCTACCGGTGGTGGCTTAATGGGAGGTTTGGTTAACAGAAGACCTCTCATAAATCTGGATATGACTGGATGAGAGGAAATTGGTTGTCCATTCAGAGGCTTATAAGAAGCTGCAATTGCACTAAGATGGACTCTTACCGAATTGGTCTTTAGACCAGAATTCGATAAGTGAAGGAGATACTCTAGTACAGGGGTCTCAAACACGCGGCCCGCGAGAGACCTTTGTGCGGCCCGCGATGCCGAAGAAACAAAAACCTCCCCCCGGCTTCTGCTGCCGCTGCGTGGCAGCGGCAGAATCAACTGTCCCGCGGCGCCTTCCCGTCTGCCCGGCAAAGCATTTTACTCCCATCAGCGGCAGCTTTCAGGGCCGTGAAGAGAGCAAGTAGTATTTCCCTCTCGCGGCTCTGTTAGCCAGCTGTTCCCTCCCTTTCTCCTGCACCTCCAGTCTTTGGTTAACAGCCAACAGGTCTTCTCCAACTCTTAAATATGCCCATCACACTTTGCAACGTGTTGACTCATCACCATAATCTCTGCACGGAGCTCTTCTCCCAATGCCGCAATCTTCAAGCTCACCTTCATGAATTATTTTTTAAATTCACCAAACCAGGTCTGGATTTTCTCTCAGAACGTTTCCAGGGACACACCCTCTATTTCATCTGCAGCGCTGTGTTTCTCTGTTGTACTCTGCTGCATATGGCTTCACCTCTGCCATGCTTCCTTCTTCACAGGGCGCCTGTTTGCTGCCCTGGTAAACAAAGGGGCTTGTTTACAAAGCCGCGCTCCGATTACGATCGCAAACCGCTACCGCGGCTTTGTAAACAAGCCCCAAAGTCTTTTAAATTGGACACTTTTTTACGGGTTGCCATCACTTTTCCGATTGTGTCTTACCGTCACTCGCTGAATTGTACACATACCCATGAGCTTGGGATGCCTTCTTTTTTTGCTTTAACTGGCCAATACAATGGAGCTCAGGGCTCAAATGTCCAGCTAGTCATGTGTTGTCACTTCCTCAGTACTGGCAGGTAATCGTTAGTCCTTGAGCTTGGACAGTTACAGAGAAAGATTTCAAGGGAGCAGCAAGATGGAAGTGACTGCGGTTACTCTTGCTTTTTACTTCCCCATTTATGGTTTTGTAACAAGGCCCAGCACTCTTTTATCTCTTGGGCTACCGCAGAGGGACGCTGCTAAGTCAGCAGCACTATTAGCAAAACCAAAAAAGGTTAGATAATGCATCTGGCAGCTACACAAAATCATTAAGCTCCTGCTTTTAAGTTCTGATTCATGTTTCATTCCTGAGGGGATATTAGTGTTTAAAGTTTCACAAAGCTGCTCCTGTTTGGCTGCCTCCACCATTTTAAGCAGAAATCTTTTAGTCTTTCTTTATCCATACACTCATTAAGAGGCATGTTTACTAAAAGTTAGTGTATGGTAACATTATGCAAATATTTATGCAAATGATGCCCTTATGCAAATGATGCCCTTATGCAAATGAGGCCTGCGTCTTGTGCGGCCCCCGGGTTACTCTACAAGTCCTCATTTGGCCCTCAAAGCAATTTGAGTTTGAGACCCCTGCTCTAGTATCAATTCTAAAGGTATGACAAGGGGGTTTAATCCCTTCTTGGAGCACCATATAGTAAACTGTTTCCACTTAAAAGCATAAGATCTTTTTGTGGAAAGTTTCCTAGAAGCCTGAAGGATATCCTTTACCTGTTGGGACAGGTTAAAATCCTGGAGGTCTAAGCCTTCAGCAACCATGCCGTGAGATGTAGGGACTGGGGATTCGGGTGCCATAGCGTCCCGTCCTCTTGGGAAAGGAGATCTGGAGCATTCCCTAACTCCAGAGGTGCCACTTGAGAGAGATGTAGAAGCAGGGGATACCACGCTTGGCATGGCCATCGTGGCGCTATGAGAATCATGCGACCCCTGTCTCTCTGAAGTTTGAAGAGTGTTTTAGAGATGAGGGGAATGGGTGGGAAGGCATAAAAGAAGTCCTGACCCCAGTGAAGGAGGAAGGCATCCCTTGCCTGACAATTGTGAGCCGGAATCCTAGAACAGAACCGGGGAAGTTTGGCATTCAGTGGACTTGCAAAAAGGTCTATGTCTGGAGTGCCCCAGAGGTGAAATATCTTTGCCACCTGGTTTAGGTGGAGGGACCACTCTTGAGGCAGCAGTACTCAACTGAGTTTGTTTGCCCAAAGGTTTTGAATGCTTGGAAGATATAGCACTAGAAGGTGAATTTAATACTCTCTGGCGAGGGCCCACAGTTGTAAAGCTTCGTTGCATAACGACAGAGAGCCTGTCCCGCCCTGCTTGTTCACATAGAACATGGCTACTTGATTGTCCGTCTGGACTAGGACTGTCTCAGCTGGGCGTGGAACACTCGAAGAGCTAAATAGATTGCTCTTAATTCCAGGAGGTTTATGTGTAGATCAGCCTCCTGTGGAGTCCAGGTGCCCTGGGTAGAGAGATGATTCAGGTGTGCTCCCCAACCCACCTGTGATGCATCTGTTGTTAGGGCGGCCTGAAAGAGGGGTTGATGAAAAGGAGATCCCACCGTCAGATTTTCTAATGATTGCCACCATTGGAGAGACTAAATTAGTCGTTGAGAGTTTAATATTTTGTCTGATAAATGACCTGTGGCGTGTGTCCACTGTGTGGATAGGGTCCACTGAGCTGCTCGCATGTGGAGGCGAGCATATGGGACTACATGAACTGTGGATGCCATATGTCCCAGCAACTGTAGTAGCTCCTGAGCAGTTAGGGAGGATTTCCCCGCTGCTTGAGAAGCTAGTTGCATTAAGCGAAGACACCAGGCCTGTTGAAGGAAAGCCTTTGCTTGTCTGGTATCTAGACAGGCCCCCTATGAATTCCAGGCATTGGGAAGGAACAAGTTGGGATTTTGGGAAGCTTATTACCAACACCAAGTATTGGAGGATTCGCATTGTGCGAGACAGTGCAGTGCCAGCCTCTGCAACTGTAGGGGCTCGAATGAGCCAGTCGTCTAAGTAAGGGAAGACTAATATCCCCAGGGTTCGCAGAAATGCAGTTACTACTGCCATGCATTTCGTGAATACCCTTGGTACTGAAGCCAGACCAAAGGGAAGAACCCTGTACTGGAAATGTTTTCCCCTGAAAAGGAATCATAAGAATTTCCTGTGATCTTGGTGGATCAGAATGTGAGTGTATGCATTCTTTAAGTCTAGAGAGCAAAGCCTATCCTGGCTTTGAAGGTATGGCAGAAGAGTTCCTAGAGAAATCATTTTGAACGTCTCTCGAAACAGGTATTTGTTCAATTCTCTGAAGTCTAAAATAGGGGGAGTAGAATCCTGCACCTCGTTGAAGAATGGGTACCTCCTCTATTGCCCCTTGGGCAAGAAGTGTTGAGACCTCATGATCTAGCAGATCGTCTACGGAAATTCGAGAATTGAATTGCTTTAGAACTGTAGGAGGGGGCATGCTGTGAAAATGAAGCTTGTACCCCTCTCCTACAATGGACAGAGTCCAATCTTCTGCTGTTATCTGATGCCATCTGTTGGCTAAGTGGCATAACCTGCCTGGGATATTGGGGGGTTGGGGACCCCTCAGAGGCAGGAAGGCTAAGCTCTCTAGGAAGGAGTCAAAGTCCTTGAGGGGGCTGAACCTGCGGAGCTGGTTGGGCTCGCCGGCCTTTTGGCTTCTTTTGCTGTCTAGTTTGTCCCTTTTGGGCAACCTAACCATGAGTCTGACTCTGCTGGGTATAGGAAGAATAAAATTTCCTCTTTTGGCTAAAAGAGGGTTTTTTATAAGGCTTCTTTTTGGCTGGAGTGGCTGTAGATTTCGACAATCTATCTAGAGTAGTATTGTCAGCATCTAACTCGTTAGCCTTCTCCTGCCAGTTCTTGCCAAAGAGATTCTCTCCCGTGCAAGGAATGTGGCCTAACCTGTCCTGTACCCAAGTCTCCAAGTCTGATGCCTGAAGCCAGGCAATCCGTCGTGCCACAATGGCAATAGCAGAGGTTCTGCTGATGCATTCAAAGCAGTCAAAGGCTGCATGATTGACAAACTTGGAGACATCTTGAGCATGCTTAACTAGAGCAAGAAAGTCTTGTCTCTTGTCATCTGGGAGAAATGGGCTCATAAGCTCCAAGTTTCCTGTAACGTCCTTGAGGAACATTCCCATATATAGTATATATGAACGGATCCTAGCTGAAAGCATGGAAGCCTGAAAGGTTTGGCGCCCAAAAGCATCCAGAGTCCTGCATTCACGACCTGGGGGATTGGATGCATGCCTCTTTGCACTTTTCATCCTATGCATGGCTGACTCCACCACCACTGAATGGTGTGGCAGCTGAGTCTTTTGAAATCCAGGACATGGCGGAACTCGATACAAAGTATCAAGTCTCCTAGAATGAGGAGGTGTAGTCAGAGGTGTCTCCCACATTCTGAGCATCAAGTTATGCAGAATTTCATGGATGGGCAGAGTGGCTGTCTCCTTTGAAGCTTTAGGATATTGGAGAATTTCCAATTCCTTTGCTCTAGGTTCCTCTTCAGGAGCCACCGTGATTGAAAGGCCTTTGGCCATGTCACGAATAAAATCCTGAAAAGACATATCCTCTGGAGGTGACATTCTGCATTGGGGAGAAGAGGGATCTTCTGAGAGAAACCCTCTAGTACCAGCAGAATTGTCAGAGTCTTCAGAATCGGAGGATTCAAAGTATTCCTGATCACGATGCTCATGCAAAGCATGGTCCCTGTATCGATCGAAGTCGGTACCAAGTTGATCCGGTACCGACCTGTCGATTCCAGCCAAAGATGGCGTGGGAAGAATTCCCTCTGGGGCCGGTACCATCGGTACCGGTATCTGCACCGCTGTAGGTACCGGCATCGGTGCCCGATGGACCAACGGTACCGCAGCTGAGAGAAGAGCTGCAATGCTGCGTTCGACAGCAAGGAACCTCTGGTCTATCGACGCTGCTGATGCCTGGGTGTCGGTACCGGTGAAAACGGCCGGGACCCCTGAGCATGGCACAGGTAGTTCTTGCGAGGTTGAGGCCTCGAGAACATCCTGGAGCCCCACTGATGCTTTGGAAGCCGAAGCCTCCCGCCGGGGCTGCTTTGCCGGTGTGGTTCCCTCAAGGGCAATGCCAACGGCCTCTTGATGCTTAGCAGGAGAGCTACCCTTTGACGACCGGCTTTTATGTTTAGTTACCCGAGATCCATGGGAGGAAGAAGAGGCCCTTGAAGATGTTGATGCAATGGATCTGGCATCCGAAGGAAAGAGGGTACCGAGCTTTGCAGCCCGGTTCTGTCTTCCTCTTTTAGTCATCCCAATACAGGAGAGACATTCAGATGGAGAACGTTCAGGCCCTAAACATTTAAGACACCAATCATGGGTGTGAGTGACGGAAATGGTACCGCCACAATTAGTACATTTTTTAAAACCACTAGTTGGTTTTTCCATGTTTTAGGAATATGGGGCCCAGTGCCCAAAATGGCGCCTAGCACCAAAAAAGAAAAGTTTCTGAAGAGAAACAGTTCAAAGTATAAGGGTTTTTTGGGTTTTTTTTGGAAAAGAAAAGAAAAGAACCGGCGGTACCGGTAAGCGTCGTGTGGAAGCAAACGCGACCACAAGAAAACAATTTTAAAGATGGAATTTTCTGCGGTGACAGGGTATGGATCCTGCCAGCTCCACGGAAAACGAAGACCTGAAGAGGGACAGGTGGAAAGGCGGGAAGGCAGCATGAATGTGCTGAGGGATGCTCCCAAAAGCGTTCCTACTGGACGCTGGGGAGCTTTCCCGTGCAGGCTCCGTCGGTACCGACTATACCCATATGTGAAGACTACATTCCTGCTTGTTCCTGGAGATCAGGTGTTCTCCAGGGACAGTAGGAATCAGTCCTCATTTATGGGTGACGTTGGCACCGACGGAGCCCACGCAGAGCAATTCCCCAGCTTTCAAAGAAAGCCTTTGGGATTGCTGCCACGTATGCGTGGTCCTCTTCTCACCCAAAAGAGCCATCTTGCTCAGTGAGGTCCCATAGCTACAGCCCTACTGAGCAGATGGCAAGGGAAGGAGGGAGGGTAGTGAAGACTGATTCCTGCTGTTCCTTGAGAACACCTGTTACAAGTGAGTAACTACGCTTTCTCCAGGAACAAGTAGGAAGTCAGTCCTCACTTATGGGACTCCCCAGCTACAGGCTACCGAACCTATAACCCCAAAACGCTTCCATGAAGCCGATGCCCGAAGGAGCCAGAGTTTTCGTGTCCCCAGAGCGAAGCTCTTGGTAGCCGTTGAAGAAGGGTGAGAGGGCAGGAGTTGCTTATACCCTGAACAGATTACAGAGTACAGCCTGGCCGAAGGCACTGTCCCGGTGGGACTCCCTCTCCAGGCAGTAGTGCGAAGCAAAAGTCTTCGCTGAAGACCAGGTCGCAGCCCGGCAGAAGTCCGTTAGAGGCATCGAGCGCAGTGAAGCCACTGAAGCCGCCTTGGTCCGGCCACCATGTGTGGTGACTCGCCAATCCAGCAGGGTGCCCGCCTTTGCCTGGGTGAAGACGATGCAGTCCGCCACCCAGATGGAGATGGTGCGCTTGATGACTGCCTGCCCCAGGCGGTTGGGATTGTAGGCAACAAAGAGACGATCGGACTTGTGATGAGCCTGGGTACACTGCAGATAGAAGGTGAGAGCCCTCTTGCAGTCGAGTGTATTTAATTCCACCGATGCCCAGTCGGCATGAGGTCTCGGGAAGAAGGTCGGCAAGACTATCTCCTGAATGAGATAGAAGTCCGAGACAACCTTCGATAGGAACTTGGGGTGGGTACGGAGGACCACCCTGTTCCCATAGAACCTGGTGTATGGAACCCTCAGCCATGAGGGCCTGGAGTTCACTGACTCACCGAACCGAGGTCAGAGCCACTAGGAAGACTACCTTCCACAACAGATGCCGAAGCGAGCACGTCGCCATTGGCTCAAAGGGCGGCTGTGTAAACTGCTCATTCAGATCCCACTCTGCCAGAGGAGGCCGGATGGGAGGCTTGGAAAGTAAGAGGCCCCACATGAAGAGGGAGACCAGGTGCTGCCCCAGGAGGTGCAGTGGAGCTAAGGAGACCCGTTCAACTGCCAGGCTGTAAGGGACAATAAGGCCAGGTTCAGGTGGAGCATCCGTCTCTCTCCTCCTGCGTTAGCAGGCTCGGGGCGCAGTCTAGGGGTACTGGAGGCATGGACGAGAGCCGGAGCAGAAGCGGGAACTAAGGCAGTCGAGGCCACGAAGAAGCCACGAGAATCACTTAAGCTCACTCCCACTCGAAATGGGAGTAGTGGGGGGGAAGGCATAAAGAAGCCCTTTAGTCCAACTCAAAAGGAACGCATCTGGGGCCACCCTGCTCGGGTGTGGAATCATTCCGCAGAAGCAGGGAAGCTGCGCATTCACCGGGTTGGCAAACAGGTCCATGGACGGGGTCCCCCACGATTGGAATAAGAGGCTGGCCACCTCCTGATCCAGGCACCACTCATGTGGGCGAAGGATTCTGCTGAGTTTGTCTGCAAGGACATTCTCCTGGCCCGGGAGATAGACAGCTCTGAGGGTCATGCCACGGCGAATGGCAAAGGAGCAATGCCTCCCGACAGAGGGGGCAGGAACCTGTTCCCCCGTTTATGCAGAACATGGCTACCCTGTTGTCGGTCTGCACGAGCACTGACTTTCCCCTGAGGTGGTACTTGAAGGCCCTCAGGGCCCACCGGACCGCACGAAGCTCGAGCAGACTGATCTGCTGCTGAGATTCTTCGGGCGACCACTGTCCCTGGGTGCGTAGGTCGCCGCAGTGGGTTCCCCAACCCAGCAGGGAGGCATCCGCCATCAGGACGAGCTCGTGCTGCGGGGCCTGGAAGGGCATTCCTCGAAAAAGACTTTGGGGATCCTGCCACCAATCCAGGGAGGTGTAAAGACTGCGGGAGACCCGAGCAGGGTCCCGGAGGCCTGGCTCCATTGTGCCCTGAGGCACCACTGAGCCATCCGCATGTGCATGCGGGCATGGGGAACAACGTGGATGGTGGAGGCCATGTGCCCCAGGAAGCGCAACATGGCTCATGCCGGAATCCGAGCCCTACCTTGGACCTTGGCAGCCAGAGCGCGCAAACGATCCGCATGGTCCCGGGGCAGGAAGGCGGTCGCCCACTCCGTGTCGAGGAGTGCGCCGATGAACTCCAGGATCTGCACCGGTTCGAGGTGGGACTTGGAATAATTGACCAGGAAGCAGATGTGTTCAAGGAGGAGGATCGTGAGCAATACTGCAAGGCGGGCTTCCCCGGCCAATGCCCCTGTAACGAGTCAGTCGTCTAGGTAAGGGAAACGGGTATGCCTTGCCACCAGAGGTAGGCGGCGGCCGAGGAAAGGCACTTGGTGAAGACCCACGGGGCAGACGCGAGCCCGAAGGGGAGCACCCTGTATTGGTACTGCTCTCCCTGCACCCTGAAGCGCACGTACAGCCTGTGCTGGGGGTGGACCAGAATGTGGGTGTAAGCGTCCCTGAGGTCTAAGAAGCATAGCCAATCACCCTGCTGGAGGAAGGGCAGCAAGACACCAAGCGATAGCATTTTGAACTTCTCCTGCACCAGAAACTTGTTTATGTTCCTGAGATGAAGGATGGGCGTAGGCCCCCCATCTTCTTCAGAACCAGGAAGTATCGGGAGTAGAACCCTCGACTTCGGAGATTCAGCGGTACCTTTTCGATCGCCTGCTGGCCGAGGAGGTTAGTCAGTTTCTGTTGCAAGCAAGCCTAGTGCGAGGGAAGTGAAGAAGGCTCCACTGGGGAGAAGGGAGCCTGTCCAGGTGAAGACGATAACCGTCCTGGACCACCCTGAGGACCCACGTATATGTCCAACGTGATCGATGTCCAATGGGGGGCGAAAAGGGACAGGCATCCCCCCCACAGGCGGAAGTGCCGCCGGGGGGTGAGAGGCTATGCCTTCGGCGTCAAAACCCCTGAGCGGGTTGGGGTGGCGCAAGTGGTTGGGCTTTGGACTCTTTCGGCTTGCGATGGCCGTGCACTCCCCCCTTTCCCTGCGTGCTGGTGGTCGGTGTGTGGGTGGGCAGGTAGGGCGGATATCCCCGGGAGGGGAGTTCCTTTCTCTGGAAGAACGGCTTCTTTGTTTGCTGCTTCTTCCGTGGGAGAGAAGAGGTCTTACGCGAGAGGCGGGTTCGAATTACGAACTCCGTTTCAATTTCAGCGACATTATCCTCCATATGCTTGCTGAACAGTTGTTCACCTAGGGCAGGGGACATCCAAGAGCTTCTCCTGGACTCACTGCTCCAGGTCCGAACACTGGAGCCATGCCTGGCGCCCGGTCCCGATGCCGGCCGCCATCACTCAGGGTGGAGGACTCAAACCAGTCATACGCTGTGCGGGAGAAGTACTTTGAGCAGTCCGTGACCTACCTCAGGAGGGTCTGGAACCTGAGAAGGTGTTCGCCCCCAAGGCCTGCGGAAAACTGCCGAGCTGTTTGGCGAGGTCGCACAGGAACATGCCCATGTACAGTTGGTAGGCCTGAATGTGGTACATCAGCATGGACTCGATAGGCCTTGCGCCCAAGGGCGTCGAGGGCTCTGGACTCTCTGCCTGACGGGACCAAAGAATGTAACTTTGGGCTCTTTTGCTTCCACATTGCCACTACCATGGAGGTGTGCGGAAGCTGGGTCTTCCAGAACCCCAGGCTGCGCTGGACCCTATACATGGCATCGAGGCGTTTGCTCACAATGGGGACCGAGGCAGGCTTCTCCCACATGCGGAGGAGCAGCTGGGACAGAATTGAAGGCACTGGGACCATCAGAGACTCCCGAAGCGGGGACTCATACTGTAAGATGTCGAGTACCTCTGTCCTCAGTTCTTCCTCAGCCTGCATGGCTAGATTGAGGGCCCGCGCCATGTCCCGCACAAACATCAGAAAGGACGTGTCCTCAGGAGGCGAACGTCTCTGGGAGGTTGATGGGGATGGAAGGAAGGTCCCTGTGAGAGTGAGTTTCCGGGGAGGTATCCCCATCCGACTTGCAGCCTGAGAGGTCCAAAAAGGAGTCCTAGACAGGCTGGTTGCCCTGTCCAGAAGCCGAGGCCCGCTTGGAACCAGAGGCACTGGCCTTGGAGGACTTCACCCCCGAGGAATGGGACAGCGAGTGAGACCAACGCCGAGGACCCTCATGAGGCCCATGGCTCTCAGGGGTTTCCAGGGCAGGTTTAGGTGCCCCTTTCGGGGGAACCTTGGTCTCGAGGCACAGGCCAGTCATGCTGGGCAGAAGCACCTGCTGGGCAGCTAAGAAAGCAGAAATGCTGCGCTCTAGTGCCAGCATTCGTGACTCCCACGTGGGCATGGGTCCCTGCGACGCTGACACCAGGGTTACCGGGTCTGGTGTGGAAGAGGAGAGGGGGGTCCTCACCGGGACGACCCTCAGAAGACCAGGCGCTATCCCCAGAGGCCACCATGTCTGTACGAGGTACCTTTCGAGGCCGCTTCTTATCCAATTCTTGGGGACGCCGGGGAGGGCTGAGCGACCGAGCACAGGAACATTCGCGCTTCTCCGGAGTCCCCAACAGCGACTTCGAGGTCTTCTTCTTCTTGCACCTCTCTACCTCAGGGGACCCCTGATCGGAGTGCCGCCTTGAATGCGGAACCACTGCAGGGGATCCCGTAAGCGGAGGGACGGCCAAGGATGCCACCGGGGATTCCGGGGCTGTCTTACAGAAACGGTCATCGGACTAATGCTTACGACTTAGCAGGGCCTTGGCAGACATTTTCTTACAGAGAGAGCAGAGTTCAGGGTTATGGTCGGCCCCCAGAAACCGGAGACAGCAGTCATGGGTGTGAGTGAATGACATTTTTGGAGCATTTGTCATATTTTTTAAAACCGGTGGCCACTGGGGCAAAAAGGGCCCCTGCTAGGTTGAAGCCAGCAGTTGAAATGGGCGCAAAAAGGCCCGAAGAGAAAAACGTTTTCCAAAAAGGCTGGAAAAAAGGACGTCCCTTCGCTCGGGGAAACGAGAGCGAAGGGGAGGATGGGAGAGGACCGGTACTACTGGAAAAGAGGGCCAGAGGCCGAAAATGAAAACAGTTATTCCGAGGGACAAGGATGTGCGTCCGAAGGGCTCTGCGGAAAAAGGGAGACCGAGCAAGATGGCACCTTTGGGTGGGAAGAGGAACACCCATGCGTGGCAGCAATCCCAAAGGCTTTCTTTGAAAGCTGGGGAATTGCTCCGCGCGGGCTCCATTGTTGCCGTCACCCATAAATGAGGACTGACTTCCTGCTTGTTCCTGGAGAACTACAGTTACGAGATAATGAATGTACACGTCATGCCACGTTAAGAGTAGTTACTCACCTGTAACAGGTGTTCTCCAGGAGCAGCAAGAATCAGTCCTCACATATGGGTGATGTTGGCGCCGACGGAGCCCCCGTTACGGAGCATTTCCCCAGCTTTCATAGAAAGCCTTTGGGAATGCAGCGCGCATGCGCGGTCCCCTTCCCGCCCAAGGGTGCCATCTTACTCAGTCTGATGACATAGCTAAAAGACAGCAAAAATAGCAAAAATAAATCATATGACTGCAACTCCAAGGAGAGGAGGGAGGGTTGTGAGGACTGATTCCTGCTGCTCCTGGAGAACACCTGTTACAGGTGAGTAACTACTCTTTCTCCAGGACCAAACAGGAAGTCAGTCCTCACATATGGAACTCCCTAGCTCAGGGCTACCAGAGGCCCCAAACTGAAATAATGAGCTCCCTCTAGAGCCTCAGCATGCAAAAACAGAATCTTCTCTGATAACATCCCTGAAAGGTAGCCCAACACCAGGGCCGGAGGGTAGGAGTTGCCTAGACCCAAGGAGATTATGGAGTACCGCTTGCCCGAAAGCACTGTCCCTGCAGGACTCCCTCTCAAGGCAGTAGTGGGCCGCAAAAGTCTGGCTTGAAGACCAAGTAGCGGCCCGGCAGATGTCTGCCAACGGAACAGAGCAGAGATGAGCCACTGACGCAGCCTTCGCCCTGATACGGCGAGCCGTAACTCGACCCTGCAACGAGAGGCCGGCTGCCCTGTAAGCCCAGGCGATGCAGTCAGCTACCCATATGGACAAAGTACGCTTGGAGACAGCCAACCCCAACTTATTGGGGTCATAAGAGACGAAGAGCTGAACCGCCCTCCGGTGCTCCCACGTATGGTCAAGGTAGAAGGACAATGCCCTCCTACAGTCCAGGGTATGCAAGATCATCTCAGCCCGGGAGGGTGGTCCCAGCCGGAGGAATCAAGCGGCTCCGGTCGGGCAGGCATCGATGTAAACCGCCCCGACGCTGAGGGTACCGGCATCGACGACCTCAGTCCCGAACAGTAGGCCAAGGGGGACCTTGGCCGAGGATAGTCTCGAGCTTGCATGGACTCGAGGATCGGCTCGGCCTCCGGGGTCGACTTGGACGTCGTTGTCCCGGTGGTCGGGGCAGATGCACCGGTGAGACCGGCGATCAGTGCTCGCTGCTGTTCCATGAAGGCAGCCAAGCTGCTCTCCAAAGCTGTCAAGCTCAGTCCGAGCTCAGGAGATTCAGCAGCCCCCGACACGGGCCCCGGCGGTGCCAGCCCGACGTCAGCTCCCCTGGAGGTGAGTCCACGAGGAATACAGTACTCATGTGACCCGGGGACTCCATCTCCACACGAGGTTGTTTTGCAGGCCTCTCCGACTCCGAAGACCCGGGATGGCGCTCGGGGCTATGCGACTTGGCCCTCGAGGAGCCAAGTGCGTCCACCGACAACGCCCTCGTGGGTTTTTTCTTCTTACGATGTTCCCGCGAAGGAGACCCCCTTTCAGAGGAGCCTCGATGCTGCTCGGGGCCGGAGTCCCGAGATGTCGAGGCCTCTGACGAGGTCCAGGCCCTATCGGACACGGAGTCAGAGAAGATTCTTTCCTTTTGGTGCTGCCGACTCCTTAACGCCTTAGAGGACATCTTCCCACACGGACCACAGATCATCGGGTCATAATCGGGTCCAAGGCACCGGAACAGCAGTCATGTGTGTCGGTGAGAGACATAAGATTCTTACACCGATCACACTTTTTAAACCCGCTGGCAGCCATCGGGGGAAAAAGGGCCCCTGCAAGGTCAAAAGACAAGGCTGCCAGTGAAAAAAGTAAAAAATGGCATGAACGCTAGTCACTAAGGACAAAAACCGAAAAAGAGATCCGGGCTCGATACCGATGTATCGGGCCCAGGCGGGAAAGGGAAACCGGCGTCGAACCGAAGAAAAACAGGTTAAAGCAGAGAAAATCAACTTCTTCCTCGGGTGAAACGAACATACATCCGTCGGGCTCTGCGGAAAAAAGAAGACTGAGCAAGATGGCACCCTTGGGCAGGAAGGGGACCGTGCATGCGCACTGCATTCCCAAAGGCTTTTTATGAAAGCTGGGGAAATGCTCCGCACGGGGGCTCCGTCGGCACTGACGTCACCCATATGTGAGGACTGACTTCCTGCTTGGCCCTGGAGAATTTCAGCAATTCTTTTAATGTATATGGAGGAAGTGAACACTTCCTTCAATATGAATTGGGATTTAAAATTGAAATTACTCTCCTTTTCAAAACAAAGATATAGTAGGGTATTGCGCTCTTCTACAAAGATCACAAAGCATAGTTACTCACCTGTAACAGGTGATCTCCGGGAACAGCAGGAATTTAGTCTTCACATATGTGTATCGTTGGTACTGACGGAGCCTGCGCGGAAACGCTCCCCAGTGTCCAATTAGGAAGCTTTTGGGAGCATCCCACAGCGCCTGCATGCTGCCTTCCCGCCTTTCCAAACTGCCTCTCTCCAGTTGAGTTTAAAGCTGAGACAAAGAGAGAGACAGAGAGGGAAAGAGAAAGAGATAGATAGAGAGATACAACTCCTAGGGTGGTGGGTGGGTTGTGAAGACTAAATTCCTGCTGTTCCCGGAGATCACTTGTTACAGGTGAGTAACAATGCTATCTCCAGGAACAAGCAGGAATGTAGTCTTCACATATGGGGACTCCCTAGCTTTAGATGCCAGGGAGAGACCCCAGAAGTTGTGTGTCCCTGGGACAGGGCTCCACTTTTCCCCATGGATCTCTAGCATCCAACCTGGGATGGCGGGTAGGAGTTGATAAAGGTATGGAACAGGTGTTGGAGAACAGCCTGACCAAACAAGGCATCCCGGCGGGAGTCCTTGTCCAAGCAGTAATGGGCTGTGAAGGTATGAACCGAGGCCCAAGTGGCTGCTCAACAGATGTCGTTGATAGACACAGGGTGCAGATGAGCCATTGAAGCTGCCATGGCTCTCACATTGTGAGCAGTGACATGGCCCTCCAGAGGAAGGTTCTTACTCTGATAGGCAAAGGAAATACACTGTGCAATCCAACTGGACAGTGTTCTCTTGGAGACTGGAAGTCCCAAATGAGAAGAATCAAAAGCAACAAAGAGTTGAGAGGACTTTCTATGTTGCTGTGTTCTTTGCAAGTAAAAGGCTAAAGGTCTTTTACAGTCCAAAGTATGAAGATTCCTTTTTGCATTTGATGCATGAGGTCTTGGAAAGAACACAGGCAGGTAGACCGCTTGGTTAAGATGAAAAGGCGAGACCACCTTTGGCATAAAGTGTGGATGAGTCCTAAGGACTACCTTGTCATGATGAAACCTTGTATAAGGTGGATCAGCCACTAGTGCTTGCAACTCACTGATGCGACGTGCTGATGTGATTGCAATGAGAAAGATAACTTTCCAAGAAAGGAATTTTAAAGAGACAGTAGCTAAGGGTTCGAAAGGTGGCTTCATGAGCTGACCAAGAACCAGGTTTAAGTCCCATGCTACCGGTAGTGGCCTAATGGGAGGTTTAGTTAGAAGGCGGCCTCTCAAATCTTGCTATAAGAGGATGGGAGGAGATAGGTTGTCCATTGAGAAGCTTGAAGGAAGCTGCAATAGTACTCAAATGGACCCTTACTGAGTTAGTCTTAAGTCCTGCATTGGATAAATGAAGGAGATACTCCAGTAATGATCCCAGAGGTATTGCTAAGGGGTTAAGACCCTTTTGTGAACACCATATGGTAAACCTTTTCCACTTGAAAGCATAAGAGCATCTAGTGGAAGGTTTCCTGGAAGCATAAAGGACATCCTTTACTTGCTGAGGAAGGTTAAGATCATGAAGATCTAGGCCTTCAGCAACCAAGCTCTGAGATGCAGAGACTGGGGATTGGGATGCCATAACCTTCCGTCCTCCTGTGACAGGAGATCTGGAGCAGACCCTAACTCCAGGGAGGGGGCTTGAGAGAGATGTAGAAGCAGGGTGTACCACACTTGCCGTGGCCAATGTGGAACTATGAGAATCATGCGCCCCCTGTCTCTCTGAAGCTTGAACAGGGTTTTGGGAATTAGGGGAATGGGTGGAAAGGCATAAAGGAAGTCTTGACCCCAGTGAAGGAGGAAGGCATCCCTGGCCTGAGAACCCTGAGCCGGAATTCTGGAACAGAACTGGGGAAGTTTGGCATTCAACGGACTTGCAAAGAGGTCTATGTCCGGGGTTCCCCAAATTTGGAAAATCCTGGTCACCTGGTCCACATGTAGAGACCATTCGTGTGGAAGCAGAACTCGAGCTTTGAATGCCTGGAAGATAAACTGCCAGGAGGTGAATCTGATGCTCTCTGGCGAGGGCCCATAGTCGCAAAGCTTCGTTGCAAAGCGACAGAGAGCCTGTTCCCCCCCTGCTTGTTCACATAGAACATTGCTACCTGATTGTCCGTATGAATGAGGACTGTCTTGTAGCTGAGCAGGGTATGGAACACTCGAAGAGCAAGGAAGATTGCTCTGAGCTCTAAGAGATTGATATGTAGATGAGTCTCCTGTGGAGTCCAGGTGCCTTGGGTGGAGAGGTCTTGTAGATGAGCTCCCCAACACACTGGTGAAGCATCTATTGTGAGTTGCCTGGGGTAAGGGTTGTTGAAAAGGGGACCCCAGCAACAGGTTCTGAGTGGACTGCCACCATTGGAGGGACAAAATAAGGTGATTTGTGTTTGCTATTTTGTCTGACAGGCACCCTGATGCCTGAGTCCATTGGGTGGATAAAGTCTACTTGGCTGCTCTCATATGGAGGCGAGCATAAGTAACCACATGCACGGTGGATGCCATGTGGCCTAGTAGTTGTAGCATTTCTCGGGCAGTGAGAAAAGGTTTTAGCACTGCTTGAGAAGCTAACTGCACCATGCGAAAGCAATGGGCCTGGGGGAAGATAGGCCCTTGCCCTTTTAGTATCCAGCAAAGTTCCTATGAACTCTAGAGACTGAGTGGGAGTTAGCCTGGATTTTGGGATGTTTATGACCAGACCCAAATACTGAAGGATACGCACTGTGCAAGATAGGGAAGTCCTGACCTCTGACTCTGATGGGGCTCGAATGAGCCAGTCGTCTAAGTAAGGGAAGACGAATATGCCTAGAGTGCGGAGAAATGCTGCTACCACAGCCATGCATTTCGTGAACACTCTTGGAGCTGAGGCCAGGCCAAAAGGAAGCACCCTGTATTGGTAGTGCTTTCCTTGGAAAAAGAACCGAAGGAACTTTCTGTAAGTTGGATGGATGAGAACATGGGTGTACACATCCTTGAGATCTAGAGAACAAAGCCAATCCTGACTCTAAAGGTATGGCAGCAGAGTTCCTAGAGAAATCATTTTGAATTTCTCCTTGAATAGGAATTTGTTCAATTCCCTGAGGTCCAAAATAGGTCTGTATCCCCCTGTTTTCTTTGGGATAAGGAAATAGGGGGAGTAAAACCCTGTACCCTGTTGATGAATGGGTACCTCTTCTATTGCCCCTTGGGCAAAAAGTATAGTGACCTCTTGATTCAGCAGGTTGATGAGAGAGGTCTGAGAAGTGAACTGTCTTACCATTATGGGAGGGGGCATGCACAGAAAGTGCAACTTGTACCCCTTTCTTATAACGGAGAGTGTCCAATGCTCTGCTGTTATCTGCTCCCACCTGGGGGCAAAGTGGCATAACCTTCCTGGAATGGTGGAAGGCTCTGGTCCATTGAGGGCCAGGAAGGCTAGGTTCTCTAGATGAAAGTCAAAGGCCTGTGGAGGCTGAGACTGCTGAGATGTTTGAGGCTTTGCTTTCCTTTGTTTAGGTGGTTGCTGACTCTTTCGGACAAGCTGACCTGCAGAACGTCCCTGTTGGGAATAAAAGGGATAAAACCTCTTCTTTTTCGAGAAGGAAAGCTTCTTGAAAGATTTCTTTCTGGCAGGATCAGCTGTGCCTTTGGATAGTCTATCCAAAGTACAGTTGTCAGCATCCATCTCATTGGCCTTTTCTTGCCAATTCTTGCCGAATAGATTCTCACCTATACAAGGGATATTTCCCAGTTTGTCCTGCACCCAGAGCTCCAAATCGGATGCCTGGAGCCAGGCAATTCTTCGTGCACCTATGGCAATGGCAGAGGTTCTGCTTATGCACTCAAAGCAGTCAAAAGCTGCACGATTGACAAACTTTGAAACATCCTGGGCATGTTTAACCAGTGTGAGAAAATCCTGCCTTCTGTCCTCAGGAAGAAGAGGGCTCAAAACCTCTAAATCTCTTTAAGGAACATTCCCATATATAAAATATAGGAACTGATCCTGGCAGAAAGCATGGAAGCCTGGAAGGTACGACGTCCAAAGGCATGCAAGGTCCTACACTCACGTCCTGGAGGATTAGAGGCATGTCTTTTTGCACTTCTGATCCTTCTCATAGCTGACTCCACCACAATGGAGTGGTGGGGAAGCTGAGTTTTTTGGAAACCAGGACAAGGAGGGACTCGATACATAGTATCCAGTCTGCGAGAGTGAGGAGAGGTGGTAAGAGGTGTCTCCCACATTCTCAACATGAGATCATGTAAAATCTCATGGATAGGTAGGGTAGCCACCTCTTTAGGAGCTTTGGGATATTGTAAAATCTCCAACTCCTTAGCTCTGGGCTCTGTTTCAGGAGTCACAGTAATGGACAACCCACGAGCCACCTCTCTGATGAAATCCTGAAAGGAATTATCTTCTGAAGGAGACATCCTACGCTTAGGAGAGGAAGGCTCCTCCAGGAGAAGTATCCCGGTACCGGCAGAGCTGTCAGAATCCTTGGAGTCCTCCGAGGATTCGAAGTACCGTCTGTCCGGATGCTCTTGAAGAGCCCGATACCCATACCGACAGAAGTCGGTACCGGGGGTAATCGGTACCGGTGTATCGGCACCGGAAGGCATCGCATGACTGGGTGCCAGCAAAGCCGATACCGATGTCGATGCTATTGGTACCAGTACCATATTGGTATCGGCATCGGTACTGGTCCTGATGGAACCGTCTGACGCGGTTCCGAGGGCGTCGATGCCGCAAGGAGAGCCGCCAGACTGCGTTCAATAGCCAGGAACCTCTGGTCTATCGACGCTGCCGATGCCTGGGTATCGGTACCGGACGCAACCGGTACCCCAGAGCATGGCACCAGTAGTTCTGCCGAGGTTGAGGCCTCGAGAACATCCTGGCGCCCTGATAATGCTTTGGAAGCCGAAGCCTCCCGCCAGGGCAATTTTGCCGGTATGGAACCCTCAAGGGCAACGCCAGTGGCATCTCGATGCTTAGAAGGAGATCTACCCTTTGAGGACCGGCTGGACTTATATTTAGTTACCCGAGATCCATGGGAGGAAGACGAAGCCCTGGAAGACGTCGATGCCACCGAAGCTGCATCAGAAGGAAAAAGGGCACTGAGCTTGGCAGCTCGGTTCTGTCGACCCCTTTTGGACATCATGGCACAAGCCAAACACTGGGAGATGGAGTGGTCAGGACCTAAACATTTGAGACACCACTCATGGGTGTCGGTGACGGAGATGGTACCGCCACACTTGGTGCATTTTTTAAAACCCGAGGTGGGTTTCTCCATAGTGGAGGAAATTTTGGGCCTAAGGCCCAAAATGGCACGCACCTGGAAAAAAGTTTGGAAAAAGAATATATATTCTTTTTTAAAAAAGAAAGAAAGAAAGAACCACCGGCGGTACCGGTATAGCGTCGGGGAAGGCAGACGCGACCACAAAAAAATAAAGAATAATGAAACAATTTTCTGCGGTGACAGGAACATGACCTGCTGGCTCCGCGAAAAACGAAGAACTGGAGAGAGGCAGTTGGGAAAGGCGGGAATGCAGCACGCAGGCGCTTTGGGATGCTCCCAAAAGCTTCCTAATTGGACGCTGGGGAGCGTTCCCGCGCAGGCTCCTTCGGTACCAACGATACCCATATGTGAAGACTACATTCCTGCTTGTTCCTGGAGAATGTAAGATTTCAGCTGAGGCCACAGAAGATGAAATTAATTGTCCCAGGTCACAAAGAATGTCAGGGATTTGAACTCTAGCTCATATCAACACTAACAGCTAGGTTGTTCTGTTTTCTTTTCAGGACACAGGTGAAGTTTATGGATTCCACTATTCTGCAGCATTTTTTTTTTTTTTTACACAGCTGCTCATTTTCTCCTTAAACTCAGTTATGTAGCTCTCAGTACGCTAGGATACAGGGACACAATAATAAATAACCCACCCATTACCTTATGTTGAGTCAGCAAACGGCACTCAGAATCTGAACAGCAGCAAGTATTAAAAAAATGCATTTAATTGCGACGTGGAGTTTATCTGACCCTGAAGTGATCCAGTAGAAGCACACACGAACACTGCGGTACCTTATATTTACAACTAGTAGCGAAGAGACTCAAAGCAAACAAAAAAGTTATTGGGCAGAATGGATGGGCTGTATGGTCTTTGCCATACCTTTTATCATCATAGAAAAATGAAGACCCAACAAAATGCAATGTGTGCCTTCGAGTCAGTCCTGACTCCTAGTGACCCAGAAGCTCCTGGGTTTTCTTGGCAGTGTCACCGGAAGTAGATTGCCAGGCCTTTCTTCCAAGGCAATGGAGGGTTAAGTGACTTGCCCAAGGCCACAAGGAGTGCTAGTGGGAATCGAACCCTGGTTGCTTGGTTACCAAGTCAGTGTTCTAACCACTAGGCTACTCCTCCCAGCTACCTAATAATGCGCAACTTCATTTTCCTTTGCTGCACTGTATTAGAAATGAGACAAAAAAATGATAAATAAAGCCGGAAAGAACTTACCCACTGCTGCAAAGGAGAAAACTTTCCAGTTACAGCTTTTAAGACTTCCTGGCTTGCAATTCCTCCCACAGCTGCTGCTAGAGGTGTCAAAAAGCCACGTGCCGTCCAGGACAGCCATTTCACAATATCTTCATCAACCTCGGGCTGCAGCAAAAGTTTACAATATGAACAGGGTCATCAACTGTACAACTTTAATACTTATCTTCCAAAGGACCAAAGACTGTAGCAGGCGTTCTCCATGGACAGCAGGAATTAATCCTCACTTATGGGTGACAGCCCCTGCGTGGGATGCTCCCCAGGTTCTATTGGAAGCTTTTGGGAGGCTCCACCGTGCCTGCACATCTCCTTCCTGCCTGTCACCACAATGCCATCTTAGATCAGTTTGATAACATAACTGTAGTAGAAGACAACTCCTTGGAGAGGTTGGAGAGTTGCGAGGTCTAATTCCTGCTGTTCATGGAGATCATCTGTTACAGGTTAGTAACTATCTTTCCTCCATGGACAAAGAGGAATGAGTCCTCATGTACAGACTACTGAAAACCGAGGCGGCTACCAAGATGCCCAAAAACAAGGGCAAAACTCAACTGTGGCATGGCAACAGGCCTTAACAACCAAGCGACCCTAAGTACAATAGCAATGATTCTTATCTTTTTTTTTTAGGGGGAGGGGGTAGCCTGGACAGAAAATAATGGGCCTAGGGAAGATGGAACTGAATTCTAATCCCCAAACAGACTGCAAAGTACAGATTGGCCGAAATTGCTGTCACGCTGGGAATCCCTATCTAGGCAGTAGTGAGATGTGAACGTGTGGACTGAAGATCATGCTATAGCCCTGCAGATCTCTTCCATGAAGACAGAGTGGAAGCTGGCCACCGACACAGCCATAGCTCTGACACTGAGCTGTGATATGTCCATCAAGGCTTAGGCCTGCCTATACATAAGCAAAAGAAATGCAGCTGGCAAGCCAAACTGTAAGATTGTGTTTGGGAACTGTAGCCCCTAACTTAATGGGGTCAAAAGAAACAAAAAGCTGAATGGACTTTCCATGGGCTTTTGCCCGCTCCAAGTAGACAGCTAAAGCTCACTTGCAGTCCAACATGTGCAATGCAGCTTCTCCTTTGTGGGCATGAGATCTCAGAAAAAATGTTGATAAGAACAACTGACTAAGGTGAAAATTCGATACCACTTTCGGAAGGAATTTAAGATGAGTACAAAAGACCACTCTATTATGATGGAAATTGGTGTAAGGCAGATGAACCACTAGAGCATGAAGCTCGCTCACTCTGTGTGCTAAAGTGACCACTACCAGAAATAATACCCTCCAGGTCAAGAACTTCAGAGGCAGGAACTGAGCAGCTCAAAGGGAGCTTTCATAAGATGCGTAAGAACCACATTGAGGTCCCAAGACACTGCAGGCGGCTTCAAGAGAAGCGACCCCTGCATAAAGCGAACAACCAAAGGCTGTACTGAGATGAGTTTGCCTTCCACACCTTGATGGTAAGCTCCAATCGCACTGAGGTGGACCCTGATAGTTGGACTTAAGTCTAAGACTCTGAGAGGTGTAGAAGATATTAAAGCAATTTTTGTGTGGAATGGACAAAAGGATCTAGAGCTTGGCCCTCACACCAGAAAACAAACTTCTTCCATTTGTAAGAGTAAGACTTTCTCGAAGAGGCCCTCCTGGAGGCCAAAAGGACTTCAGCTACCCCATCCAGCAGGTTGAGCTGAGAAAACATTAGCCTCTCAACATCCATGCTGTGAGGGTCAAGGACCGGATATTGGGGTGCATCATCCTGCCCTTCTGCTTTATTAGATCTGGTGCATGACCGAGTCAGAGTGGCTCCAGTCTAGAGAGCTGCAGCAGGAGGGGAAACCATGGATGTCTGAGCCAGTAAGGAGTGATCAGAATAATTGTGCCGCTGTCTGTTTGGAGCTTCAGAAGGGTTTCTACAATGAGAGGTATTGGAGGATAAGTGTACAGAAGACCCTCCCCCCCAACGCAGGAGGCATTCTGCGGAATGGCAAACAAATCTATTGAGGGGGTACCCCACTCTTGAAAGATGCCGGTCGCATCTTCCCTATCCAGCGTCCACTTGTGCAGCTGGAGGACTTGACTCAGTCTGTCTGCCAGAGTGTTTTGCTCCCCTGGCAGGTATGTAGCTCTCTAGTCCATCCCATGCGTGATGGCAAACTTCCACAACCTGGCTGCTTCCCAACACAGGAAGTACAAACCCATTCCTCCCTACTTGTTGATGTAGAACATGGTGATCTGATTGTCGGTCTAAATCAGAATTTGGTTGGCCAGTTGAGATCAAAAAGCCTTTAGGGCGTTCACCATTGTTTTTAGTTCCAAGGTGTTGACCTGATGGAGACTTTCTTGGACAGTCACCCTGGATGTGCAACCCATGGAGATGAACCCCTGCCCCAGCTTGGATGCGTGCGTCATCAGAACTTTATAGGGTGGAGCTATTTGGAAAGGAAGACCTTTGAGCAAATTGTGGTAGACTATCCACCAGTGTAATGACTGAATGAGAGGGGCGGTGACACAAACAATCCCAGAGTCAACCCATAGCCTGGGTCCATTGAGCTCTCAGAGTCCACTGAGCTAGTCTCTTCTGGAGGCATGCCAAGGGTGTGACATGTACCCTGGAGGCCATGTGGCCTAGTACAGTCAATATCCTGTGAGCTCAACTGAGTTTCTCACATAAGTGCTGTCAATCTGTGAAGTAAGTCGTGAGGTAGGTAGGCTCTTCTCTGAGTCGTGTTAAGCAGGGATACAATGAATTCCAATTGACGGACAGGCTGGAGGTGGAACTTGGGGTAATTTACAACGAACCCTACTAGTTTCAACTCCTTAATGGTCAATATGTTTACTCTTGGACTCCTTCCAGAGTAGTACCCGTGATTAGCTAATTGTCTAGATAAGGAAAGAGACACTCCAGGCATCCGGGGGTACACTGCTACTACCGCAAGGCATTTTGTAAAGATGCGAGGCATAGAGGCTAGACCAAAAGGCAACACTCGGTACTGGAAGTGTTGTGCCCCCCAGGACAAATTGGAGATACCTCTGTGAGCAGGATGAATCTGCATGTGGGCATACGCATCCTTCAGATCCAGGGAGCATAGCCAATCTCTTTTTTTAACAGGAAGGAAGCAGAGTGCCTAGAGAAATCATTCTGAACTTTTCTCTTACCAAGTAGGTATTCAGAAGTCTAGGATGGGATTGGGGTGGCATTCCACCATTTTCTTGGCAATCAGGAAATACCTGGAATAAAACCCCTGACCTCTTTGATCTGGTGGCACGAGCTCGATTGCAAGATTTGACAAGAGGGCGGTAATTTCTCTCTAAAGCAAATGCTGATCCAGAGTGTTGAGATGATGCACTCTCGGGGGGCAATTTGCTGGTAGTTCCAATAAATATAGTTTGTAACTGCTTTTGATGATCTGTAGAACCCATAAGTCTGAGGTTATGAGGGCCACCTTTGTGCAAAAAGCCTGCCCCCGACCAGAGGATTTCCTACTGCAGTTACTGGAAGAGTAGTTATGCTCTGAAGGAACCAGTCAAAACCCTGCCCCAGGTTTTAGCTGAGGAGTCGACTGGGCATTCTGAGGCATCTCTCGATGCTGCTATTGGCGAGGGGCTTGCTTGGGTTGGGAGATCTGGGTCCAGGAAAGTACCTATGCCTATGAGGTACCTGCGACAAGTCCTCAGATTCCATGTCAGTGACTCAGCCTTTTGAGTCAAACTCAGAGAGGAAATCTAAGTACTTCTAAGTCTCTGCCTGGATCTCTCTCCTGCCCCGAGGGGATCGGGAACTCCTTCGGGAGGGATGATGCACCGATGCCCTTCTAGACTTCGAGGGCACATCGGACCTTGAAATGCTAGAGAGGGATATCGGCCGGGCAGGCACCGGTATCGGGGCCCTTCAATGCCCTAATGTTGATGCCTCTCCTGCAGGCAGGGCACTTGTATCGTGGCTGATGTCAATGTAGTCGACGTTGAGGCCCCAGCATGTTGCACCACGATGCAGACCTCAAGCGCTTGCAGAAGGCGCTTCTCCATGACTGCTGATTCCGAAGGCTGTGGAGCCTGAGCAACTTCGACCGATGTACCCAGTATCTGTACAGGGGCATAGCGGCTGGGTCTCAGCTGTCAGTACTCCTCCAATGTCCTGGAGAATGAGCTCTCCTCCCGTTGGGGCACTCACATGGACCCCCATCACTCTCTATGCCATGCCTCGATAGGCTCTGATGCCAATGCACCAGAGTCATCACTTGGTATGATCACGCTTCAATGTCTTAGATGAGACCAAATCCTCTCTCATCCTCTAGTGGAGATCAATCAATGGCTGATGCTCCAGGGTACTACGAGTACTCTGCTCTAATTGAGCTCAAGAGCTCCTCTATGTCGATGCACCGCCAGCATCCAATGAAGCCCTAGAAGCCATATAGACCAGTGCTATAGATGCCAAAGGCAATGAATCAGACGTCTGAGCATCAAAAAAGTGTTTCAAACTGCTTCTCCCAACCTTTGAATACTCTTTTTGTCATCTGCAAATGCAAATTATAAGGTGGCGTCTGATGATCAGGACCCAGGCACTGTAGGCACCAATTATGCATATCCACGGTGGATATGATCTTAGCACATTGGGAACACTTGTTGAACCCGCTGGCAGGTTTCTGGGACATGTTATCTGAGAAAATAGCCATGGCAAGATCAAAGGGCTCGATTTTGGCCCAATCGGAGTACTGGCGCTGGGAGGCAGAGGTACCACAGCAAGAAATAAATCAAGCGATTGAGGGAGAAAAACCAAAAGGGAAGAGAGAAACTGTGACGGCAGGCAAATAGGCAAAAATCCCAAAATGCAAAAAAAAAACCCCCAAAAGGGAGGAGAGTTTATCAAGCAGAGGATGACTAGAATGTGTCAGTGGGGCTCCACGGGAAAAAAAAAAGATTGAATTAAGATGGCGCCACAGCAGCAGGCGTGAAGGAGGCGCAGAAGTGCAGTGGAGCCTCCCAAAAGCTTTCAATAGAAGCTGAAGAGCATTCCCGCATGGGGCGCCATTGGGGACCTTACCCATATGTGAGGACTCATTCCTGTTTGTCCATGGAGAACATTTGTTACACTTCATCACTTGCAGTAAAAGTAATTCCTTTTAGATTCAATAAAAAAGCATTCATTTCATTAATCTCCTTATCAGGAAGCTAGTACTGTTTTGACCCATTGGAGACTGATTTCTACTGCCATACATTCTTGAAAAGGTCCCAATTCAGCATCTTTTGTGTCTCATTCAAGCTTTTCCAGGGCTTCAAAACCTATTGCACATGTACCATATGATGTAACCACACAATGACTCCTCCCACCTGCAGCAGACACAGGGAACAGAGGACCTAATCCATTAATTAATCCCAGATCCTCCATTGTAACAGACTCAGCACTGGTACTGAGCAGGCCCAATACTGGAATATTTTTTTAAAGTACTTTTCTACTAATTCAGAGAAAGCTAAGCATCAACTGGATTTAGCAAGGAGGTAGGCGTCATGGTACATATTGCTTAGACTAATGTGAATGGCATCAGTACTGCAAAACTAAACTCATACCAAAAAAATATTTTAATGCTGACTTGTTTGAATGAATAATAATCAGAATATTTAACAGGCTGTGATTCTTCCAGTTGAGAATTATATATATATTGTCACGCCCTTAGCCCCTTACAGTGTGGAGGGGCGTGCTTGTCATAGGAGAGATTCACCATTTAGCCTTTACCTGACTGGCTGCCTTGTAATGCCTCATGGGAAAGGTAGTTCAGTCAGGAGGTACTTCGCTTCAGGTAAAATACCACAATTGTAGTTGGCTTTGAGTGGTAAGGCTTTTGACAGAAATTTATTGATGGGGTAAACGCTAGGGTCATAAATTAACACCTTTGGATTGTTTCTCCAAGATTCTTTCAAAAATACATCAGGATATAACTGAACTCAAAACAAAACAGCTTATAATGTTCTTTAGCATAAAGGAAAGTCCTTTAAACAGCTAATGCTACCAGACACGGCTAGCAGTGCTGTTCAAAACAAACAGAAACATCTTTTCCTAAAGCAAGTTTCTTTTCTCTCAGTCCAGAACACTTCCTGGCTGTTTGTCTCCTTAAGCACAGTGAAAACTTTCAACAAGAAGTTAAACTCTTCATAGGCAAACAATTCTCTATGCAAGGCTTTCAGGAATAGTGAAAACAAAATCAAAGCTTGTCTTACTTTCACCGTTAGCACGGCTTCAGGCTGTGCACTGCACTGGCTAGCAGCTGTTTAACAAGTTGTAATTAGACAGCTGCAGTTTGCTCAGCAAAGGTTATTTCTCCTTTAATACAGGACTTTCTACAGGCTCTCAGGGTTACCAGACTCTGGAGGTTTTCCTTACGGTTGACTCCCTTCCAAACCCTCTGTATTTGAAGATTGGCATAAAGAGCAATCCATGTATGAGTCGTCTTCTTCTACAGCTAGGTCTTGTTCACCCAGTTGCATGTGCTCTACCTTAAGTCTCTGGCTCAGAGGGCTTAGCTGACTGCCTTCTGTTAGGGGAAAAGCTGTCTCTTGCAACTCTGTAGTGCTCCAAATTAGACAAGTTTCCAATGCTCCTACCTGGGTCAAGGCTTGTACCAGCTTCTCCTCGCTCATGCTCTGGCCACCATTCACCTGAGCTTCCTCGTCCTGTCCTCCAACTTGTGTTCCTTGTTCCTGCTGTTCTTACTGTTCCAGCTCCATTCCTCTTCCAGTAAGCATTCCTACTCCTCTCCCTCTCTGGATAAACTGACCTAGACTTAAACCTCTCAGGCTCCAGCCCCACCCCTTCTCCTCTCAGGTGTTGGAGATCAAACTGCCTCGTGGCAGCTGAGCAATTGGGGAATTCAGTGACGTAAGGGTTCCTTACCCTAGGCCTGCATTCCCTCTCCTTTTGTCCACTAGGGGCATTCTGCAACCTATTGCAGCTAGGAAATACCTGCTTTCTAGGTGTAAATGGAGTTTTGTGTCTCTGACCTTGTAAAATAGGTCCTTTGATAAGGGTGAATTCCTTCTCTTTATCCCTGTCTCCTGGGACCTGATAAGCTTCCTTATCACAATATATATATTTAAATATATTTAAAGCTTCAAGTACAGCCCATGTTCCTCAAAACAGCAGCCTGTCTTGTAAGAGTCCTTAAACCTTTTGTACATTTTTCATACTCTACTATATAGAAAATACAATTCAAAATGTATTAAAGTAGGAGTTTGTTTCAGTGATACAAAGTATTTTGCATAAGTCTTTATACCTTTTGTCAAAGGAAACAAACAGAATCAAATTGCTGTTATGAATATTGAAGCAAAGGTCTAAACATGCCAAACACAGAACTGACAAAAGACTTTGGAATAAAGTTATTCAAAAGTATAGATTGGGAGAAAGCTATAAGAAAATTTCAGTGTATTTGAATATTCTTTGGAATAGGTCCATCGGTATAATGTGGAACTTGTATGGCACCGCCAAGACAATGCCTTTGTCAGGCCGTCCCTCCAAAATCAGTAGCTGTGGGTTACAGAATATGCTGAAGGAGGCCACTTTGAGGCCTACGATTACTTTAAAGGAACTATACAGCTCTCTGTCAAAGATGGGGGAAAATATTAGCTATTCAACAATTTCATATTGGTCCACAAATATGGCCTGTATGGAAAGAAGGAACCCCTTGCTAAAGAACATCCATGTGACATGCCACATATTTCCACTTAGGGAATGCCACACGTACTGTATATGGAAGGTGGTTTTTAAGATCTAATGAGACCAAAGTAGGACTTGATGGCCTCAATGCTAAGTAAAATTATGTGCGGCATAAAATAAACACAGCACATTACCCTGTTAATACAAGAGTGCTGTTAATGGCATGGTGGTGAAAGCAGTATGTTGTAAGGATGCTTTGCAATAGCAAGGACAGGAAGGCTTCTGAAGATCAAGTGAGAGATGGAAAGTAGAGACTGATCCTGAAGGAAAAGCTGTTATAGTCTGCCAAAAACCTGGAATTTGGGAAATGATTCCTATTTCAGCAGACAATAAGGCTGATGCAGAAACCCCACATTAGATCCAAGTGCTTAAAGCTCTAGCGCAGGGTTTCATAGACTGAGTTTAACACTGACATTTTGTGCTGCAATGCAATATGCAAATTAACCAGTGCAAAAAAAAGTCAGCGTTAAACTGGGAGAGCGCAAGCCAAACACATGCGCACTGCACAGGTTTGGCATGCTGTCCTAGAGAAACAAGGTCGTCTGAGGTGAAGTTTGGACACTTTACCTCAGATGATCCAGGCATCAGAGAAAGCCCCTGATTACACTAGCATAATGTGGTTTTTTTTTGGGGGGGGGGGGGAGCAGTGGTCCTCCCCATCGACACTAACCTCATGACTGAAGTAAAGTCACTGGTGGGCCCCGATCCCCCTCAAACTTCACCCCCCAAATAAACAGAGGAACCTGGTGGCCTCAACCCATTCCCACAACAACAAAAAAAAGGACCTGGTGGTCCAATGGACCCCTAACCCCCCCACTTCCAAACCCTCCCCAGTACCTTCAACATTATAGGGCAGGAGCGCTGCCCACAGGCTCCTTTCCCCCGCGCTGCCATTTCGCCAAATGGCGGCACCTGTCCACATGCGGTGCATCCTGGGATGCACTGGGTGGTGTCAGACTGCCATATAAAGCAAAATGGGAGGGGGGTTTCACTGCCATATCAGGCATTTTTAACCTTATATGGCAATCTTACCCAACTCAGTGCATCCTAGGATGTATCGTGTGGGGCCAGACGCTGCCATTTTGCAAGATGGCAGCAAGTGGGCGGCGGAGTGTGGGCAATGCTTCTGCCAGTAGTTAAGGTACTGGGGAAAGTTCAGGGAGCGAGGGTCCAATGGGTCACTAGGTCCATTTTTGTTTCAGGGGATGAGAACCTACTAGGTCCCCAGCAATTTTACTTCTGTCGGAGAGGTCAGTGTCCGGGAGAGGGGGCAGCTGCCCCCCAACATTGTGCCAATGTCATCGGGGGGGCTTTCCCCGATACCTGCATCATCTGAGGTGAAGTGGCAAACTTCACCTCTGATGATCTTTTTGCTCCCAGTTATATCTTTATACCTGCTCGAAGACTACATTAAATTTCTCTTCTACTGGCTTGCTTCTCTCTTTGCCCTTTTCTTCCTCTGCCAAATCCAGACTTCAATCTTTTCACCTTGCTGCTCCTTATGCCTGGAACAAACTACCTGAGTCTGTATATCAGGCTTCATCTCTGCCCCTTTTCAAATCCATGTTAAAGGCTCACCTCTATGAGGCAGCTTTTGTATCCTGATCCCTTTTCCTTGTGTCTCCTTACCTTTCCATATTCTACCCTTATTTTTATCTTTTGTTTTGTCTGTCTTAATTAGATTGTAAGCTCTGATGAGCAGAGACTGTCATTATATGTGTCTGTACAGCGCTGCATATGACTTGTAGCGTTATATAAATTAAGAATAGTAGTAGTAAATTTCAGCAGGTTTTTTTTTGTTTTTGTTTTTTTTTAAACATTAGTTTGCTATCTTGTCTGACAGGCAACCTGACGCCTGAGTCCACTGAGTGGATAAAGTCCACTGGGCTGCCCTTATATGGAGGCGAGCATAAGGGACCACATGCACGGTGGATGCCATGTGGCCTAGCAACTGTAACATTTCCCAAGCAGTGAGGTGAGGCTTTAGCACTGCTTGGGAAGCTAGCTGCACAATGCGAAGGCAGCGGGGCTGTGGAAGGTAGGCCCTTGTCTGTCTGGTATCCAGCAGAGCTCCTATAAACTCTAGGGACTGAGTGGGAGCAAGGTTGGATTTTGGGAAGTTTATGACAAGTCCCAAATACTGAAATATGTGCATTGTGCAAGAGAGGGCAACCCTGGCCTCTGGCTCTGAAGGGGCTCGAATGAGACAGTCGTCTAAGTACGGGAAGACGAATATTCCCAGGGTGCGGAGAAATGCTGCCACCACAGCCATGCATTTTGTGAACACCCTTGGTGCAGAGGCCAGGCCAAAAAGAAGAACCCTTGAAACAGAAAGCAAAGGAACTTTCGGTGAGTTGGATGGATGAGAACATGAGTGTACGCATCCTTGACATCTAGAGAACAAAGCCAATCCTGACTCTGAAGGTATGGCAGCAGAGTTCCCAGAGAAACCATTTTGAACTTCTCTTTGAATAGGAATTTGTTAAATTCTCTGAGGTCTAAAATGGGTCTGTCCCCTCCTGTTTTCTTTGGAATAAGGAAATAGGGGGAGTAAAACCCTGTACCCCATTGGGGAATGGGTACCTCTTCTATTGCTCCTTGAGCAAGGAGCATAGTGACCTCCTGACCTAACTGGTCGTTGAGAGAGGTCTGAGAATTGAACTGTCTTACCATTGTAGGAGGGGGCATGCTGAGGAAATGAAGCTTGTACCCCTCTCTTACAATAGACAGAGTCCAATTTTCTGTTGTTATCTGACCCCATCTGGGGGCAAAATGACATAACCTTCCTGGAATGGTGGAAGGTTTTGGGCCGTTCAGAGCCAGGAAGGCAAAGTTCTCTAGATAGGAGTCAAAGCCCCTGTGGAGGCTGAGTTTGCTGAGCCGGTTGAGGCTTAGCTGCTTTTCTCTTTCTTTGCCTAGGTTGTTGCTGCTGTCCCTTTTGGGCAGACTGACCTAAACGATGCCCCTGCTGGGTATAGGAGGAATAAAACTTTTTCTTCTTACTGAAGAATGGTTTCTTATAAGATTTTTTCCTTGCAGGATCAGCTGTAGATTTAGACAATCTATCCAAAGTGATACTGTCAGCATCTATCTCATTAGCTTTTTCCTGCCAATTCTTGCCAAAGAGATTCTCTCCTGTGCAAGGAATAGTCCCTAGTTTATCCTGTACCCAAATTTCCAAATCAGATGCCTGGAGCCAGGCAATCCTACGTGCACCTATGGTAATGGCAGAGGTTCTGCTTATGCACTCAAAGCAGTCAAAGGCTGCACGATTCACAAACTTGGAAACATCCTGGGCATGTTTGACAAGGGCGAGATAATCTTGCCTCTTATCAGGAAGGAGAGGGCTCATAAGCTCTAAATCTCCTGTGACCTCCTTAAAGAACATTCCATATATAAGATAAAGGAACTGATCCAAGCAGAATGCATGGAAGCCTGGAAGGTTTGACGTCCAAAGGCATCAAGAGTCCTACACTCATGTCCTTGAGGATTAGATGCATGCCTTTTAGCACTCTTTATTCTTCTCATTGCTGACTCCACCACCATGAAATTGTGTGGTAATTGAGTCTTTTGAAACCCAGGACAGGGAGGAACTCGATACATGGTGTCGAGTCTTCATGAGTGAGGAGATGTGGTTAGAGGTGTTTCCCACATCCTTAACATGAAATCATGCAAGATCTCATGAATAGGTAAGGTAGCTGCCTCTTTGGGAGCTTTAGGGTACTGCAGGATTTCTAATTCCTTTGCCCTAGGCTCTTTTTCAGGAGCCACTGTGATGGAAAGACCTCAAGCCACATCTCAGATAAAATCCTGAAAGGACATATTCTCTGGTGGAGACATCCTATGCTGAGGAGAAGAGGAATCCTCAGGAAGAAGTACTCTGGTATCAGCAGAGCTTTCAGAGTTTTCAGATTCATCCGAGGATTCAAAGTATCTCCGATCCGGGTGATCGTGCAAGGCACGGTACTGGTACCGATCAAAGTCGGCATCGGAGTGGTCTGGTACCGACCTATTGATACCGGATGGATACGCATGACTCTGTCCCGGTAGAATACCTGCCGATGTCGATGCAGTCGGTGCCGGCACCGGTTGAATTGTCTGAAGCGGTTTCAAGGGCATGTGAGAAGAGCTGCCAGACTGCGTTCAATAGCCAAGAATTTCTGGTCTATCGACGCTGCCGATGCTTGGGTATCGGTACCGGAAGAAGCGGCTGGTACCCCAGAGCATGGCACCAGTAGTTCTGCCAAGGTTGAAGCCTCGAGAACGTCTTGGAGCCCCGTTACTGCTTTAGAAGCCGAAGCCTCACGCCAGGGCAATTTTGCCAGTGAAAGTCCCTCAAGGGCAACGCCAGAGGCATCTTGCTGTCTAGAAGGAGATGTACCCTTTGAGGACCGGCTAGATTTATGTTTAGTTACCTGATATCCATGGGAGGAAGACGAAGCCCTGGACGACGTTGATGTCACGGAGGCTGTATTGGAGGGAAAAAGGGTGCTAAGCTTAGCAGCTCGGTTCTGCCGGCCCCTTTTCGACATCATCCCACAGGCAACACACTCTGAAATAGAGTGGTCAGGACCTAAACATTTGAGGCACCACTCATGGGTGTCGGTGACGGAGATGGTACCGCCACACTTAGAACACTTTTTAAAACCCGAAGCGGGTTTTTCCATTCTGAAGGAAAAATTGGGCCTAGTGCCCAAAATGGTGCGTGGCGCCTGAGAGAAAATTACTGGAAAGACTCCAGAAGAAAAGTTTGTTTGTTTGTTTTTTTTTAAGAAAAGAAAGAAGAACCACCAGCGGTACCGGTGTAGCGTTGAGGGAAGGCAGACGCAACCACAAAAAAGAAGAATAGTAGGGATTTTTTTCTGCGGTGACAGGATGAGCTACCTGTCGGCTCCGCGGAAAACGAAGAACTGGAGAGGGACAGTTGGGAAAGGCAGGAAGGCAGCATGCAGGCGCTGTGGGATGCTCCCAAAAGCTTTCCTATTGGACGCTGGGGAGCGTTCCCGTGCAGGCTCTGTCGGTACCGACGATACTCATGTGTGAAGACTATATTCCTGCTTGTTCCTGGAGATGTCTATAAATTAGTGAACGGAGTGGAACGGGTAAACGTAGATCGATTGTTTACGTTATCAGAATATGGAAAGACTAGGGGACATGCAATGAAGCTACAGGCTAAACTATTTAAGACAAATAAGAGAAAATATTTTTTCACTCAACGTGTAATCAAACTCTGGAATTTGTTACCAGAGGATGTAATAAACGCTGTTAGTGTAGCCGGGTTTAAGAAAGGTTTGGACAGGTTCCTGGAGGAAAGGTCCATAAACCATTATTAAAAAAGGACCCAGGATATCATGACCCAATACAAGCATTGTGGAACCTGTGTCTTTTGGGGAAATTGCTAGGTACGTATGACCTACATTGGCCATGGTTGGAAACAGGATACTGGGCTTGATGGACCTTGGCCTGACCCAGTATGGCATATCTTATGTTCTTATCTTATGTTCATACATGGTCCCCCCCTTCCCACCCAAGGGCGCCATCTTACTCAGTCAGATGACATAGCTAGCCAACAACAGAATATAGCAAACAAAAATATAAATAAATAAATAAATATATATATCTACACAGAGCAACTCCAAGGGGAGGAGGGAGGGTTGTGAGGACTGATTCCTGCTGTCCCCGGAGGAAAGCTGTTACACCTGAGTAATTACGCTTTCTCCGGGAACAAGCAGGAAGTCAGTCCTCACATATAGGAATCCCTAGCTACAGGCTACCGAAAGCCCGTAGATAAAAACACAGTCACCCCCAAGGGGAGCTGTGAGCAGCAGCAATCGCGTCCATAGATACAGGCTGCAGTAGGACCCATGTGTCCGATGGAAACCAACGCTCTGGTAACCTGAACACAGAAGGGTCGGAGAGCAGGAGTTGCCTAGACCCCGAAAAGATTACGGAGCACAGCCTGGACACAGGCGCATTCCCATTCGGACTCCCTTTCCAGGCAGTAATGAGCAGCGAAGGTGTGGACTGAAGACCAGCATGCGGCCTGGCAGACATCCAACATCGGGACAGAATGCAGGTTTGCCAGAGAGGCCGCCATGGCCCTGATATTGTGGGCCGTGATCTGGTTATCCAGCATAAGCCCAGCCTGTTCACAGGCGAGGGCAATGTAGTCCTCCACCCAGGTGGACAGTGTTAGCTTGGTTACAGCTTCTCCCAGCTGACTGGGGTCGTGGGAAACAAAAAGATGAGAAGCTTTGCAGTGACCCTAGGTACGCTGAATGTAGAAGGATAAGGCCCTCTTAAAGTCCAAGCTGTGAAGGGTCTCTGCCCTGCTGGAGTGAGGCACGGGAAGAAGGTGGGCAGCATCACATCTTGGTTGAGGGGGAAGGATGACACCACCGTCGGCAGGACTTTGGGATGCGTGGGTAGCAGGACCCTATGCCTGAAGAATGTGGTGTACGGCGCCTCTGCCACCAGAGCTTAGAGCTCGCTGACCCTGCGAGCAGAGGTGAGCACCACCAGAAGTACAGCTTTCCATGAGAGATACCTGAGGTGGCAGGTAGCCAGGGGCTCGAAAGGCCGGTGGATGAGCTGTGACAGCACTACGTTAAGATCCCATTCCTTCCCCGGAGGGTGGACAGGAGGTTTTGACAGCAGGAGCCCCCACAGAAAGTGGGTCGCCAGAGGCTGAGTCGAGAGGAGCTTGTCATCAACAGGGTGGTGGTGTGCTGCCAGAGCAGTACAGTGCAGGTCTGTTTGGATCAGCACCGGCTTGTGTCTCAGATGGTGGCGAAAAGCTTGTAGGGCTAGATATATTGCCGGAGCCCCAGAAGGTTGATCTGCTGGTTGCCCTCGGCCTGTAATCAACTCTCCTGGGTGTGAAATTCCTTGCAGTGGGTGCCCCCATTCGAGCAGAGAAGTATCCATTGCGAGGACCCTTATAGGGCTCGGTGCTTGGAAGGGCATCCCCGCCAGGAGGTGTTGTGGGTTTTGCCACCAAGTCAGGGAGCCTGCTAGCTGGTGAGTCACTAAGACTCTGTCTTGGAGCCGACGGGTGGCCTGTATCCACTGGTCTTGAAGGCACCACTGGGCAACCTTCATTTGCAGACAGGCGTCCGGGTGACATGGACTGTGGAGGCTATGTAGTCGAGTAGGCAGACACCGAGTAACAGTGTTGTACGTCTGCAGCCAATGCCCTGAGACGGTTGGCCCATCCAAGGGAAGGCCTTTGCCAGGACCATGTCCAGCTTTGCCCCTATGAACTCCAGACCCTGTGTTGGGAAAAGATCGGACTTGGGGTGGTTTATTACAAATCCCAGATATTGTAGGACGTGGATGATGTGAGCAGTAGCTTGCTGCACCTCGGCGGCTGTGCCTCCTTTTATGAGACGTTGTCCAGGTAGGGGAAGATGAATACCTCATGGAGAAGGAGGTAGATGGTCACTACTGCCAGGCATTTGGTGAAGACCCTTGGGGCGGCCAAAGAGCATCGATCCCTGGCAGCACTTTCTGCCGAGGGCATCCAAGGTGCTGGCCTTCTTACCTGGGGGCACCGAGGAGTGCGTCTTCCACTACCACCATGGAGTTATGCGGCAGCTGTGCCTTCTGGAAAACAGGGCTCCAGCGGATCTGATACATCGAGTCGAGCCACTTGCTCATGACATGCACCGATGCCAGTGTTTCCCACATGTGGAGCTGAGCCATTCCAGGATGAGTGGGATGGGCACCGTCAACGATTCCTTCAGCGGAGTCTCAGATTGGAGGATTTCTAGTTCCTCCATACAAGGATTCTCCTCAGATTCCATTGGGAACGCTAGAGCCTTTGACATGTCCCACATGAAATTGAGGAATGCTATGTCCTCAGGTGGAGACCGGCGTCGAGGCTCAGAGGGGGATGGGTCCGAGGGAATGTTGCGATGGCGACGGGTATAAAGGGACTCCTTGTCCTTGGTCTCCCATTCCAAGTAATCGGTGGGACTCAAGGGGAGGGTGACCCGGAGTCTCCAGGCCTGAGCCCGTTCCAAGCCTCTCTGAGGCCCCTCGGCTGGTGTCATGCATGCTAAATGGGGAAGCCCTCTGTCCCGACAAACGGGACCCAGATTGAGACTCCGGCTGAGGACTGACTCAGGGCCATATGGCCTCGAGATTTGGCTTGGCCTCTAGGGACATCCTCGATATCGATGGCCCGGTGGTCAGGGCAGAGGAACTGGCTGTGCCGGACATCAGTGCCCGCTGCTACTCCATTAAGGCAGACAGGCTGTGCTCCAGGATCACCATTCTGGTGATCTTGGCATGGGCACTGAGTAACTCGGGCCCGGCGCCAGTTCCCCCGAAGGGGGTGGCCTCGAGTGTCCGGAGCCCATCTCTGCGTGATTCCTTCTGGGCGAACTTGGTAGACCGTTCCCGCTCCAAACCTTCAGATGAGCGGAGTAGACAGAGACCTGGTTTGGGACTTACCCAGCCTGTTTGAACCATACAGGGATGTTGCCTTTGAGGGTTTCTTTTTCTTCCTGTGTTCCCTCGAGGGAGAACCCCCTTTCTGAAGGCCCGCGGCATCATTCAGGATCCGCGGGGGCACCATGGGAGTCCAAGGCTTCAGGATAGGGCCTTGGACTTCGGATGCACCGGGAACTCCAGGAAAACTTTGTCATGCTGCTGCTGATGGCTCTTAAGAGCCTTTGTGGACATCATTTTACAAAGACCACAGGCCGCAGGGTCGTAGTCTGGCCTGAGGCAGCGTAGAAAACAGTCGTGTGTATTGGTGAGAGACTCTCTTTGTACACCGATCACACTTCTTAAAACCACTGGAAGTCATGCGTGAAAACATTACGCCGGCGCTGCCAGTTGGAAAAAAGGCACAAAGTCGCCAAAAGGCGAAAAATGAGTAAGGACACGAAGCAGCAGGCTCAGGTTGCATGAAGAGTACTGGTACACAACCAGAGGGAGAGCATAGTTACTCACTTGTAACAGTTGTTCTCCAGAGACAGCAGGAATCAGTCCTCACATATGGGTGACATCGACACTGACGGAGCATGCCCCCAGCTTTCACAGAAAGCCTTTGGGAATGCAACCATGCATGCGTGGTCCCCTTCCCACCCAAAGGTGCCATCTTACTCAGTCAGGTGCTATATCTACAGCCCCATCAAGAAGATGGCAAAAGCATACAGCACAAATATACATATGACAAATCCAAGGGGAGGAGGGAGGATTGTGGGGACTGATTCCTGCTGTCCCTGGAGAACACCTGTCACAAGTGAGTAACTATGCTTTCTCCAGGAAGAAGCAGGAAGTCAGTCCTCACATATGGGACTCCCTAGCTACAGGCTACTGAGGACCTGTAGGAAAAAGTATGGCAGCGCCATGAGCAGTCGCCAGTGAAAGCTGAAGGCAGCCCGAGGACTGGGTGATGGTTCGCTGAGATGGCACTCATGTGAACCCTGACCGAGTTAGACTTCAGCCCAGACTGTGAGAGGTGGAGTAGGTACTGCAACACCAAACTGGTAGGGCATGAAAATGGGTTCGCTCGGAGCTCTGAGCAGCAAATTCAGAACAGACGCCACTTGAAGGCGTAAGCCTGTCTGGTCGAGTCCTTGAGGCCAAAAGAATGTCCTCGATTTCCACGGGAAGATGGTAGGAGGCTAGAGCGACCTGCTCAGCCGCCAAGCTGTGAAGGATAGGGACTTCAGATTGAGGTGAAGTAGCAGACCCTCCTCCTGTGTCAGCAGCTCCGGTGAAAACCCAAGAGAGACCGGGGGGCCACCTCGGGGCTATGAGAATCATCGAGGCCCTGTCCTGATGGACCTTGAGAAGGGTCTGGGCAATGAGGGGAAAAGGCATACAGCAGGTTCATTTTCCATGAGATGAGAAAAGCATCTGGGGCCACCCTGCCGGGGTGCGGGAGGGGACCGCGGGACAGGGGGAGCTGCGAATTCGCTGGACTGGCGAAGAGGTCCAAGTCTGGAGTCCCCCAATGCTGGAAGAGCTGCTGTGCTGTCCAGGGGCACACAGGCGCCATTCGTGCAGCCGGAGGACTCTGCTGAGCCGGGCCAGGAGGTCATGCCCTGACTCACCACAAAGGAGCATAGGGCTGTTGCGTCCGAACAGAGGCTGTGGGAACCGGTACCTCCTTATTTGTTCACACAGAACATTGTGACCTGGTTGTCCATCTGGACCAGCACCATTCGGTGTTGCAGGCGGACCCTGAAAACCTTGAGTGCAAGGCAGATGGCCCAGAGCTCCAGCAGGTTGATCTACTGCCAGTATTCCTCGAGGAACCAGATCCCTTGAGTGCACCATCCCTCGCAGTGGGCTCCTCAGTGCACCAGGGAGGCATCCGCAGTCAAGACTACCTGATGCGCAGAGCTTGGAAGAGCATGCCTCAAAGCAAGTTCCGAGACTCCTGCCACCAAGCGAGAGACTCTGCCATGCTGGAAGAGACCGAGATAGGGTCTTGGACGCAGCCAGTCGACTGCGCCCATTACACTCGAAGGCACCACTGCACCGCCCGTATGTTGAGACGGGCATTGGGCATGACATGGACTATGGAGGCCACATGGCCGAGAAGGCAAAGCATCGTCCGGGCCGAGACAGCGCTGCGGCACCACACTTTGGACGCCAGGGACATGAGGCAGTCCGCCCTGTCCTGAAGAAGGAAAGCCATGGTCCACAGGGTGTCCAAGCGAGCCCCGATGAACTCCAGCTACTGAACTGGAGGTGGGACTTTGGGTAATTGATCATGAACCCCAGATGCTCCAGGAGGTGAATGGTACAGTCCATGGCCTGCCGGGCTTTGGAGCCAGAGTCAGTCGTCTAGATATGGATAGATGGATGGTGCCCTACAGCTGAAGGTGGAACACAGCCATGGCCAGGCATTTCGTGGAGACCCACGGGGCGGACATGAGGCCAAAGGGAAGAACCATCTACTGGTAATGGTTTCCCTGAACCATGAAGTGGAGGTACTTTCTGTGCTTGGGATGGATGGGGATGTGAGCACATGCATCCTTTAAGTCCAAGGAGCATAGTCAGTCGCCCTGCTGGAGGTAGGGCAGTAATGTTCTAAGGGAGAGAATCCTGAACTTCTCCCACACCAGGAACTTGTGGAGGTTCCGCAGGTCAAGGATAGGCTGAAGGCCCCCTGTCTACTTTGAGATGAGGAAGTATAAGGAGTAAAATCCCCGTCCTTGGAAGTGCGGTGGGACTGGTTCTATCGCCCTGTCCTCGAGGAGGCCTGTGAGCTTCTGACTCAGGAGAGCCTGGTGCTGGGGAAGCTGGCTTGCTCCCTGGGGAAGTATGGAGGAATGACCTGGAGGACCCAAGTGTTGGTGGAGATGGACTACCACCAGTGGGAGAAATGGACCAGACGCCCCCCGATGGACAGCTGCTCCATTAGCAGACGAGAGGCTATGCTGATGGCGTCAAAACCCCAAGGATGGCTGAGCCGGCGCCGGGAGTTGGGTTGGGAGCCTTTGGCTTACGAGGGCCATGGGCTGTGCTCTTGCCCTGACTGCCCTGAACGGGGGTCGACGCCGACGAGTAAGATGGGTAGCCCCTGTACGGGAGTGCTTCCAGTGGAAGAAAGGCTTCTTGCTCTGCTGTTTCTTCCTGGGGAGGGAGGAGGTTTTCCGGGAGAGGCAAGTACGAGTCACGAACTTCGTTTCAATCTCCGCTGTCTTATCCTCCATGGGCTTGCCAAATAGTTGCTCCCCAAGGCAAGGGATGTCCAGCAGCTTCTCCTGGACCCATTTCTCCAGGTCTGAGGACTGGAGCCAAGCCTGCCAGCGGGCAGTGATGCCAGCCACTGCCACCAGGGCGGAAGACTCGAAGCAGTCGTACTTCGAGCATTCTCCAACAGACTTTGAGAGGGCCTGAAAACGTCAGAGATGGTCTCTGTTGAGGCCCATCGCAAAGCCTCAGAGCTCTCTAGCGAGATCATGGAGGAACATCCCAATGTATAATTGGTAAATCTGGATGCTGCATGACAGCATGGAGCCCTGTTAAGTCTAACACCCGAGGGCGTCGAGGGTATGAGACTCTCTGCCCGGCGGAACTGAAGAATAAGTCTTCGGGCTCTTTAGCTTCCGCATGGCCAATTCGACCACCATCAAGGTGTGAGGAAGCTGGGCTTTCCAAAATCCTAGGTCCCGCTGAACCCTACAGCATCCAGGCGCCTGCTCACAATAGGGACAGAGGCTGGGGTCACCCACATGAAGAGGAGGAGTTGGCACCGACAGAGCTTCCTTCGGAAGGGCTTGATATTGAAGAATATCGAGCTCCTCCATGTGGGGCTCCTCCACCAACTCAGTAGCGAGCGCTAGGGCCCATGCCATGTCCCAGAGGAACTCCAAAAAGGAGGTGTCTTCGGGAGGTGACCGTCGCCTCTGGGTCGGCAGAGAGGGGTCCGAGGGGAGGTCTCGGTGGGACCGAGTCTCCGGGGAGGTTTCTCCATCGGACTCCCAATCTGAGAAGTCTGTGGAGAACTCAAGGTCGGGCGGCTCGAGATGGGTCGGTAACCCGAGCTGGGTTTCTGAGGCCAAAACCTGCCCAGAGCCAGAGGCACTCGCCTGAGAAGATCTCGCGCCCGAGGACCGGGATGGAGATTGAGACCTGCGCTAAGAATCCTCACGAGGCTTCTGGCTCTCGGGGGTCACTGAGGCAGCCCTGGGAGTCTTTGAGGTTGAGGCCCCTGCGGTCTCGAGGCGTGTGTTGTCGAAGCCGGGCACCAGCACCTGCTGGGCAGCGAGGAACGCAGAAACGCTGTGCTCCAAGGCCAGCATCTGGGCCTCCTACTCGAGAGTGGGGTCCTGTGACACCGACGCCAGGGTGACCGGGTCAGGTGTCAAGGAGGAGAGGGGGTCCTTGCCAGGATGACCCTCGGGAGACCAGGTGCCTTCGCCGGAGGCCTCTGTATCGGTTCGAGGTACTGTACTAGACTGCTCCTCTCCGACTCCAAAGTCTTCCGAGGGGGCTGAGAGACCGTGTGCGTGACCTCTCACATTTGTCTGGCTCCCCCGACAGAGTCCTTGAGGACTTCTTCTTCCGCTCACGTTCAGGTGACTCCTGGTCAGAGTGCCGCCAGGCCCGGGGAGGAGACTTGGGAGACTCCAGGGCTTGCAGGACTGAAGAGCGGGAAGCTACTGGGGATACTGGGCTGCCTTACGGAAGGGATCATCCAGTTCTGCTTACGACTCTGGCTGGCCTTGGAGGACATCTTCTTACAGAGAGAGCATAGCTCCGGGTCATGGTCAGCTCCTAGACACCTGAGACAACAGTCATGGGTGTCTGTGAGCAACATGTTTTTTGAACACTCATCACATGTGCCTACCAGGCTCGACAGCCAGCAGGAATACAAACCAAATTGTTGAAGTACTTAGCACAAAAATTGAACACTCCAAACTTGATGCTGTTATCCACTTGGGCACAAATGACCTGGCTAGAAACAGTGCCTCTACAGTCCAAAAGGACTTCCAATCTCTGGGAGAGAAATTCAAGCCCATTGTGAACACTGTTGCATTCTCAGAGGTTCTGCCTGTTCTTGGTAAGGGGACAAAAAGGCTGCATCGCATTAACAGCTTTAATACATTGCTCCAGACCTGGTGCAAACAAGGAGGATTCAGATTTATTGGCGACTGGGGAAACAGGTGGACCAACAAGAGACTATACGGTGCTGATGGACTACATCTCTCTATCGCAGGGAAAAGAATCTTAAGTGAAAAATTCAGGCACTATGTGGATATGCATTTAAACTAGGAAAAGGGGGTGACGGATATGAAAGGTCAAGACCGGCACGCCACCCCCTGCAAAAGCAGAATAATATCAGAAACAGCCACACTTTAAAAACACACACCACAAACAAGTGGGAAGATGTGGGCAGAACAAAATCAATGCAAAATACACACAAGCCAGGTAAATGCTGGAAGGCAATGAGCACAAATGCTCGAAGCTTAGCCAACAAAGTTCTGGACCTGGAAGCCCTAATGGTGGAAATGGATTTGGACATTGTGGCCATTACAGAAACATGGTTCAATGAATCGCATGATTGGGATGTAGCCATAACTGGCTATAATCTATTCAGAAGAGACAGAGAAAATGGAAAAGGTGGAGGAGTGGCCTTGTATGTCAAAAGCAATATTAACAGATATAAGGTCTCTTACTGAACGTATAACTAGTAAATAAGAGGATGCGTTCAATCACAACAACAAAATTGGTAATTTTCTTAGTTTATCGTTCTATGGACTTCACAAAAATGCAGACCACAAACTGTTGATTTCCAAGGTCTCAGACTTATTGATTGCAAACCGGCAGGCAAGCCTGATCGAAGAATGCTTACGTAGCATCAACGACCTTTAAACAGGAAATCAATAGTGCGATTTTTTACCAAGGCAAATGTGATGCATAACAGAACAGTAATTGCTTCATGGATCAAGCGTTAAGCTATATAAACCCACCCCCAGCAGGTTATCCGCATGCGCGGCGTTCTGAGGAAAAGCTGAAGGCTGAAATTGTAAAGCTTTAAATTACAAGCTACAACGCGGGCGGCATCGGATTTTGTAAGTAGGCTCGTGAGGGTTTTTTTTAATGATTTTATTTTTGGTATAGAGAGTGGAGACGACTTGTCACATTTTATTTTTGTACTTTTCACAGAACATTTGAGCAGTATCATCATATTTACTCCCCTGAGGAAACCGATAACGGTGAAACGCCTCAGCGGTGCCCTGTAAGAGCATCGGGATTGAGACTGGAATGCTCTGATGAGATAGCGTTAGATATTTGAAGCTAAGTACCTGGAGAAGATGTTTTATCTTAATTAACGCTTGATCCATGAAGCAATTACTGTTCTGTTATGCATCACATTTGCCTTGGTAAAAAATCGCACTATTGATTTCCTGTTTAAAGGTCGTTGATGCTACGTAAGCATTCTTCGGTCAGGCTTGCCTGCCGGTTTGCAATCAATAAGTCTGAGACCTTGGAAATCAACAGTTTGTGGTCTGAATTTTTGTGAAGTCCATAGAACGATAAACTAAGAAAATTACCAATTTTGTTGTTAAAAGCAATATTAAAGCTACTGAAATACAGGGGGCATGGGGAAAAGAAGCAGCGCTCTGGATTGCGTTGGAAAGAGGAGACGGCGCTGTCACCCATACTGCTGTAGTCTACAGACCTCCGACTCAAATTGAAGAGATAGATAACGATTTGATTAAAGATATTGCCAAGATAGCCACAAAGGGGGAAGTAATCATTTTGGGTGACTATTTACCTGATGTGGACTGGATTACTCCTTCTGCACATCTGGAAAGAAGCAAAAAAATTGTAGATGCTCTCCAGGATGCATAACTTAGACAAATGGTCATGGAACCAACCAGGGAAAGCTCAACGCTGGATTTAGTGCTCACCAACGGTGATAGCATGTCAAATGTCTGCTTGAGTACCCCTGTGAGCAACAGCGATCATTACACAGTACGGTTTGAGATAAAAGCCAGGGTACAGGCCAAACATAGCAAGCTCAAAGTCCTAAACTTAAAAAACACTGACTTCAATAAAATGGCCAAGTACCTAAAGGAGGAGATGACAGGGTGGAAGGAGATAAAGGAAGTGGAATTGCAATGGGATAAACTAAAGGTGGCAATAAAGAGGGCAACAGACAAATACGTTAAAAAAGTAAACAAAAACAAGAGGAGAAGGAAACCTATTTGGTATTCCAAAGAAATGGCTGCTCAAATAAAGGCAAAAAACACAGCTTTCGCAAAATTCAAAAGCTTGCAAACAGAAGAACACAGAAATGAATACAGGATCAAACTCAAAGAGTCAAAAAGAGAAATAAGGATAGCAAAATCAAAGGCAGAGGAAAAGATAGCTAAAGATGTTAAGGGTGGCGACAAAACTTTCTTCAGGTATATTTGGGAAAGGAAGAAGATCAGAGTTGGAATTGTAGGACTTGGAAGTGCTGGGAAAAGACTCGTGGAAAGTGACATAGAAAAAGCAAAATTGCTAAACAAATACTTCTGCTCTGTTTTTACTAAAGAAAATCCTGGAGATGGACCAGCTGTGACTCCCAAATATAAAAATGGGAACGAAGTAGATACCACACCATTCACAGAAGATGAGGTGTTGGAACAACTTGCTAAACTGAAAGTGGGCAAAGCCATGGGACCAGATGGGATACATCCCAGGATACTGAAAGAGCTCAGAGAAGTTCTATCAGGGCCGTTAAAGGATGTATTCAACAGATCCTTGGAAACAGGAGAGGTTCCTCAGGACTGGAAAATGGCTGATGTTGTACCTCTACACAAAAGTGGTGACAGGGAAGAAGTGTCAAACTATAGACCCGCGAGCCTTACCTCTGTGGTGGGAAAAGTAATGGAGATGCTCCTAAAAGAGCGAATAGTGACCCTTCTCAAAACCAACAGGTTGCAAGATCCGAGGCAACATGGTTTTATTGAAGGACAGTTTTGCCAAACTAATCTGATTGAGTTCTTTGACTGGGTGACCAAGGAACTAGATCAGGGGCATGCGATGGATGTCATCTACCTGGATTTCAGCAAAGCCTTTGATACTGTTCCTCATAGGAGGCTTGTCAAACTCAGTAGCTTGGGGATGGGTACCAAGATAGTAAACTGGATAGAGCAGTTACTCACCTATAACAGATGTTCTCCAGGAGCAGCAGGAATCAGTCCTCACTTATGGGTGACATCGGCGCCGATGGAGCCCCCACGCGGAGCATTTCCCCAGCTTTCTATGAAAGCCTTTGGGAATACTACACGCATGCGCGGTCCCCTTCCCGCCTGAAGGTGCCATCTTGCTCAGTCAAATGACATAGCTAAAAAACAGCACACAAAATGAAAAAATTTAACTATGTACAACTGCAACTCCCAGGGGAGGAGGGAAGGTTGTGAGGACTGATTCCTGCTGCTCCTGGAGAACACCTGCTACAGGTGAGTAACTACTCTTTCTCCAGGACCAAGCAGGAAGTCAGTCCTCACTTATGGGCCTCCCCAGCTTCAGGCTACAGGGGACCCAGAGCTGAAAAATGAGCTCCCTCTAGCCTCAGCATCAGAGAAAGGATTTCACTGAAAACATACCTCCACCGGTAGCCCAACCAGAGGGCTGGAGGGTAGGCGTTGCCTACACCTCAAAGAGATTCCGGAGCACTGCCTGACCGAAAGCACTGTCCCTGCGGGACTCCCTCTCCAGACAGTAATGGGCCGCAAAGGTCTGGCTTGAGGACCAAGTTGCAGCCCTGCTGATGTCTGCCAATGGTACAGAGCGGAGATGAGCTACTGAGGCAGCCACTGCCCTGACACGGTGGGCCGTGACCGGACCCTGCAAAGGAAGGTCAGCTGCCCTGTAAGCCCAGGTGATACAGTCAGCCACCCAGATGAACAAGGTATGCTTGGACAGAGGTACCCCAAAATTATTGGGGTCAAAAGATACGAAGAGCTGAGTAGCCCTTCTATGCCCCTGCGTACGCTCAAGGTAGAAGGACAAGGCCCTCCTACAGTCCAGGGTATGCAGGACTGTCTCAGCCCGGCTAGCATGGGGCTGGGGAAGAATGTTGGAAGAACCACCTCTTGGTTAAGATGGAAAGAGGAGACAACCTTGGTGAGGAACTTAGGATGAGTCCTAAGGACTACCCTGTTCCTATAGAAGCGAGTGTATGGCCTGTCACAGACCAGGGCTTGAAGTTTACTCACTCGCCTGGCCGAGGTCAAGGCCACTAGGAATAAAGTCTTCCAGGATAGGAAGCGTAAAGGACATGTAGCCATGGGCTCAAAAGGTGGGCAAGTAAGTTGCTGCAAGACCACATTCAACTCCCACTCAGGGGCTGGTGGACGGAGAGAAGGCTTGAGCAATAGTAAGCCTCTGAGAAATCTGGACACCAAGGAGTGAACTGACAAAGAGTGTCCCTCCACCAGAGAGTGATGAGCTGCCAGAGCAGAGAGGTGGACCCGAACAGAATTGGACTTAAGGCCCTGATCTGACAAGTGCAGTAGGTACTGGAGCACTACTGGCACAGTGCAGGTAAAAGGATCTTCCTTGCGTTGCTAACACCACAAAGAGAACCTTCTCCACTTTAGGGCATATGTTTTCCTGGTGGATTGCCTTCTAGAGGCCAAGACCACCTCTTCCACCTCCTGAGGTAGAACCCAGGGAGCCAAGACTACCCTTGCAGCCTCCATGCCATCAGATGGAGAGATTTGAGATTGGGATGCAGAAGGGAACCCTGATCCTGAGATAGAAGGTCGGGTTGGAATCCCAGAGGCATGGGTGTCTCCACTGCCAGTTGAAGCAGCAGGGGGAACCAGGGCTGATTCGGCCACCTGGGAGCAACCATAAGTACTGAGGCCTTGTCCCTGAGAATCTTGAACAAGGTTTGGGCCACCAGAGGCGTGGGAGGAAACGCATAGAGCAGGCCCTGGGACCAAGAACTCAGGAAGGCATCCGCCGTCACCCTCAGGGGATGCGGTTGCCTGGAACAAAACCTGGGCAGTTGGTGATTCAGGGGACTGGCAAAGATATCCATGGATGGAAGTCCCCATTTTAGGAAAATCTGTTGAACCACTAAAGGGTGCAGCTTCCACTCGTGGGGCTGCAATATCCTGCTTAAGCGGTCTGCCAGAAAGTTGTCCTGGCCAGGGAGATCTACAGCCCTCAGCAACATCTGGTGCATGAGGGCAAAAGAGCAAAGGGCCTGTGCTTCCAGGCATAGAAGCCTGGAACCAGTGCTGCCCTGTTTGTTCACATAGAACATGGCCACTTGGTTGTCTGTCTGAACTAGAACAGACTGGTGGGCCAAGGTGTGAGAAAAAGCCTTGAGGGCTAAGCGAATAGCCTGCAGTTCCAGTAGGTTGATCTGTTGCAGGGCTTCCCATGGGGACCAGAGGCCTTGGGTGCAGCTCCCTTGATAGTGTGCACTCCAGCCCTGCAAGGCCTATTTTCTCTGGCCTTTGACCTTCCCTCCCCTTTTGTATAACTGTTTTCTTAACGCTTTGTCTATTCTTCTTTTCCTTCCACTCTCCTGTCACCAATTGTAGTTCCTTTTCTTTTCTGCTGGCTTTGTGCCTCTATTGTAATTTTATGAATTGTAAACCGCCCTGCTTATCATGGAAGGGCGGTATATCAAATAAAATAAACAAACAAACACAAGGAGGCATCGGTTGTTAACACCACTGTGGGGACAGTTACCTGAAAAGGCACCCCCTGTAGCAAGTTGGGGGGGTGTAGCCACCACTGAAGAGAATCCAGGAAAGGTTTGGATACCCTTACTTTGTCTGCTAGGCTCCCTGTGGCCTGCTTCTACTGAGTTCTGAGGCACCACTGTGCAGGCCTCATGTGGAGGCGGGCATTGGGGGTCACATGCACAGTCGATGCCATGTGCCCCAGGAGCTGCAGAAAGAGCTGGGCAGGAACCCTCGGCAGACTGAGAAAGCGTAGTTACTCACCTGTAACAGGTGTTCTCCAGGAGCAGCAGGAATCAGTCCTCACTTATGGGTGACGTCGGCGCCGACGGAGCCCTCGCGGAGCAATTTTCCCCAGCTTTCAAAGAAAGCCTTTGGGAATTGCAGCGCGCATGCGCGGTAGTCTTCCCGCCCGAAGGTGCCATCTTAGCCAGTCAGATGACATAGCTAAAAGACAGCATAAAAATTTGCAAAAAGAACATAAGCAGACGATTGCAACTCCAAGGGGAGGAGGGAGGGTAGTGAGGACTGATTCCTGCTGCTCCTGGAGAACACCTGTTACAGGTGAGTAACTACGCTTTCTCCAGGACCAAGCAGGAAGTCAGTCCTCACTTATGGGACTCCCAAGCTCAAGGCTACCGGAGACCCTAAGCACAAAAATGAGCTCCCTCTAGCTCAGCAGCACAGAAGGATAGAATCTTCGCTGAATGATCACCCACCGGTAGCCCACATCCGGGATGGAGGGTAGGAGTTGCTCAGACCTCAAAGAGATTACGGAGGACTGCCTGTCCGAAAGCACTGTCCCTACGGGACTCCCTCTCGAGACAGTAATGGACCGCAAAAGTCTGGCTCGACGACCAAGTAGCGGCCCGGCAGATGTCTGCCAGCGGAACAGAGCGGAGGTAAGCCACTGACGTGGCCTTTGCCCGAACGCAATGAGCCGTGACTCGACTTTCTAAGGCGAGTCCGGCTGCCCCATAAGCCCAAGAGATACAGTCCGCAACCCAGATGGACCGAGTACGCTTGGAGACCGGGAGCCCCAATTTATTGGGGTCAAAGGACACAAAAAGCTGCGCAGCTTTACGGTGCTCCCGCGTACGGTCAAGGTAGAAGTTCAACGCCCTTCTACAGTCCAGGGTATGGAGGACCGTCTCAGCTCGGCTGGAGTGTGGTCTGGGAAAGAAGGTTGGAAGTACCACCTCCTGATTCAAGTGAAAAGGGGAGACCACTTTAGGCAGAAACTTTGGGTGAGTCCGTAGGACTACCCTATTCTTGTAGAACCGAGTGTAGGGGGGATCAGACACGAGGGCCTGTAATTCACTTACGCGCCTAGCGGAAGTGAGGGCTATCAAGAACAGCGTTTTCCAAGACAGAAAACGGAGAGAGCAGGTAGCCATAGGTTCAAAAGGCGGACAGGTGATCCGCTGTAAAACCACATTCAGGTCCCAGTCAGGCGCTGGCGGGCGCAGAGGTGGTTTAAGTAGTAGGAGACCTCGGAGAAACCTCGCTACGAGAGGGTCGTTGGAGAGAGGTCTGCCGTCCACCGGCACATGATGTGCGGAAAGAGCACTGAGGTGAACTTTGACGGAGTTGGACTTAAGTCCCAGATTAGAGAGGTGTAGCAAGTACTGTAAGATCACCGACACCGGGCAGGAGAAGGGATCCTGAGACTGTTGGGTACACCAGACTGCAAAGCGACGCCATTTAAGGGCGTAGCATTTGCGGGTAGAAGGCCGTCGCGAAGCCAAGACGACCTCCTCCACCTCTGCCGGCAAGAGGAGAGGAGCAAGGACTACCCTCTCAGCAGCCAGGCCATGAGGTTGAGAGACCTGAGGTTGGGGTGCAGTAGGGACCCCTGATCCTGGGTGAGGAGATCCGGTTGCACCCCCAGAGGGATTGGATCCTCCACCGCCAGTTGCAGCAAGAGCGGAAACCACGGCTGCCTGGGCCAGCGAGGGGCCACCAGGATCACGAAAGCTTTGTCTCGGAGAACCTTGAAAAGGGTCCAAGAGACTAACGGGATGGGAGGGAAAGCGTACAGAAGGCTCCCCGACCATGAGATCAGAAAGGCGTCCGCCGCCACCCGAAGGGGGTGAGGCTGACGAGAGCAGAAGCGAGGAAGCTGCCGGTTGTGAGGACTGGCAAAGAGATCCACTGTGGGGAGGCCCCACCTGAGGAAGAGCTTCTGAACGATCAAGGGGTCCAGACGCCACTCGTGCGGCTGGAGGACCCTGCTGAGTTTGTCCGCCAGGCAATTTTCTTGGCCCGGGAGATAAACTGCCTTGAGGAGAATGCCGTGACCGACGGCCCAAGAGCAGAGCTTCTGTGCCTCCCGGCAGAGGAGGAAGGAGCCCGTGCCCCCCTGCTTGTTCACGTAGAACATGGCAACTTGATTGTCCGTCTGGACAAGGACGGACTGTTGGGAGGTCAGGTGGGAGAAGGCCTTGAGAGCTAGGCGGATCGCCCTGAGCTCCAGGAAGTTGATCTGCTGAGCAGACTCCCACTTGGTCCAGAGGCCCTGAGTACGTGCCTCTTGGCAATGGGCTCCCCAGCCCAGGAGGGATGCATCGGTGGTCAGCACCCGGGTCGGCTGAGGTGACTGGAAAGGCATTCCCAATACCAGGTTCGGCTGCCGGAGCCACCACCGGATAGACGAGACCAGCGGCTCGGAGACGCGCACCAGGTCTGCTAGGCCGCCCGTGGCCTGTCGCCACTGCTGGCGGAGACACCACTGAGCAGGCCGCATATTCAGGCGGGCATTGGGGGTCACATGGACGGTGGAAGCCATATGGCCGAGCAGTCTCAGGAAGCGCCTGGCGGAGACCAGGGGCTGGCTGCGAAAGCGGTCGGCTAGGTCCATGAGCCGCTGAGCCCTGTCGAGCGGTAGGTACGCTCGCGCCTGAGGGGTGTGCAGCCTTGCGCCGATGAACTCGAGATCCTGTGAGGGGAGCAAAGTGGACTTTGCGAAGTTGATGACAAAGCCCAAGTGCTGCAGCAGAGTCACCGTGCGGCACGTGGCGGTGGTGACCTCCTGAGCGGATGCTGCTCTGATGAGCCAGTCGTCGAGGTACGGAAAAACATAGAGGCCGTGAAGCCGGAGATGGGCCGCCACGACCGCGAGACATTTTGTGAAGACTCGCGGTGCGGAGGACAGGCCGAAGGGCAGTACTCTGTACTGGTAATGATTTCCTGCCACCACAAACCTTAGGTATTGGCGGTGGCTTGGGTGGATGAGGATGTGCGTGTAAGCATCCTTTAGATCCAAGGAGCATAGCCAATCTCCCTGCTGGAGGTAGGGCAGAAGGATTCCAAGGGTAAGCATTTTGAACTTCTCCCGCACAAGGAACTTGTTGAGGTTGCGCAAGTCCAGGATGGGTCGGAGGCCTCCTGTTCTCTTTGGTATCAGAAAATACCTTGAATAGAAGCCCTGACCTCTCAGGTGGTGTGGCACCGGTTCCACCGCCTGATCCTGCAGAAGACCTGCTAACTCCTGAAGGAGCAACTCCCTGTGCAGAGGGGGGCGCGGAGGCTCTCCCGGAAAATAGGAGGGAGGGACCTGATGGAAGTGGAGAAGGTAGCCCTCTCGCACGACCTGAAGCACCCAGGCATCTGCGGTGATGCTGGACCACCTGTCGGCGAAGTGAACCAGCCGGCCTCCGGTGCTGGGGGGAACCAGCGGGGGGGGAGAGGCTATGCTGAGCGAGTCAAAAACCCCCACCCTGCTGAGCAGGGGCTGGTGGCGCAGGCTTGGGGGCTTGCTGCCTACGGGACCCGTTACCCCGTCCCTTGGCCTGCTGGCCCTGTTGGGGAGCTGCAGGGGCCTGATAATGGGGGTATTGTTTGTAGGCAGCCGCCTTCCTCGGGTAAAAGGTCTTTTTTCCCGAGCCCTTCTTTTTCTGGGAAGGGGCGGAGGTCTTCCTAGAAAGCCTGGTCCTGGTGAGAGTCTCAGTCTCAATTTGTGCAGCCTTTTCCGCCATGGGCTTGCCAAAGAGGTTTTCGCCTCGGCAGGGGACATCGACCAACTTGTCCTGTACCCAGGGCTCAAGGTCGGACGACTGAAGCCAAGCCTGTCGGCGGGCACCGATGCCGGCTGCGGCTACTCGAGCCGAGGCTTCAAAGCCATCATAGGCTGCTCGGGACATGAACTTTGAGCATTCCCGAATACCTGTGGACAAGGCTAGGAACCTCCGCAAGGGTTCCTCGGACAAACCAGCGGAGAAGCCGGCTAGCTCTTTAGCCAGATCCCTGAGATACATGCCCATGTAGAGCTGGTAAGTCTGGACACGACAGGCGAGCATAGAGCCCTGGAAGCACTTTTTGCCAAGGCCATCCAGGTTACGGGCCTCCCTACCAGGAGGCACCGAGGAGTGCATCTTCTGGCTCTTAAGACGATGCATGGCCGATTCCACTACCATGGAATGGTGTGGCAACTGCGCCTTTTGAAAGCCAGGGCTCTTGCGGACTCGATAGATAGAATCGACCCGCTTGCTCAGGACCGGCGAGGAGGCCGGACTCTCCCACATGCGGAAGAGTAGTCGTTCCAGCATAGGAGGAACCGGCACAGTAAAGTGCTCCCTCGCGGGAGAGTCATACTGGAGGGCGTCGAGCTCTTCGGCTCGAGGCTCCTCCTCGGGGTCCGCAGGGAAGGCCAAAGCCTTGGCCATATCCCTAACGAAATCCGAGAACCGGGCATCCTCCGGGGGGGACTGCTTCCGAGGCTCGGACTCCGGAGAGTCCGATGGGACACACCGAGTCCGGAAAGAATCAGGTGACTCTTCCTCCTCAGACTCCCAGACCGACTCCGACGAGGACTCGGTGGGGTCGGCTCGGGCAGGGTGCGGCGCCAGCCGCCCCGACGCCGAGGGAGTCGGCGTCGGCGACCTCGGTCCCGAACGGGAGGCCGAGGGCGACCTCGACCGAGGATCGACTCGAGTTCTCATCGACTCGAGGATCGGCTCGGTCTCCGGGGTCGACTTGGACGTCGACGTCCCGGCGGTCGGGGCAGCGACGCCAGCGAAGCCAGCGAGCAGTGCCCGCTGCTGGTCCATGAAGGCAGACAATCTGCTCTCCAAGGCCGTCAACCTGAGTCCGAGCTCAGGCGACCCAGCAGCCCCCGACTCGGGCCCCGACGGCGTCGGGCCCGACGTCGGCTGACGCGGAGGCGAGTCCAGAAGGACAACAGGACTTACCCGGGCAGGCATCTCCGACTCCAGGCGAGGTCGCTTCGGGAGGTGTTCCTTCTCCAAGGACCCGGGGCGGCTGTCGGGGCTATGCGACCTGGCCCTCGCGGAGCCAGGAGCGTCCACCGACGCCGCCCTCGCGGGTTTTTCCTTCCGTCGATGGTCCCCGGAGGGAGAACCCCGGTCGGAGGAGCTCCGTCGACGGTCCGAACTGGAGCCTTTCGACAGTGAGGCCTCCGACGAGGTCCGGGTACGGCTGGGGTCAGCGAAGATTCTTTCGCGCTGATGCCGCCGACTTCTCAACGCCTTCGAGGACAGTTTGCTGCAGGGCCCACAGATCAGTTCCTCGTGATCTGGGCCCAGGCAGCGGAGGCAAAGGTCGTGTGAGTCGGTGAGTGACATATTTCGGTCACACCCGACCACACCGCTTAAAGCCACTGGCAGCCATCGGGGGAAAAAGGGCCCCTGCGAGGTCAAAGGACCGGGCTGCCAGGGAAAAAACGAAAACGAAAGCTGACTAAGTCAGAAAAAACCGAAAAAACCGTTAGAGGACTCGAGCCCGGCGTCGCGAGTCCGGGCGGGAAAACGCCCGGCGTCGAACCGTAAGAAAAAAGGAAAATTACAGAGGACAATCAACTTTTACGCGGGGACAAGACGGGGACGTATGTAGGGCTCCGCGGAAAAAAGAAGACTGGCTAAGATGGCACCTTCGGGCGGGAAGACTACCGCGCATGCGCGCTGCAATTCCCAAAGGCTTTCTTTGAAAGCTGGGGAAAATTGCTCCGCGAGGGCTCCGTCGGCGCCGACGTCACCCATAAGTGAGGACTGACTTCCTGCTTGGTCCTGGAGAAACTGGGATGCCAACTCCATGAGCCTTTGAGCTCTGTCCTCTGGCAAGTAAGCCCTTGCCTGCAGAGTCCAGCCATGCTCCTATGAACTCGAGGTTCTGTGAGGGGAGCAAAGTGGACTTTGCGAAGTTTATGACAAAGCCTAGGTCTTGAAGGAGTGTGACAGTCCTGAAGGTGGCCTGCCTGGCCTCCTGGTAAGTCTGACCTCGGATGAACCAGTCGTCCAGATAGGGGAAGACAAATATCCCTTGAGTCCTCAAGTAGGCTGCCACCACAGCTAGGCACTTTGTAAAGATCCGTGGGGCGGAAGTTAGGCCAAAAGGCAGTACCCTGTACTGGGGTAATGGTTTCCTCCCACCACGAACCTGAGGTACTTTCTGTGGTCTGGATGAATGGGGATTTGAGTGTAAGCATCCTTTAGATTTAAGGAGCATAGCCAATCTCCCTGCTGGAGGTAGGGCAGAAGTGTTCCAAGAGTAAGCATCTTGAACTTCTCTTTCTCCAAGAACTTGTTGAGGTTTCTGAGGTCTAGGATAGGCCTTAGGCCTCCTGTCCTCTTTGGCACCAGAAAATACCTGGAGTAGAACCCGTGCCCCTGTAGGCGAGGAGGTACCGGCTCCACTGCCATGTCCAGGAGCAGATCCTGAAGTTCTTGGAGGAGGAGAGCGGTGTGTAGGAGAGGCCTCAGAGATTCCCCTGGAAAATAGACAGGAGGTAGTTGTTGGAAATGAAGCATATAGCCTCGGTGAATGATGCTTAACACCCAAGCATCCTCTGTAATGGAAGGCCACCAGTGGGCAAACAGGGCTAAGCGACCTCCTGTGCAGGGATGGGACATCAGGGACAGAGAGGCTATGCCTTGAGAGTCAAAAACCCTCTCCCTGCTGGGTAGGAGCAGGAGCCGGAGGCTTGGGGGTCTTCTGCCTACGGGGCCCATGTCCCTGCCCCTTGGCCTGCTGCCCCTGAGGGGGAGCTGGGGAGGCCTGGTACTGAGGGAAAGGTTGGTAGGCAGACACATTTCTCAGGTAGAAGGACTTTTTACCCAAGCCCTTCTTTTTGTGAGAAGGGGCAGAAGTCTTTCTGGACAGCCTAGTCCTGGTCAGGTGCTCGGTCTCGAGCTCAGCGGCCTTCTCGGCCATGGGTTTGCCAAAAAGATTCTCACCTCGGCAAGGGACATCGACCAACTTGTCCTGAACCCAAGCCTCGAGGTCCGATGACTGCAGCCATGCCTGGCGTCGGGCCGCGATGCCGGCGGCCGCCACACGAGCCCAAGCTTCGAAGCCATCGTAGGCCGCTCGGGACATGAATTTGGAACAGTCCCGGATACCTGAAGACAAAGACTGGAACCTCTGCAAAGGTTCCCCGGAGAGACCAGCAGAGAACCCGGCAAGCTCCTTTGCCAGGTCTCGGAGAAACATGCCCATGTACAGCTGGGTATGACTGGACACGGCAAGCAAGCATCGAGCCCTGGAAGCACTTTCTGCTGAAAGCATCCAGGTTCCGGGCCTCCCTACCGGGGGGCACTGCGGAATGCATCTTCTGACTCTTCAGTCGATGTATGGCCGATTCCACCACCATGGAATGGTGCGGCAGCTGTGCCTTTTGGAAGCCAGGGCTCTTACGGAGTCGATAAATGGAATCGACTCACTTGCTCAAGACCGGCACCGAGGACGGTGCCTCCCACGTCCGGAAGAGGAGCCGTTCCAGCATCGGAGGAACCGGCACAGTAAAGGCCTCCTTCGGAGGAGAGTCATACTGTAGGGCCTCGAGCTCCTCGGCTCGAGGCTCCTCCTCGGGGTCGGCGGGAATCGCCAAGGCCTTGGCCATGTCCTGCACGAACTCCGAGAACCGGGTGTCCTCCGGAGGGGACCTATTCCGGGGCTCGATCTGCGGTGAGTCCGAGGGTGAGTCCTGCTCCAAAGGCCCGGGACGGCGGTCGGGGGTCTTAGACCTGGCCCTCGAGGAACCAGGGACCTCTTCCGACGCCACCCTCGCGAGCCGTTTCTTCCTCTTGCGTTCCCGGTTGGGGGACGCCCCTGTCCGAGGAACCCCGGCGATGCTCGGGATCAGATTCCCAAGACGTCGAGGCCTCAGACGAAGTCCGGGCCCGGCCGGAGGCAGAATCCGAAAAAATCCTTTCCTTCTGGTGCTGACGACTTCGAAGTGCCTTGGTGGACATTTTACCACACGGGCCACAGATCATAGGGTCGTGATCTGAGCCGAGGTACCGAAGGCAGCTGTCGTATGTGTCAATGAGAGACAGTTTCTTGCACCGATCACACTTCTTGAAACCACTGGAAGCCATCGGGGAAAAAAGGGCCCCCGCGAGGTCAAAAGACCGGCCTTCCAGGGAAAAACAGAAAAAAAGGGCGTGAACGCCAGCCACAAAGGGCAAAAACCGAAAAATAGAGAACAGGCTCGATACCGGTGTACTGAACCCGGCGGGAAGGAGAACCGGCGTCGAACTCGAAGAAAAAGAGAAGAAATTTTCAGAAAAAAGTCAACTTTTCCCGGGTGACTAGGACGAACGTCCGAAGGGCTCCACAGAAAAAGAGAGACTGGGCCAGATGGCACCTTTAGGCGGGAAGGGAACCGCGCATGCGTGTAGTATTCCCAAAGACTTTCATAGAAAGCTGGGGAAATGCTCCGCGCGGGGGCTCCATCGGCGCTGATGTCGCCCATAAGTGAGGACTGACTTCCTGCTTGGTCCTGGAGAATAGAAATTGGTTGACTGACAGACGACAGAGGGTGATGGTACATGGAGCTCACTCGGATGAGGGGAAGGTGATTAGCGGGGTGCCCCAGGGTTCGGTCCTGGGCCCGGCACTGTTCAATGTATTTGTGAGTGATATTGCTGAAGGACTGAATGGAAAAGTCTGTCTTTTTGCAGATGACACAAAAATTTGCAACAGAGTGGACTCCCCCCGAGGGAGTGGATAACATGAGGAAAGATCTACAAAAGCTGGAAGAATGGTCTAATGCTTGGCAATTACGATTTAATGTGAAAAAGTGCAGTGTCATCCACTTAGGTAGCAGAAATCCAAGGGAAATGTACACGATAGGGGGCGAGAGGTTGGTGTGCATGGTTCAGGAAAAAGACCTTGGTGTGATTATCTCTGATGATCTCAAGGTGGCAAAACAGTGCGACAAGGCGGTGGCAAAAGCCAGGAGGATGTTGGGCTGCATACAAAGAGGGATTACCAGCAGAAAGGAAGAGGTACTTATGCCACTGTACAGGTCGCTGGTGATGCCTCACCTGAAATACTGTGTTCAGTTTTGGAGACCATATCTTGCAAAAGATGTAAAACGACTGGAAAGTGTTCAGAGGAAGGCGACCAAAATGATTTGGAGCCTGCGTAAGAAACCTTATGAGAAGAGACTTGAAGACCTAACTATGTACACTTTGGAGGAGAGGAGGGATAGGGAGATATGATTCAGACCTTTAAATACTTAAAGAGGAACGATGAACAAACAAACCTCTTCCAAAGAAGGGGAAGCTGCAAAACTAGAGGGCATAACATGAAGCTTTAAGGTGGAAAATTGAAAGGCAATGTCAGGAAATATTTTTTCACTGAAAGGGTGGTGGATGCTTGGAATGCTCTCCTGATGGAAGTGGTGGAGGCAAACACGGTGACGGAATTCAAAACAGCATGGGACAAGCACAGCGGATACCTTTACAGCAACAGGATAAAAACAAAATAAACTGAACCATCTAACTTCTCAACAAATAGGGGTGTCCTACATGGAGTGGTGGGTCCACCCCTAAACAAAGACATGGGGAGAGGTGACCTGCACAGAGCGTCAGGTGCACCTACTCTTGCCGTATTGCTGGGCAGACTGGATGGACCATGCTGGTCTTTATCTGCCATCATTTACTATGTTACTATGTTACATTTCTTAAAACCGGAGGCCATTGGGGGAAAAAGGACCCCTGCGCGGTCGAAGACCTTCGATGTGGCCAGTGATTAAAAGAACGCAAAAGCACGGTAAAACACAAAAAGGCAAAAAGGGAAAAAACCAAAGACCAAGGCCGAAGCAGAGGTGCTCGAAAGGCGGGAAGAGGACCAGCGAAGGCTGGATAGCCAAAATTGGTTGGAAATAGAGAAAATGCTTTCCGGGGACGAGACACACGTCCAAAGGGCTTGACAGAAAAAGGGAGATTGAGTAAGATGGCACCTTGGGGCGGGAAGAGGACAACACATGTGTGGTGGCATTCTCAAAAGCTTTCTTTGAAAGCTGGGGAAATGCTCCGCATGGGCTATGTCATTGCTGATGTCACCCATATGTGAGGACCGACTTCCTGCTTGTTCCTGGAGAAAGTAAAATAATCAACTTTTTCTGGGGGTAGGCAGACAGACATCTGATGGGCTTTCTGGAGAAAAGGAGACCGAGTAAGATGGCACCCTTGGGCGGGAAGGGGACCATGCATGAGTGGTGGCATCTCCCAAAGGCTTTCTTTTAAAGCTGGGGAGATACTTCCGTGAGGGCTCCGTCGATGCCGACGTCACCCATATGTGAAGAATGACTTCCTACTTTTTCCCCAGAGAATCTGCCATACCCTCATATAGGCAGGGATGTGGACTGATTTTTGACCTGCAGCAAGGTAGATATGATCTTTGGAGAATAGTCCATCTAATTCAATCTCATCTTCTCATGAGCCAAGCCGTAGAGAAAACCAAGCCTCACCCAGCATCCTCTGACAGAGGAGACACTCCAGTAAGGATAGAGGAAATGGATCCTCCACCACCAGCAGTACCAGGTCCACATACCAAAGCATCCGTGGCCAATATGGAGCAACCAACACCAATTGTCCCAGATATGTTTCCACCTTTTGAACAGTATTGCCAATTAGGGGCCACAGAGGCAATGCATACAGCAGACTGCCTCAGGGTCACCTTTGCATCAATGCATCCAAAATTTATGATATATGGTCCTTCCATTAGCCAAAGAGCCTGCTTGTCGTTGCATTCACTCCCATCATAATGAAGTCCATTATCAGCATTCCCCAATGCTGTACAATCTTCAGGAAGACAGCCTGCTAGTGATCACACTCACAGGTCTAGCAGATTATTCAGATAATCGCCTGAATGTTATATTTTCCTGACACATGGCACATGCAGCCGGTGTTGCATTAATAATTAAAAAGAAACTTGCAAGAACTGTAATGAAATACAGTATAGTCAGTGAACGCTTAATTTCTATTCGTCTATGAGGACTGCCCATCAAGAACTATAATTCGGATACATGTGCCAACAACAGCTGCAGAAGAGGATGAAGTTGATGAATTCTATGAACAAGTACAAGCTGAAAATGACATAACATGTGTGGGGGCCCCTAGCCCAGGCCTATAGGTATAGGGGTGCCACTGTTATTTGTCCTCATCCAGAGCTTGGGGCTGCTGGGACTTGTAGTTGTGCTACCACTTAAAAAAAACCCCTAGTATTGAGAACCGAGGGGTTTTTTTTTCAAAAGACACACAGGAATTTATTTCCTTCTTTTCACAAGCATATAGCTCAAACAAAACAGGATTCTTCTCCAAAACAAATGATCTTCAGGAAAATCACACAAAAACCCAACAGTGAAATTGCTTTAGCTGGCCTTCACAACATACGTAGCTGTTTCTCAAACATACAGCAACAAACATAGTCTCTTTTCTTCAAATCAAAGTAAATGTCTTTTCTTCTTTCAACAGGGTACTTAGCAATTCAGGCTAGAATCATTCTCCCTGTCTTACACTGCTTTTGGTGGTTTTCAGGTTACAGACTTTTTTCTTTAACCTTTAAGCTTCTATTCTGCCTTTTTGCACCATGAACAGTCCATTAATAAATCCTCTGAGTCAGAATCAGGTTCAACAGATTCTACCTGCATTTCCTCCGGGTTTTCAACCGGTATGTCTGGCTCTAAGCCTTCATGCAATGCTTCTTGCTTGAAACTCTCTAAGAGCTCCTGAATTCTCCTCCACTGGGGCTTCTTACTAGGAAAAGGGTTTTCACCTGGAGTGAGAAGGTTCTTCTCCTGACTCAAACGCCAGAGTGCCTCTAACTGGCTTAGGTCACTCTTAGATATATTTTTATCCACCCTTCTAGGAACTTGAATCTTTTTATCTGGTCCACGTACTGGAGGAACTGCACCTTGCCCCTTGTCTGCAATTCTTTCAACTACAGCTCTACTGGCTTCAGAACCAATTGCAGTTTCCCTGCAATTCTGGCTCTCTTTCTGGGTGCTGCTTTCACCTCTGAAATCCCCCTGGAAATCTCCACCATTCTCCTGTTCGGTGAGTTCTCTGGGTCTTTCCCTGGTGCTTCTCCCTCCACGGAAGTCTGCAGTGCTCTCTTTAGTCAGCTCTCTCGTGTGCTGCTCTCTCCCTGAGTGCTGCTCTCTCGTGGAATCCTCTCTCCAGCCGGTGCTGGTCCTGGTGCTGGCTCCCCTCTCACGTGTTTCTCTGGGTTTATAAGGCTGCCTTTTCCCTAACTTGCACTGTCCCTTACTCAGGTGTCTCTCATTATCCTCCAAGCCTGCCCTTAGATCAGCAGAGCTTGGGTGTGGCTTAGCTTCAGCAAGTGCGTGTCTTTTCCCTTTGCCTGCACCCTGAAAGCCACAGATACCTTGCCTGTCTCCTTCCTTAAAGGTAGATTTACAATTTTCCTCTGTTTGCATGGGCTCAGCCATGCTCTCCTCATCACACATGCAAGCAGGATATCCTGATACTCATGAGTGAGACGTAAACGTTGGCAACAAAGAGGAAGGCAAAGTGGTTGGAAAATATGGACTTGGCAACAGAAATGAAGCTGGATAAAGACTGATAGACTTCTTTAAGACCAATGATCTATTCATCTCGAACACCTTCTTCCAGCAACACAAGTGTCGACTGTACACGTGACCTCGCCTAATGGATTGTACAGGAATCAAATTGACTACATCTCTGGAGGACAACGATGGAAAAGCTTGATAACATCAACAAAGACCAGACCTGGAGCTGACTGTGGCACAGATCACCAACTACTAGCATGCAAACTCAAGCTAAAGTTGAAAAAAAAAGCGAGTCACTCATTACTGTAGCAAAATATGACCTTGAGAATATACCACTGGAATTTCAAGATTGCCTGCAAAATTAATTTGCTGCTTCAGATACAAATGACAGAGTCTCAGAAGAGTTATGGGATGACATCAAGAAGGTTGTATTGGAAGAAAGCGAGAAGTCTTTACAAAAGGTGAAGAAGCAAAAATGGCCAAAATGGATGACTGAAGAAACACTGAAAATTGCCCGGAAACACAGAGAAGCTAAAGCCAGAGGAGAAACAGGCAATCATAGAACTCAACAGAGATTTCCAATGTGCAGCAAGACAAGACAAGGAGGTAAGTACTAGAATGATGCATGCAAGGTAATAGAATAAGAAACTAAGACGAAGCTTTTCCTAAAGCTACCAGAGTTAAAGAAAAAATTCCAGCCTCAAACTGGAATGCTACAGGATGCTCAAGGATCCATGTTGAATGATGCTAAGATGATCAAGAAAGGGTAGAAAGAATATAGAGTCATTATACCATAAAGATCAAGTGAACCAACAGCTGTTTCAACCTGTACCTTATGATTAAGAACTGTTGGTGATGAAAGAAGAAGTTGAAGCAGCATTGTAAGCCTTATCAAATAACAAAGCACCGGGCATTAATGGCATTCCCATTGAAGTATTACAGCAATCTGATGCAGCCATTACCAATCTTACAAGGCTCTGCCAGGAAATTTGGAAGACAAATACATGACCAACTGACTGGAAAATATCTGTGTTTTTACCAATACTGAAGAAAGGTGACCTGACTGACTGGAAATTATCGGACAATCACTTTGATCCCTCATGCCAGCAAGATTCTACTCAAGATCATTCAGCAGAGACTACAACCATATCTGGAACGAGAACTGCATGAAGTGCAAGGAGGATTCAGGAAAGGGCGAGTAATGAGAGACATTAGTTTCAAAGTTTAATGTAAAGTTTGCTGTGATGTTCTGTGTAAACTGTCCTTGATCTCTGGAAGAGGCGGTATATAAAAACTTGTTAAATAAAATAAATAAAATCATTGCAGACGTGATATTGATCCTTAAAAAGACAAATACCAAAAGGATATCCATATGTGTTTTACTGACTACAGAAAAGCTTTTGACTGTGTAAACCATGGGAAACAATAGGCCACATTAAGAAACATGGGTATATCAGAACACCTGATAGTTCTCTTACACAACCTTTACACTGATCAAGAAGCAACAGTTTGAATGGAACAAGGAGAAACAGAATGGTTTAAAATCAGCAAAGGTGTACAACAAGGCTGCATACTTTCCCCCTACCTGTTTAATTTATATACAGAACAAATCATCAGAGAAGCAGGACTGTATGATGGCAACCGAGGTGTGAAGATTAGTGGAAGATTCAACAACCTTCACTATGCTGATGATACCACATTACTGGCTGAAAGTGAAGATGATCTGAAACATCTGCTCCTTAAGATCAAGGAACACAGATCCTGACAACTGGCAAAATCAATAAGTTCATCATTGATGGAGAAGAAATTGAAATAGTTGACAACTTTAACCTACTTGGATCAACAATCAAAGTAAAGACAAGCAGTCAAGAAATAAGATGACACATTGCTCTTGGTAGACTGGCTATGAAGGCCCTAGACAAGATTCTCAAGAGCAGAGATGTCTCTCTTTAGACTAAGATTCAACTTGTTCAAGCCATGGTGTTTTCAATAACGTCAATATGGATGCAAAAATTGGACTGTGAAACAGATAGGAAGAAAATTGATGTCTTTGAATTATGATGCTGGCAACGAATACTGTGTTTATCATGGACTGTCCGAAGAAGAAACCAGCCAGAACTAGAAGAGATCAAACCTTAATTTTTCTTAGAACAGTGGTTCCCAACCCAGTCCTCAGATATCCCCAAGCCAGTCAGGTTTTCAGGGTATCCACAATGAATAAGCATGAGATAAATCTGCATACAATGGAAGCACTGCATGCAGATCATCTTATGCATATTCACTGTGCATATCCTGAAAACCTGACTGGCCTGGGGGTACCCAAGGACTGGGTTGGGAACCACTGCCTTAGAAGCTCAGATGACAAGACTTTGACTTTCATACTTCATCCATATGCGAAGAGAGAGATCGTTGGAGAAAGACAATGCTTGGTAAGGTAGAAGGTCAACGTAAAAGAGGAAGGCTGGTAATGAGATGGATTGATACAATAACCTGATCTGGAAGTCCTAATGGTGGAAATGGATTTGAACATTGTGGTCATTACAGAAACATGGTTTAACGAGTCACATGAATGGGATGTAGCCATAGCTGGCTATAATCTATTTAGAAGAGATGGGGTAGAAAAGGAGGAGTAGCAGCCATGTATGTCAAAAGCAATATTAAAGCTGCTGAAATGCAGAGGACATGGGGAAAAGAAGCGGCGCTCTGGATCATGTTCGAAAGAGGAGATGGCATGGTCATCCATACTGGTGTGGTCTTACAGGCCTCCAATTAAAACCAAAGAAATAGCGAATAGATTGCTGATACTACAAAGATAGCCATGAAGAGGGAAGTGATCATATTGGGTGACTTTAACCTACCTGATGTGGATTGGAGTGTTCCTTCTACAAATCTGGAAAGTAGTAAAAAAATCGTGGATACCTTCCAAGATGCGTTACTTAAAACAAATGGTGATGGAACCGACCAGCGAGAGCTCAGTGCTGGATTTAGGGCTCACCAATGGAGATAGCGTGTCGAATATCCAGGTGGGTGCCCATGTCAGCAGCAGCGATCATCACACGGTGTGGTATGAGATAAAAGCCAAGGTGGAATCCAATCACAGCAAACTTTTAAGTCTTAGACTTCAAAAACGCTGATTTCAGTAAAATGGCCAAGTACCTGAAGGAGGCGTTAGTAGGGTGGGAGGGGTTAAGGGAAGTGGAATTGCAATGGACAGAACTAAAGAAAGCAATAAAAGGTGCAACAGATACATACGCAAGGAAAGAAAATAAAAACAAGAGGAAAAGGAAACCTGTTTGGTTCTTCAAAGAAGTGGCTGCACAAATAAAGGCAAAAAAACCCCAGCTTTCACAAAATTCATAAGCTCACAGAGGAACACAGAAAAGAATACAAGAACTAAAAGACAAAAAGAGAAATAAGGATAGCAAAATCAAAGGCAGAAGATGGCTAAAGATGTGAAGTGTGGCGACAAGACTTTTTTCAGGTATGTTTGGGAAAGGAGGAAAATCAGAGGTAGAATTGCAGGACTCAAAAGTGCTGGGAATGGATTCGTGGAAAGGGACATTGAAAAAGCAACAATGCTAAACAAATACTTCTGCTCAATTTTCACTAGAGAAAATCCTGGAGAAGGACCACCTGTGATTGACAAATATACAAATGGGAATGGAGTAGATTCCACACTATTCATAAAAGATGATGTGTTAGAACAGCTTGAAAAACTGAAAGTGGACAAATCTATCGGACCAGATGGGATACACCCCAGGATACTGAAAGAGACGTTCTAGCAGAGCCTTTAAAGGATATTTTTAATAGATCCTTGGAGACAGGAGAAGTTCCACAGGACTGAAGGGCTGATGTGGTACCTCTCCACAAAAGTGGTAATAGGGAAGAAGTGACAAACTACAGGCCAGTAAGTCTTACCTCAGTGACAGGAAAAGTAATGCAGGCGCTTCTGAAAGAGCAAATAGTGGACTTCCTCAAAACTAACAGGTTTTATGATCCGAGGCAACATGGTTTTAGCAAAGGACAATCTTGCCAAACAAATCTGATTGAGTTCTTTGGGTGACCAGAGAACTAGATCAAGGGCATGCGATGGATGTGATCTACCTAGATATCAGCAAAGCCTTTGATACTGTTCCTCATAGGAGGCTTATCAATAAACTCAACAACTTAGGGATGGGTCCCAAGATGGTGAACTGGATCAGAAACTCGTTGAAGGAAGGTGATTAGCGGTGTGCGCCAGGGTTTGGTCTTGGGACCGGTACTGTTCACTATATTCGTGAGTGATATTGCCGAAGGGCTGAATGGAAAAGTCTGTCTTTTTGCAGATGACACCAAAATTTGCAACAGAGTGGACTCCCCTCAGGGATTGGGGAACATGAGGAAAGATCTACAAAAGCTGGAAGAATGGTCTAATGCTTGACAGTTAATATTTAATGTGAAGAAGTGCAGTGCCATGCACTTGGGAAGAAGAAATCCAAGGAAACTGTAAGCAATAGGGGGCGAGAGATTAATGTGCACAGACCAGGAGAAAGACCTTAGTGTGATTGTTTCTGATGATCTCAAGGTGGCGAAACAGTGTGACAAGGCGGTGGCAAAAGCCAGAAGGATGCTGGGTTGCATACAGAGAGGAATTATCAACAGAAAGGAAGAGGTACTAATGTCACTGTATAAGTCGCTGGTGAGGCCTCACTTGGAATATTGTGTTCAGTTTTACAGACTGTATCTCGCAAAGGATATAAAAAGGCTGGCAGTGGTTCAGAGGAAGGCAACCAAAATGATTTGGAGCCTGCGTCAGAAGACTTATGAGAAGAGACTTGAAGACCTAAATATGTACACTCTGGAGGACAGGAGAGATATGATTCAGACCTTTAAATACTTAAAGAGTATTAATGGACAAACAAACTTCTTCCAAAGACAGGGAAGCTGTAAACCTAGAAGGCATAACATGAAGCTGCAAGGGGGTAAACTGAAAGGCAATGTCAGGAAATACTTTTTCACTGAAAGGGTGGTAGATGCTTGGAATGCCCTTCCGATGGAAGTGGTGGGAGCAAACAGTGACAAAATTCAAAATGGCAAGGGACAGACATAGTGGATCCCTTTATAGCAATAGGATAAAATCAAAATAAGCATAACTATCTCTTATATCTGAACAAATAGGGATAACCTACAAGAAGCAGTGGGTACACCCCTAAACAAAGGCATGAGGAGAGGTGACCTGCATGAAGCAGCAAGTGCACCTACTCTTGCTGCCTTGCTGGGCAGACTAGATGGACCATACTGGTCTTTATCTGCCGTCATATACTATGTTACTATATTACAGCATGAGCCGCCTGACTGAAGACCGAACACAGTTTAGGTCAACTATCCAGAGGGTCGCCATGAGTCGACACAGACTCAACAGCACACAGACTCAACGGCACTTAACAATAAGCAGCACAGCCAACAGCACCACCAGGTTTTTCTCCACCCACTTCAGAAAAGGACTCACTTATTGTGCCACCCTGGTGATTGATATAAGCAACTGCTGTCACACTGAAAGGATCCTGATGTCCTTGTGCTGAACCAGAGGCTGGAAACTAGGAGGGCTAAAAACACCATCCTCATTTCTAGATGATTTATAGAGTAACAAGCTTCCTCTGGCATCCACTGCCCTTTTGTCACCTATGACAGAGTGGGCTCCCCAACTGAACAAGCTGGTATCCTTGATGACCAAACAAGAATTCTGGGGACTCCAGATCCATCCTGGCCACATTTGCCCAGCTCAGCCACCATTCCAGACTTTCTGGCTCCCTCTTGTAGGGGTAAGCCTCTGCCCCAGCCAATGCCTCTGCACTTACCACAGAGTCAACAGTGTCCTCTGAAGCAGATGCATTTGCACCCAGGCCGATGGCACAAAATTCAAAGTCGCCACCCATGGACCCCAGCACCTGCAGGTAGTCCCGTGCTCTGGGGCATCTCATCTTTATGTTTATGTTTATTAGTTTGATATACCGCTATTCATAATAAAAATCAAAGCGGTTTACAATAATCAAAACACAAATACAGAGTGGGCCAATGGCCGGAAGAAAAGAAAGGAAGTTATAATAATGACAGGATAGCAGAGAGCAGAACCAAGCATACCAGACAACAGCAATAAAAGGGAAGGGAAGAAGGTAAAGATCGTACAAAAGGAGAGGGGAGGTCGAAGGCATAAGAGAATAAATGGTTTTTCACGTGATTCTTGAAAGTGGTGTAATGCTGTTCAAGTCTGAGTGAGGTGGGTATTGAGTTCCAGAGTGCAGGTCCGATAAAGAAGAAAGCAGAGGTGCAGGTTGACTGGAGGTGAGCGCGAGAGGGAAGGTGAAGATGGTTAATGCGCAGTGACCGGAGAGAGCGAGTAGGAATGTGAAATTGGATAAGATCAGCCAGATACTGTGGCGTGTGGGTGTAAAGAACTTGGTGAACCAGAGTGAGGATTTTGAAGCGGATGCGGAAGTCAATAGGAAGCCAGTGCAGGTGAATTAATAGAGGTGTGACATGATCACAAAGTGCAGAGTGTGAGATGATCCGTGCAGCCGTATTCTGAATGCACTGTAGTCTATGTAGTTGGGACTGTGGAAGACCAAGAAAGCGTAGTTACTCACCTGTAACAGGTGTTCTCCAGGAGCAGCAGGAATCAGTCCTCACTTATGGGTGACGTCGGCGCCGACGGAGCCCTCGCGGAGCAATTTTCCCCAGCTTTCAAAGAAAGCCTTTGGGAATTGCAGCGCGCATGCGCGGTCGTCTTCCCGCCCGAGGGTGCCATCTTAGCCAGTCAGATGACATAGCTAAAAAAGACAGCATAAAAACTTGCAAAAAGAACATAAGCAGACGATTGCAACTCCAAGGGGAGGAGGGAGGGTAGTGAGGACTGATTCCTGCTGCTCCTGGAGAACACCTGTTACAGGTGAGTAACTACGCTTTCTCCAGGACCAAGCAGGAAGTCAGTCCTCACTTATGGGACTCCCAAGCTCAAGGCTACCGGAGACCCTAAGCACAAAAATGAGCTCCCTCTAGCTCAGCAGCACAGAAGGATAGAATCTTCGCTGAAATATCACCCACCGGTAGCCCACATCCGGGATGGAGGGTAGGAGTTGCTCAGACCTCAAAGAGATTACGGAGGACTGCCTGTCCGAAAGCACTGTCCCTACGGGACTCCCTCTCGAGACAGTAATGGACCGCAAAAGTCTGGCTCGAAGACCAAGTAGCGGCCCGGCAGATGTCTGCCAGCGGAACAGAGCGGAGATAAGCCACTGACGTGGCCTTTGCCTGAACGCAATGAGCCGTGACTCGACTTTCCAAGGCGAGTCCGGCTGCCCCATAAGCCCAAGAGATACAGTCCGCAACCCAGATGGACAGAGTACGCTTGGAGACCGGGAGTCCCAATTTATTGGGGTCAAAAGACACAAAAAGCTGAGCAGCTTTACGGTGCTCCCGCGTACGGTCAAGGTAGAAGTTCAATGCCCTTCTACAGTCCAGGGTATGGAGGACCGTCTCAGCTCGGCTGGAGTGTGGTCTGGGAAAGAAGGTCGGAAGTACCACCTCCTGATTCATGTGAAAAGGGGAGACCACTTTAGGCAGAAACTTTGGGTGAGTCCGTAGGACTACCCTATTCTTGTAGAAGCGAGTGTAGGGGGGATCAGACACGAGGGCCTGCAATTCACTTACGCGCCTAGCGGAAGTGAGGGCTATCAAGAACAGAGTTTTCCAAGACAGAAAACGGAGAGAACATGTAGCCATAGGTTCAAAAGGCGGACAGGTGATCCGCTGCAAAACCACATTCAGGTCCCAGTCCGGCGCTGGCGGGCGCAGAGGTGGTTTAAGTAGAAGGAGACCTCGGAGAAACCTCGCTACGAGAGGGTCGTTGGAGAGAGGTCTGCCGTCCACCGGCACATGATGTGCTGAAAGAGCACTGAGGTGAACTTTGACGGAGTTGGACTTAAGTCCCAGATTAGAGAGGTGTAGCAAGTACTGTAAGATCACCGACACCGGGCAGGAGAAGGGATCCTGAGACTGTTGGGAACACCAGATTGCAAAGCGACGCCATTTAAGGGCGTAGCATTTGCGGGTAGAAGGCCGTCGCGAAGCCAAGACGACCTCCTCCACCTCCGCCGGCAAGAGAAGAGGAGCGAGGACTACCCTTTCAGCAGCCAGGCCATGAGGTTGAGAGACCTGAGGTTGGGGTGCAGTAGGGACCCCTGATCCTGAGTGAGGAGATCCGGTTGTACCCCCAGAGGGATTGGATCCTCCACCGCCAGTTGCAGCAGGAGCGGAAACCACGGTTGCCTGGGCCAGCGAGGGGCCACCAGGATCATAAAGGCTTTGTCTCGGAGAACCTTGAAAAGAGTCCGAGAGACTAACGGGATGGGAGGGAAAGCGTACAGAAGGCTCCCCGACCATGAGATCAGAAAGGCGTCCGCCGCAACCCGAAGGGGGTGTGGCTGACGAGAGCAGAAGCGAGGAAGCTGCCGGTTGTGAGGACTGGCAAAGAGATCCACCGTGGGGAGGCCCCACCTGAGGAAGAGCTTCTGAACGATCAAGGGATCCAGACGCCACTCGTGCGGCTGGAGGACCCTGCTGAGTTTGTCCGCCAGGCAATTTTCTTGGCCCGGGAGATAAACTGCCTTGAGGAGAATGCCGTGACTGACGGCCCAAGAGCAGAGCTTCTGGGCCTCCCGGCAGAGGAGGAAGGAGCCCGTGCCCCCCTGCTTGTTCACGTAGAACATGGCAACTTGATTGTCCGTCTGGACAAGGACGGACTGTTGGGAGGTCAGGTGGGAGAAGGCCTTGAGAGCTAGGCGGATCGCCCTGAGCTCCAGGAAGTTGATCTGCTGAGCAGACTCCCACTTGGTCCAGAGGCCCTGAGTACGTGCCTCTTGGCAATGTGCTCCCCAGCCCAGGAGGGATGCATCGGTGGTCAGCACCCGGGTCGGCTGAGGTGACTGGAAAGGCATTCCCAATATCAGGTTCGGCTGCCGGAGCCACCACCGGATAGACGAGACCAGCGGCTCGGAGACGCGCACTAGGTCTGCTAGGCCGCCTGTGGCTTGTCGCCACTGCCGGCGGAGACACCATTGAGCAGACCGCATATTCAGGCGGGCATTGGGGGTCACATGGACGGTGGAAGCCATATGGCCGAGCAGTCTCAGGAAGCGCCTGGCGGAGACCAGGGGCTGGCTGCGAAAGCGGTCGGCTAGGTCCATGAGCCGCTGAGCCCTGTCGAGCGGTAGGTACGCTCGCGCCTGAGGAGTGTGCAGCCTTGCGCCGATGAACTCGAGATCCTGTGAGGGGAGCAAAGTGGACTTTGCGAAGTTTATGACAAAGCCCAAGTGCTGCAGCAGAGTCACCGTGCGGCCCGTGGCGTTGGTGACCCCCTGAGCGGACGCTGCTCTGATGAGCCAGTCGTCGAGGTACGGAAAGACATAGAGGCCGTGAAGCCGGAGATGGGCCGCCACGACCGCGAGACATTTTGTGAAGACTCGCGGTGCGGAGGAGGACAGGCCAAAGGGCAGTACTCTGTACTGGTAATGATTTCCTGCCACCACAAACCTTAGGTATTGGCGGTGGTTTGGGTGGATGAGGATGTGCGTATAGGCATCCTTTAGATCCAAGGAGCATAGCCAATCTCCCTGCTGGAGGTAGGGCAGAAGGATTCCAAGGGTAAGCATTTTGAACTTCTCCCGCACAAGGAACTTGTTGAGGTTGCGCAAGTCCAGGATGGGTCTGAGGCCTCCTGTTCTCTTTGGTATCAGAAAATACCTTGAATAGAAGCCTTGACCTCTCAGGTGGTGTGGCACCGGTTCCACCGCCTGTTCCTGCAGAAGACCTGCTAACTCCTGAAGGAGCAACTCCCTGTGCAGAGGGGGGCGCGGGGGCTCTCCCGGAAAATAGGAGGGAGGGACCTGATGGAAGTGGAGAAGGTAGCCCTCTCGCACGACCTGAAGCACCCAGGCATCTGCGGTGATGCCGGACCACCTGTGGGCGAAGTGAACCAGCCGGCCGCCGGTGCGGGGGGGAACCAGCGGGGGGGGAGAGGCTATGCTGAGCGAGTCAAAAACCCCCACCCTGCTGAGCAGGGGCTGGTGGTGCAGGCTTGGGGGCTTGCTGCCTACGGGACCCGTTACCCCGTCCCTTGGCCTGCTGGCCCTGTTGGGGAGCTGCAGGGGCCTGATAATGGGGGTATGGTTTGTAGGCAGCCGCCTTCCTCGGGTAAAAGGACTTTTTTCCCGAGCCCTCCTTTTTCTGGGAAGGGGCGGAGGTCTTCCTAGAAAGCCTGGTCCTGGTGAGAGTCTCAGTCTCAATTTGTGCAGCCTTTTCCGCCATGGGCTTGCCAAAGAGGTTTTCGCCTCGGCAGGGGACATCGACCAACTTGTCCTGTACCCAGGGCTCAAGGTCGGACGACTGAAGCCAAGCCTGTCGGCGGGCACCGATGCCGGCTGCGGCTACTCGAGCCGAGGCTTCAAAGCCATCATAGGCTGCTCGGGACATGAACTTTGAGCATTCCCGAATGCCCGTGGACAAGACTAGGAACCTCCGCAAGGGCTCCTCGGAGAGACCAGCGGAGAATCCGGCTAGCTCTTTAGCCAGATCCCGGAGATACATGCCCATGTAGAGCTGGTAGGTCTGGACACGACATGCGAGCATAGAGCCCTGGAAGCACTTCTTGCCAAGGCCATCCAGGTTACGGGCCTCCCTTCCAGGAGGCACCGAGGAGTACATCTTCTGGCTCTTAAGACGATGCATGGCCGATTCCACTACCATGGAATGGTGTGGCAGCTGTGCCTTCTGAAAGCCAGGGCTCTTGCGGACCCGATAGATAGAATCGACCCGCTTGCTCAGGACCGGCGAGGAGGCCGGACTCTCCCACATGCGGAAGAGTAGTCGTTCCAGCATAGGAGGAACCGGCACAGTAAAGTGCTCCCTCGCGGGAGAGTCATACTGGAGGGCGTCGAGCTCTTCGGCTCGAGGCTCCTCCTCGGAATCCGCAGGGAAGGCCAAAGCCTTGGCCATATCCCTAACGAAGTCCGAGAACCGGGCATCCTCCGGGGGGGACTGCTTCCGAGGCTCGGACCCCGGTGAGTCCGATGGGACACACCGAGTCCGGAAAGAATCAGGTGACTCTTCCTCCTCAGACTCCCAGACCGACTCCGACGAGGACTCGGTGGGGTCGGCCCGGGCAGGGTGCGGCGCCAGCCGCCCCGACGTCGAGGGAGTCGGCGTCGGCGACCTCGGTCCCGAACGGGAGGCCGAGGGTGACCTCGACCGAGGATCGACTCGAGTTCTCATTGACTCGAGGATCGGCTCGGTCTCCGGGGTCGACTTGGACGTCGACGTCCCGGCGGTCGGGGCAGTGGCGCCAGCGAGGCCAGCGAGCAGTGCCCGCTGCTGGTCCATGAAGGCAGACAGTCTGCTCTCCAAGGCCGTCAACCTGAGTCCGAGCTCAGGTGACCCAGCAGCCCCCGACTCGGGCCCCGACGGCGTCGGGCCCGACGTCGGCTGTCGCGGAGGCGAGTCCAGAAGGACCACAGGACTTACCCGGGCAGGCATCTCCGACTCCAGGCGAGGTCGCTTCGGGATGTGTTCCTTCTCCAAGGACCCGGGGCGGCTGTCGGGGCTATGCGACCTGGCCCTCGCGGAACCAGGAGTGTCCACCGACGCCGCCCTCGCGGGTTTTTCCTTCCGACGATGGGCCCCGGAGGGAGAACCCCGGTCGGAGGAGCTCCGGCGACGGTCCGAACTGGAGCCTTTCGACGCGGAGGCCTCCGACGAGGTCCGGGTACGACTGGGGTCAGCGAAGATTCTCTCACGCTGATGCCGCCGACTCCTCAACGCCTTTGAGGACAGTTTGCTGCAGGGCCCACAGATCAGTTCCTCATGATCCGGGCCCAGGCAGCGGAGGCAAAAGTCGTGTGTGTCGGTTAGTGACATATTTCGGTCACACCGACCACACCGCTTAAACCCACTGGCAGCCATCGGGGGAAAAAGGGCCCCTGCGAGGTCAAAGGACCGGGCTGCCAGGGAAACCGAAAACGAAAGCTGACTAAGTCAGAAAAACCGAAAAAAGTAAGCGGACTCGAGACCGGCGTCGCGAGTCCGGGCGGGAAAACGATCGGCGTCGAACCGAAAGAAAAAAGGATAAAACAAAGAAGAAAATCAACTTTTTCGCGGGGACAAGACGGGGACGTCTGTAGGGCTCCGCGGAAAAAAGAAGACTGGCTAAGATGGCACCCTCGGGCGGGAAGACGACCGCGCATGCGCGCTGCAATTCCCAAAGGCTTTCTTTGAAAGCTGGGGAAAATTGCTCCGCGAGGGCTCCGTCGGCGCCGACGTCACCCATAAGTGAGGACTGACTTCCTGCTTGGTCCTGGAGAATAGAATTACAGAAATCAACACATGACATAACAAGGGACAGCATGAGGGTGGTAAGGGCCTGTGGTGTGAGAAAGGGTCGAATAGTGCGGATTTGACGAAGGAAGAAAAATGAAGTCTTAGGGATGTGAGAGATATGGTCCCGAAAAGAGAGATCAGAGTCAAAGAGGACACCAAGATACCGAAAGCAGGAAACCAAGGGGATAGGTGAGTCAGAGAACGAGGGAGCCACCAGTGGAGAGGGACTGCCATAAGTAAACCAGATAGCAAGTGTTTTAGTTAGGTTTAAGTGGAGACAATTGGTAGTGAGCCAACCAGCCACAACAGAGAGACAGGAATTGAGAGGAGATAGGTCGGAGTGAAGAGAGGAGGTGTGGTGCAAAAGAACGAGGTCATAGGCATAGTAAAAGGCAGAGATCCCAAATTGTTAAACCAAAAGAGCCAAGGGTGCCAGGAAGATATTGAAAAGGAGGGGTGCTAGTACGGATCCTTGAGGGATGCCACAAGGTAGTGGAAAAGGTTCGGAGGAGACTGTTGGGACAGAAAGCGAGAGAACAGTGCAGGACCGGGAGAAAAGATAAGAGTGGAACCAGCGATATAAAGTGCTACAGAGTCCAGCTTCTCATAAGCGGGAGAGGAGGAGGGAATGGTCAACCAAACCAAAAGCTGCAGATAGATCTAGGGATACCGCCACCGAAAAGTCACCACGATCGTGAGACACGTGCAGTTCATTGAGAAAAGCAAGGAGGACAGTCTCCACACTGTGACCCGGGCGAAAACCTGATTGACGGGGATGAAGGAAGTGTGTAGAATCCAGGTGATGGGAAAGCTGTGAGAAGACTGTTTTTTTAAGTATCTTAAAAAGAAAAGGGAGGTTGGAAACCGGACAATAGTGAGCTGGGACAAGGGGGTCAAGTGAGGGTTTTTTAAAAATAGGATGGATGAGGGCATGCTTCCAGAAGTGAGGAAAAACGCCTGTGGAAAGACTAGTATTGATCATGGTAAGAATGAAGGGGATAAGAGCAAGAGAGGGTGTGAGTAGCCAAGAGGAGGGTATAGAATCAAGGGAACAGTAGGTTTTCTTAGAAGAGGAGATGAGTTTGATAAGTTCTGAAGTCGTAAGTGGGTGGAATGAAGCCCAAGTATGTAAGAGTTGGGAAACAGGAGGTGGGGAGGGAGGGAGGGGGGAGGTGATAGGTGGGGGACAGTGAGACAAAGATACCCTGAGGTCCAGAATTTTAGTGTTGAAAAAAGATGCAAGCTGAGAGGGGGAGGGAGCTGACTGAGTGGATACAGAAATGTAATTCGGTTGGAGTGTTGTGAGGGATCTGAAAACAGAGTAGAGATGGCGTGTTTGGTTTGGGGCAGAAGAAATGGCTACAGAGAAGTAAATTTGTTTGGCCTTGTGGACTTGGGAACGATAATGGGAGTGGTGTGATTTGAAAGATGATAACGTGGCGAAAGAGGTTGTTCTCCGCCACAGCCGCTCGGTGCGGAGGTGTGTGCGAAGAAGGTGAAGGCCACTGTGATATCAGGGATGTGAGGGCAGTGATGCAAGGGTCGTGGTTGTAGGGGAGCTAATGTGTCAAGAGCATCAGAAAGACAGGAGGACCAATGAGAGACTTATGAATCAGGGGAAAGTAAGGGGAATTCTGTGGACAAGAGGTCCCCAGCGGTTGGAAATTGTTGAAGAGTAAGAGGGGTGATACAATGGGAGTAATGTAGGGAAGAAGGTGGTAGAGGATGGGCTACTTGCAAGAGGGAGGCAGAGTCAGATGGAGAGAAAAGACAGTGACAGGTCAGAGAATAATGATCTGTCCAGGGTAGAGGAGTAGCGTGAAGACCTTGTAAGACAAAAGGGGAGGAAGCCGGAGTAAGAAGCAAGTCAAGGGTGTATCCCGCTGAGTGAGTGGATATGGTAACATGCTGAGTTAGGAACAGGTCCTGCAGAAAAGAGATAAAGGAATGGTCTCAAGAAGAGGGTGAGCCAAGATGGAGATTAAAATCCCCTGCAATTAGTAGATGAGGAAAGGCCAGCGATAAGTCTGAAATGTTCAGAAGGGAGTGCCAGAGGTCAGAGCGGAGAGCTGGAGGAGAGTAGATAAGGAGATATGCAGAGCAGGTGAGGTATGGACGTAGAGTAGAAGGGATTCTGGGTAGTGCAGCAGTGAAGACGAGACTTGTGTAAAGGCAAGTGAGGAGAAAATCAGGGCCGCCACACCACTACCCGTGCGAGCGACAGAGACAGCAGTGAAACCAGGGGAGGGTGGAAGCGAGCAAGAAGGGCGTCCTCCCATACCTTTAGCCAAGTCTCAGTGAGAAGAAAAAGGTCCAAGGATTCCCTGAGAACGAGATCTTGTACCAGGAGTTTTAGTCCGTAAGGATCGACAGTTGAGGAGCCCCAGCTTGATAGAGGAGGGATAAAGCGTAGTTACTCACCTGTAACAGGTGTTCTCCAGGAGCAGCAGGAATCAGTCCTCACTTATGGGTGACGTCGGCGCCGACGGAGCCCTCGCGGAGCAATTTCCCCCAGCTTTCAAAGAAAGCCTTTGGGAATTGCAGCGCGCATGCGCGGTCCTCTTCCCGCCCAAGGGTGCCATCTTAGCCAGTCAGATGACATAGCTAAAAAAGACAGCATAAAAATTAGCAAAAAGAACTAAAGCAGGTGATTGCAACTCCAAGGGGAGGAGGGAGGGTTGTGAGGACTGATTCCTGCTGCTCCTGGAGAACACCTGTTACAGGTGAGTAACTACGCTTTCTCCAGGACCAAGCAGGAAGTCAGTTCTCACTTATGGGACTCCCAAGCTCAAGGCTACCGGAGACCATAAGCACAAAAATGAGCTCCCTCTAGCTCAGCAGCACAGAAGGAAAGAATCTTCGCTGAATTATTACCCACCGGTAGCCCACATCCGGGATGGAGGGTAGGAGTTGCTCAGACCTCAAAGAGATTACGGAGGACTGCCTGTCCGAAAGCACTGTCCCTGCGGGACTCCCTCTCGAGACAGTAATGGACCGCAAAAGTCTGGCTCGAAGACCAAGTAGCGGCCCGGCAGATGTCTGCCAGCGGAACAGAGCGGAGGTAAGCCACTGACGTAGCCTTTGCCCGAACGCAATGAGCCGTGACTCGACCTTCCAAGGAGAGTCCGGCTGCCCCATAAGCCCAAGAGATACAGTCCGCAACCCAGATGGACAGAGTACGCTTGGAGACCGGGAGCCCCAATTTATTGGGGTCAAAAGACACAAAAAGCTGAGCAGCTTTACGGTGCTCCCGCGTACGGTCAAGGTAGAAGTTCAATGCCCTTCTACAGTCCAGGGTATGGAGGACCGTTTCAGCTCGGCTGGAGTGTGGTCTGGGAAAGAAGGTTGGAAGTACCACCTCCTGATTGATGTGAAAAGGGGAGACCACTTTTGGAAGAAATTTTGGGTGAGTCCGTAGGACTACCCTATTTTTGTAGAACCGAGTGTAAGGGGGATCAGACACGAGGGCCTGCAATTCACTTACGCGTCTAGCGGAAGTGAGGGCTATCAAGAACAGTGTTTTCCAAGAAAGAAAACGGAGAGAACAGGTAGCCATAGGTTCAAAAGGCGGACAGGTGATCCGCTGTAAAACCACATTCAGGTCCCAGTCAGGCGCTGGCGGGCGCAGAGGTGGTTTAAGTAGAAGGAGACCTCGGAGAAACCTCGCTACGAGAGGGTCGTTGGAGAGAGGTCTGCCGTCCACCGGCACATGATGTGCTGAAAGAGCACTGAGGTGAACTTTGACGGAGTTGGACTTAAGTCCCAGATTAGAGAGGTATAGCAAGTACTGCAAGATCACCGACACCGGGCAGGAGAAGGGATCCTGAGACTGTTGGGTACACCAAACGGAAAAACAACGCCATTTAAGGGCGTAGCATTTGCGGGTAGAAGGTCGTCGCGAAGCTAAGACGACCTCCTCCACCTCTGCTGGCAGGAGAAGGGGAGCAAGGACTACCCTCTCAGCAGCCAGGCCATTAGGTTGAGAGACCTGAGGTTGGGGTGTAGCAGAGACCCCTGATCCTGAGTGAGGAGATCCGGTTGTAACCCCAGAGGGAATGGATCCTCTACCGCTAATTGCAGCAGGAGTGGAAACCACGGCTGTCTGGGCCAGCGAGGGGCCACCAGGATCATGAAGGCTTTGTCTCGGAGAACCTTGAAAAGAGTCCGAGAGACTAGCGGGATGGGAGGGAAAGCGTACAAAAGGCTCCCCGACCATGAGAGTAGAAAAGCGTCCGCCGCAACTCGAAGGGGGTGTGGCTGACGAGAGCAGAAGCGAGGAAGTTGCCGGTTGTGAGGACTGGCAAAGAGATCCACCGTGGGGAGGCCCCACTTTAGAAAGAGCTTCTGAACTACCAAGGGACCCAGGCGCCACTCGTGCGGCTGGAGGATCCTGCTGAGTTTGTCCGCCAGGCAATTCTCTTGGCCTGGGAGATAAACTGCCTTGAGGAGAACGCCGTGACTGACGGCCCAAGAGCAGAGCTTCTGTGCTTCCCGGCAGAGAAGGAAGGAGCCCGTGCCCCCCTGCTTGTTCACGTAGAACATGGCAACTTGATTGTCCGTCTGGACAAGGACGGACTGGTGGGAGGTCAGGTGGGAGAAGGCCTTGAGAGCCAGGCGGATCGCTCTGAGCTCCAGGAAGTTGATCTGCTGAGCAGACTCCCACGTGGTCCAAAGGCCCTGAGTACGTGCCCCTTGGCAATGTGCTCCCCAGCCCAGGAGGGATGCATCTGTCAGCACCCGGGCCGGCTGAGGTGGCTGAAAAGGCATGCCGAGCACCAGATTCGGCCGATGAAGCCACCACTGAAGAGACGAGGCCAGCGGCTCGGAGACGCGCACTAGGTCTGCTAGGCCGCCTGTGGCCTGTTGCCACTGCTTGCGGAGACACCATTGAGCAGGTCGCATATTCAGGCGGGCATTGGGGGTCACATGGACGGTGGAAGCCATATGGCCGAGTAGTCTCAGGAAGCGCCTGGCGGAGACCAGGGGCTGGCTGCGAAAACGGTCGGCTAGGTCCATGAGCCGTTGAGCCCTGTCGAGCGGTAGGAACGCTCGTGCCTGAGGAGTGTGCAGCCTTGCGCCGATGAACTCGAGATCCTGTGAGGGGAGCAAAGTGGACTTTGCGAAGTTTATAACAAAGCCCAAGTACTGCAGAAGAGTCACCGTGCGGCGCGCGGCGTTGGTGACCTCCGGAGCGGACGCTGCTCTGATGAGCCAGTCGTCGAGGTACGGAAAGACATAGAGGCCGTGAAGCCGGAGATGGGCCGCCACCACCGCGAGACATTTTGTGACGACTCGCGGTGCGGAGGACAGGCCAAAGGGTAGTACTCTGTACTGGTAATGATTTCCTGCCACCACAAACCTTAGGTATTGGCGGTGGCTTGGGTGGATGAGGATGTGCGTGTAGGCATCCTTTAGATCCAAGGAGCATAGCCAATCTCCCTGCTGGAGGTAGGGCAGAAGGATTCCAAGGGTAAGCATCTTGAACTTCTCCCGCACGAGGAACTTGTTGAGGTTGCGCAAGTCCAGGATGGGTCTGAGGCCTCCTGTCCTTTTTGGTACTAGAAAATACCTGGAATAAAAGCCTTGACCTTTCAGGTGGTGGGGCACCGGTTCCACCGCCTGTTCCTGTAGAAGACCTGCTAACTCCTGAAGGAGTAATTCCCTGTGCAGAGGGGGTCGTGGAGGTTCTCCCGGAAAATAGGAGGGAGGGACCTGGTGGAAGTGGAGAAGATAGCCTTCTCGCACGACTTGAAGCACCCAGGCATCTGAGGTGATGCTGGACCACCTGTGGGCGAAGTGAACCAGCCGGCCTCCGGTGCTGGGAGGAACCAGCGGGGGGGGGAGAGGCTATGCTTATGGAGTCAAAAACCCCCACCCTGCTGAGCAGGGGCTGGTGGTGCAGGCTTGGGGGCTTGCTGCCTACGGGACCCGTTACCCCGTCCCTTGGCCTGCTGGCCCTGTTGGGGAGCTGCAGGGGCCTGATATTGGGGGTATTGTTTGTAGGCAGCCGCCTTCCTCGGGTAAAAGGACTTCTTTCCCGAGCCCTTCTTTTTCTGGGAAGGGGCGGAGGTCTTCCTAGAAAGCCTAGTCCTGGTGAGAGTCTCCGTCTCAATTTGTGCAGCCTTTTCAGCCATGGGCTTGCCAAAGAGGTTTTCGCCTCGGCAGGGGACATCGACCAACTTGTCCTGCACCCAGGGCTCAAGGTCAGACGACTGAAGCCAAGCCTGTCGGCGGGCACCGATGCCGGCTGCGGCCACTCGAGCCGATGCTTCAAAGCCATCATAGGCTGCTCGGGATATGAATTTTGAGCATTCCCGAATGCCAGTGGACAAGGCCAGGAACCTCCGCAAGGGTTCCTCGGACAAACCAGCGGAGAATCCGGCTAGCTCTTTAGCCAGGTCTCGGAGATACATGCCCATGTATAGCTGGTAGGTCTGGACACGACACGCAAGCATAGAGCCCTGGAAACACTTCTTACCAAGGCCATCCAGGTTACGGGCCTCCCTGCCAGGAGGCACCGAGGAGTGCATCTTCTGGCTCTTAAGACGATGCATGGCCGATTCCACTACCATGGAATGGTGTGGTAGCTGTGCTTTTTGGAAGCCAGGGCTCTTGCGGACTCGATAGATAGAATCGACACGCTTGCTCAGGACCGGCGAGGTGGCCGGACTCTCCCACATGCGGAAGAGTAGTCGTTCCAGCATGGGAGGAAACGGTACAGTAAAGTGTTCCCTGGCGGGAGAGTCATACTGGAGGGCGTCGAGCTCTTCGGCTCGAGGCTCCTCCTCGGGGTCCGCAGGGAAGGCCAAAGCCTTGGCCATATCCCTGACGAAGTCCGAGAACCGGGCATCCTCCGGGGGGGACTGCTTCCGAGGTTCGGACTCAGGTGAGTCCGAGGGGACACACCGAGTCCGAAAAGAATCAGGCGACTCTTCCTCTTCAGACTCCCAGACCGACTCCGACGAGGACTCGGTGGGGTCGGCCCGGGCAGGGCGCGGCGCCTGCCGCCCCGACGCCGAGGGAGTCGGCGTCGGCGACCTCGGTCCCGAACGGGAGGCCGAGGGTGACCTCGACCGAGGATCGACTCGAGTTCGCATCGACTCGAGGATCGGCTCGGTCTCCGGGGTCGACTTAGACGTCGACGTCCCGGCGGTCGGGGCAGCGGCGCCAGCGAAGCCAGCGAGCAGTGCCCGCTGCTGGTCCATGAAGGCAGACAGTCTGCTCTCCAAGGCCGTCAACCTGAGTCCGAGCTCAGGTGACCCAGCAGCCCCCGACTCGGGACCCGACGGCGTCAGGCCCGACGTCGGCTGTCGCGGAGGCGAGTCCAGGAGGACCACGGGACTTACCCGAGCAGGCAGCTCCGACTCCAGGCGAGGTCGCTTCGTGAGGTGCTCCTTCTCCAAGGACCCGGGACGGCTATCGGGGCTATGCGACCTGGCCCTCGCGGAGCCAGGAGCATCCACCGATGCCGCCCTCGCGGGTTTCACCTTCCGTCGATGGTCCCCAGAGGGAGAACCCCTGTCGGAGGAACTCCGGCGACGGTCCGAGCTGGAACCCCTGGACGCGGAGGCCTCCGACGAGGTCCGGGTACGGCTGGGGTCAGCGAAGATCCTATCCTGCTGATGCCGCCGACTTCTCAACGCTTTGGAGGACAGTTTGCCGCAGGGCCCACAGATCATTTCTTCATGATCCGGGCCCAGGCAGCGGGCGTCGAACCGAAGGAAAAAAGAGTAAATTATGAAGAAATATCAACTTTTTCACGGGGACACGACGGGTACGTCTGTAGGGCTCCGCGGAAAAAAGAAGACTGGCTAAGATGGCACCCTTGGGCGGGAAGAGGACCGCGCATGCGCGCTGCAATTCCCAAAGGCTTTCTTTGAAAGCTGGGGAAAATTGCTCCGCGAGGGCTCCGTCGGCGCCGACGTCACCCATAAGTGAGGACTGACTTCCTGCTTGGTCCTGGAGAAATAGTAGATCGGATGAGAGAAGGATAGTTGTGGGTGGAAGATGAGCAAACAAAAGAAGGTTAGCAGGGCAATGGTAGAGAGATCTGTCGGGCCTGGGGAAATGAATAGAAGACAGGACAGCTTCCCCACAATACAGGGACAGAGGCCATAAGGTAGTTATCAACCACTGCGGCAGATGGTATAGTGAAAAGAGGAAGAGAGAGAGGCAGACCTACCTGAGATAGGGGAAACGAAGGGCTGAGAAAACAGTAAGAAGATAGAAGCCAGAAGAGGAACCCGACAAGTTGGAGAAGTAATCCAATGTTGATGTTAATGTTTGTGCCTACGCCGCCGGAGTCACACCAGGCTTTGAATCTAAAGCTTGCAACTTGTGAATCCTGTCCTCCTGTAAGGAAGGCCTTGCCTGTCTTGGTGTCAAACTGGGCCCCCAGGACTGAGACAGTTTCAAATGGCTCTTCGTCAACGATCCAGCCCACTAGTTCCTGGAGAAAAAAGCACCACTTGATCCATTGAAGACAATTCTTTTGGTAAGACTTTGTTCATATCAACCAGTCATTGAGATATGAATGCACCAGAATCCCCTTCCTCCTCAGGGCTGCTGCCACTACCACCATCACCTTGGTGAAAGTCCTGAGAGTAGAGACTAACCCAAAGGGGAGCACTTGGAACTGAAAATGTCCCACTATTACCACAAAAAAACAGATACTGCTGATGCTCCAGATGGATGAGAATACGGAAATAAGCCTCCATCACATCTAGGGACATCAAGTACTCTCCTTTCTTTGTTCACCTGGCTTTAGTTCCAGAATGGGTTGCAAAATAAATGGAACAATGCTCTAAGCTGCATTTCTCCAGAGGCACCTGAACCACAGCCTTGAGATGAAGCAGCTACTCAAGAGTGGCCTGAACTGTCTGCACTCTCACTAAAAACTTGCAGTTAGACACCATAAAAGCATCTGATAGAGGCCACGCTAACTCAAGGGCATAGCTCTCATGAAATACCTCCAACATCCACTGGCCTGAGGTTATCAGGGAAAACAATCCAAGGCGTGGTAAAAGTGGAAAGACAGAGTCTTTATTAAACCAAAGACTGTCTTTCCACTTTTACCACGCCTTGGATTGTTTTCTGTGTTTTGCGTGGTAATTGCTTTTGTAGTGTTGTATTCCGTCTGTCAGCAAAAAATGGGTTGTCTATGGTTTAATAAATACTCTGTCTTTCCACTTTTGTAATGCATATTCATAATATGAATATGCATAATACAGATTTGCATGCAGTTCTCTCTCATGCATATTCATTGTGGTCATCCTGAAAACCTACAATGGCTAGGTGTGTCCCAAGGACTCGGTTGAGAATCCCTGCTTTAAAGTTTGTTCTGACATGCCTTTGAAGCAGTATCTGCTGATCAATTTCTTAACCACAACAGACTTTTGGCCAAAGTCCTAATCAAATCATACAGAGCATCTGCCAAAAAGCCCAACAGACTCCAAGCATACTGCCACATACACAGCCCTCTGATTCCAACAAAGCTTGTTTCAGAAGTTTAAGTCCACCTCAGGCAAGCCCTGGACACATAGGCCCCAAAGAGAGTTGTCTGCAAAGCCAACACAGACTCTACAAAGAGCTGCTTTAACTGCGATTCAAGCCTCTAATCTTGTGGGTCTTTGAGTGCTGCATCCCCCTCAACTGGGATGGTTGTCTCTTTTTAATAGCCATAACCAGCGCATCCACTTTTGGCATACACAATCTCTCCTTCTAATCTGTGGGAATAGGATAGAGCTTAAATGTAGTTCTGCCCACTTTGAGGCCAGCATCTGGAGTATCCCACTTTGCGGCAATTATTTGAGTTATGTTTTATGTTTATGTTATGTTTATGGCCCTGTGAAAGGGGAAAGACATAGGAAGCTTCAGGATCTGTTCTAAAAAGGGGTCCCTTTCACAGGACCTGTGGCCACCAGACAGGCCTCTACAATTTTCAAGGCTTGAGTAATGAGAGATGGCAGCTCATCCTTATGCAAGATATGGACCACAGTGGCATCCTCCCCTACAAGGGAGCTTCCCTCCTTCTAGCTCCTCAGGAGCCTCCTCCAAAAGATCTGAAGGGCCCTCTCAGTGGGTCCATGGAATCCACCGAGAGGTTCTAAACCTTTTCCTGCAAGTTCTCCCTCTGGCTTTTTGCAGGGCTTCTTGTTCGCAAGTAGGGAGATTTCAGAGAATACCTTGGACTACTCCAGTGAAGGAAACCCTACTGGGTCCCCCCTCCAGGCCTTTTTCATACAGAACACCTGATGGAGCACAAAAACTTTGGGGAGAACCGAATCCTCGCTGCCATATCATTCCCAGTAGGCCCCTAAGAGCACCCGGCTAAATGTGAGAATATCCCTCCCCGGTGCACCTCTTGACCCAACTGAGTGTCGAGTAAAGTCTGAGAATTGAACCGTCTTACAACTGTAGGAGGGGGCATGTTGAGGAAATGAAGCTTGTACCCCTCTCTTACAATGGAAAGAGTCCATTCTTCTGCTGTTATCTGCTCCCATCTGGGGGCAAAATGACAACCTTCCTGGAATGGTGGAAGGCTCTGGCCCGTTGAGGTTCTCTAGCAAAGATCTTTGAGAAAGAGGCACAACGGCAAAGATCTTTGAGAAAGAGGCACAACGGCAAAGATCTTTGAGAAAGAGGCACAACGGCAAATCCAAGACCACATAGATTCCGCAGCCCCCCTGGACCATTCTCAACACGGCTTCAGAGAATTCCATGGTGTTGAGACACTGCTTACCACCCTATTCAATGATGTTCTCACCACCATAGACAACTTACAGCAAGGCGTTGTGCTAATCTTCTTGGATATAGCAGCAGCGTTCGATTCGGTAAACCATGAGATTCTCCTCGGTCGACTGAAAGAAAAAGGCATCCGCAACTCAGCACTTGAATGGTGCAAATCATACCTTGACACCAGAATGCAATATATAAAATCCGCAACAGGAGAATCTAAACTCTTCCATCAAAAACAAGGCGTTCCGCAAGGGTCTTCTCTCTCATCCCTCATGTTCAACATTTATATGCAGCCGATCTGCAATATCATCAGATCATTCAATGTGAAATGTATGGTATACGCAGATGATATCCTACTCTACATGCCATTTTCCACAAAGCAAATGGATTTATTGCCTATAACAAATTGCTTCAATGCAGTCTCAGAATGGCTCCTGTCACAGAACCTCCGCATTCAGCACAAGAAAACTGAGGTTCTCTTTATCACCAGAGACCCCAACTTCACCCCACCATCACATATAAATGTCAAGGGAGCTGAGCTATGCACTAAGGAAGCGATAAAATACCTTGGAGTCACACTTGACCATCGGCTCGACATGAAACCACACATAAATAATATCGTAAAAGCTGTGTACTTCAAGATACGCACGCTCAAGCACCTACGTTCCCTACTTGACCCAGAGGACTTCAGAACCATTTACCAAGCACTAATCTTACCACATTTTGATTTCGCCAACTCAATTCTTCAAGGACTCCCACAATCCACCTTGAGCACGTTACAGCTCGCTATGAATACTGCTGCAAGGGTTCTTTAAGGAGCGTCCAAGAGTGAACATATCACACCTATCCTCAAACAGCTCCATTGGCTCCCCATACACGGAAGGCTGATATTCAAAACCCTGATTCTCACATTCAAGGCCATCAAGGGTCTATCTTCCAACTCACTTTCTGAGCTCATCCAAACTGTACCACCAAACAGAAATAGAAGACAGGCAGCATTAAACTCCTTATCATTACCAAAGGCCATAACAACATGCAATCTATCAACAGCGAACAGAGCTTTCTTGTTTTGCGCACCAAAATGCTGGAACTCCCTCCCTTCTGACATCCGTACCATAACCAACTTAGCCCAGTTCAGAAAGGCCCTTCAATTCAACCTATTCACCAAATACTACCCCACATGAAGTTAACATAATAGTCCCACTACATATCCAACCACTTTCTTTCTCTCTTCCCTGCTCCCAACATTCGTGCTAATTCATGTACATAGTTCGAGCATGTTATCTAGTTAACAGATTGCATATTCCATGTAAATAGTTCTCCCATGTTTTTCCAAGTTGATACTCCTGTTATATGTAACACCGAACAGCCTGTTGTTCTGGTTTTTGTTGTGTTATCTGTGAACCGCGCTGATGTCGAAGAGTGCGGTATATAAGAAATTAAAATAAAATAAAATAAAATAAATAGATAGGAGTCAAAGCCCCTGTGGAGGCTGAGTCTGCTGAGCCAGTTGTGGCTTAGCAGTCTTTGTTTTCCTTTGTTTTGGTGGCTGCTGTCCCTTTCGGGCAGACTGACCTGCAGAATGCACCTGCTGGGTATAGGAGGGGTAAAACCTCTTCTTTTTAGAGAAGAATGGTTTCTTGTAGGATTTTCTCCTTGCAGGATCAGCTGTAGCCTTGGATAGTCTATCCAAAGTGGTGTTATCAGCATCCAGCTCATTAGCTTTCTCTTGCCAATTTTTGCCAAAGAGATTTTCACCTGTGCAAGGGATATTCCCAGTCTTTCCTGTACCCAGAGTTCTAAGTCAGATGCCTGGAGCCAGGCAATCCTACGAGCACCTATGGCAATGACAGAGGTTCTGCTTATGCACTCAAAGCAGTCAAAAGCTGCACGATTAACAAACTTGGAAACATCTTGGGCATGTTTGACAAGTGTAAGATAATCTTGCCTCTTATCAGGAAGGAGAGGGCTCATAAGCTCTAGATCTCCTGTAACTTCTTTAAGGAACATTCCCATATATAAAATGCAGGAACTAATCCTGGCAGAAAGCATAGAGGCCTGGAAGGTTCTACGCCCAAAGGCATCAAGAGTTCTACATTCACGTCCTGGAGGATTAGATGCATGTCTTTTTGCACTCTTGATCCTTCTCATAGCTGATTCCACCACCATGGAATGGTGTGGTAACTGAGCTTTTTGAAATCCAGGACAAGGAGGTACTCGATACATGATATCAAGCCTACGAGAATGAGGAGAGGCTCCCACATTCTTAACATGAGATCATGCAAGATCTCATGAATAGGCAAAGTAGCTGTCTCCTTGGGAGCTTTAGGATATTGTAAAATCTCCAACTCCTTTGCTCTGGGTTCTGTTTCAGGAGCCACTGTGATGGAAAGACCTCTAGCCACCTCCCGGATGAAATCCTGAAAGGATATATCCTCTGGAGGAGACATCCTACGTTTAGGAGAGGAAGGTTCCTCAGAGAGAAGTACTCCGGTACCGACAGAGTTGTCAGAATCCTCAGACTCATCGGAGGATTCAAAATATCTCCTGTCCGGGTGTTCTTGCAAAGCAGGATACCGGTACCAATCGAAGGCCTGTCGATACCATAGGAATTAGCATGACTCGGTGTCGGTAACACACTTGCCGATGTTGGTACCAGTATCGGTACCGGAACCGGTGTCGATACCGGTTGAACTGTCTGAAGCGGTCCCGAAGGCACCAATGCTGCAAGGAGAGCCGCCAGATTGCATTCAATAGCCAAGAATCTCTGGTCTATTGACGCTGCCGATGCCTGGGTATCGGTACCAGATCAAGCGGCCAGTACCCCAGAGCATGGCACCAGTAGTTCTGCCGAGGTTGAGGCCTAGGGAACATCCTGGAGCCCCGATAGTGCTTTGGAAGCCAAAGCCTCCCGCCGGGGCAATTTTGCCGGTACAAGTCCCTCAAGGGCAACACCAGAGGCATCTCGATGCTTGGAAGGAGATCTGCCCTTTGAGGACCAGCCAGATTTATGTTTAGTTACCTGAGATCCATGGAAGGAAGACAAAGCCCTGGAAGACGTCGATGCCACGGATGCTGCATCGGAGGGAAAAAGAGTGCTAAGCTTAGCAGCTCGGTTTTGCCGACCCCTCTTCGACATCATCCCACAGGCAACACACTCCGAGATGGAGTGGTCAGGACCTAAACATTTGAGGCACCACTCGTGAGTGTTGGTGACGGAGATAGTACCGCCACACTTGGAACACGTTTTAAAATCCGAAGCGGGTTTTTCCATTGTTTGAGGAAAAATTGGGCCTAGTGCCCAAAATGGCGCGTGGCACCCGAAAGAAAAAAGGCTGGAAACTCCAGAAAAAAGATTACAAATTTTTTTTTTTTTTTTAGAAGAAATAAAGAACCGGGGGTACCGGTATAGCGTCGAGGGAAGGCAGACGCTACCACAAAAAAGAATTAAAAAATGGGATAATTTCTGTGGTGACAGGAAAAACGACCTGTTGGCTCCGCGGAAAACGAAGAACTGGAGAGAGGCAGTTGGGAAAGGTGGGAAGGCAGCATGCTGGCGCTGTGGGATGCTCCCAAAAGCTTTCTAATTGGACGCTGGGGAGCGTTCCCGCGCAGGCTCCATCGGTACCGATGATACCCATATGTGAAGACTATATTCCTGCTTGTTCCTGGAGATCAAGCTATAGCGGCCAGCTGAACTCTCAATGAACTGGCCGCGAACCCCTTATCAAAACCATCCTGAAGAAAACACAGCACCTCCGGAACTGAGACAACCGATGGCCGCAACTGCCGATCTGCACACCATCCGTCAAAGATACGCCAAATGCGAACATACACTAAGGAAGTGGAACGTCTCCTAACTGCCAATAGAATAGCCACCACTACTGGTGAATAACTTCTTCTTCAACCTAGCCCTTTCAATGGCCAAGCCGTAAGCGAGAATCGAGCTACCTGCGGCATTCGCAGAGGACCCTGCAGAAGCAGATCCTCCCGAACTGGAAGTTGCCAGGGCTGACCGTCGAGAAGCCTCACCAGGTCTGCATACCACGGGCGACGTGGCCAGTCTGGCGCTATCAAAATCACGGAACCCAGATGTTTCTCTATGCGCTGAACCACCCGGCCTATGAGCGCCCAGGGTGGAAACACAAAGAAGACCGTGGTCTGGCCACCTTTGAATTAAGGCATCGATCCCTTCGGACATCCTCTCTTCTTCTGCTGAAAAACCGGCTGGCTTTGGCCGTGTCTTAAGTCGACATGAGATCCATCCGCGGCGCTCCCCACTTGACTACCAACTGACTGAATACTTCCGGATTCAGCTCCCATTCCCCGGGATCTATCCAAACCCAGCTGAGGTAATCTGCCATCACATTGTCCTTTCCTGCAATGTGCGCTGCCGACAGATCCAGAAGCCGAGGCTCCACCCACTCGAACAGAACTTCCGCCTCTTTTTCCAACACAAGGCTGCCCATTCCGCCTTGCCGATTGAGATACGCCACCACGGAGGCGTTGTCGGACAGCACTCAAACCGCTTGCCTGAGCAACACTGACTCTAAGGCTTTTAGTGCCCGTAACTCCAGACGATTGATAGACCACCGAGTTTCCTCTACGCCCCACACTCCCTGCACGTAGAGTCCCTCATAATGAGCACCCCAGCCTCCCAGGCTGGCATCAGTCATCAACGGAACCCATTGTGGCTGTTCCAACGGCATTCCTGCCGTCAGATTCTCTTGACGCAGCCACCATCGGAGGGATGCCCGAACCTTCCCCGGGCAGGACAAGCGCTTGCTCAACGAATTCTCCTGGTGCGACCAATGACGGAGCAGCGACCTCTGCAATGGCCGCATATGCGCCCGCGCCCAGGGGACTACCTCAAGGGCCACCACCATGGTAACCAGTACCCGAAGTTAATGCGACAAGGCCTGTAGCTTTAAGAACCCGAGCACCAAAGCACACATCGCCAGAACTCGAGCCTCCAGAAGGAAGACCGCTCCGATCCTTGTGTCGATCCGAACACCGAGATACTCCGACGACTGCATCGGTACCAATCGACTCTGAGGCGTTGACTATCCAACCAAGACTCTGCAAGAACTGAACCACTCTATCCGTCGCTTTCTCGCTCTCCGCCCTTGATTTCGCCTGAATCAACCAATCGTCCAAGTAGGGATGCACCAGCACCCCCTCTCTGCAGAGAAGAAAGGTTGCTACCACCACCATTACTTTGGTAAATGTACGCAGAGCCGTTGCCAGTCCAAACGGTAGGGCTTGAAACTGAAGCGTTTCCATACAAAAATGGGTCACCCGCAAACACCGGTTGATGCCCTTGAGATCCAGAATCGGGCGAAAAGCCCCATCCTTCTTTGGAACCACGAAATAAATCAAGTATCGACCGACGCCGCACTGATCTGGAGGTACTGGAACCACGGCCCTGAGCTGCTCAAGACGCGTCACCATCGCCACCACGACGTCCCTTCTAACGCTCCAGTTTTGGAGCCTCGACGGCGGTCCCTGCCCGAAGACATGGGCTTTCTGGATTTTGTCAACAAGTTGCTCGAACCGCTGATTCCTTGTTCTGCCCCTTGCAAGGAGAAAGAACAAATGAGTCTCGAACCGGTTGCCAAATTCGAGAGCATAACCCTCTAGAATGACCTCAAGCACCCACTGATCAGATATAACATGAACCCAGGCAGGCAAGAATTCCTGCAGCCAACCCCCCATGGGCTGTGCGCCTGTCTGAGTTCTTCTCGTTTCATTGCGACTTTTTAAAACCGGTAGCTGGCAGGGTAGCGAACCCCCTGCCTGCACCTCTGAATCCATGAAAATCTTGACCATGAAAGGGACACCGGCCTCTCTGAAACAAACCGAACCGTGACCCCCGAAAATGGCAAAAATCGTGAGTCTGGCCCCTAAACGCCATCCCGGGCCTAGCTGTCTTTGACTTATCCTCCAGTAACCGGCCACCTTTGGTCTCTCCCAAGTCCTTAACCAGCTTGTCCAGATCTTCACCAAACAGCAGCTTACCCTTAAAGGGGAGCTTATTGAGTCTTGACTTGGAGGCACCATCCGCCGCCCAATTCCGTAACCAAATATATCTGCGCGCCGCCACTAAGGATGACATACTATTAGCCAAAGTCCGGACCAAGTCATAGTGCACATCCGCTAAGTAAGCTGCTCCAAACTCCAACCTGGACAAGTCCTGCCCCTGATTCTGCAACAAGTCTGCCCCCTGCAAAAGTTGAGACCATCGCAGACAAGCCCTCGCAACCCACGCCCCACAAATGGAGGCCTGTAACGTCAGGGCATTAGCCTCAAAGGTTTGCTTCACCATCGAATCTATTTTCCTGTCCTGTCCATCGTTCAATGCCGCGCTACCTTCTACCGGAATGATAGTTTTCTTTGTCACTGCTGAAAACGCCGCATCTATCATAGGAGAGCCAAACAGCTCCCCACTTCTGATCAGACAACGGATAGAGCCGAGCCATGGACCTCCCACCCCTGAGCGCTGACTCCAGCATGTCCACTCATCCTGAATCATTTAACTACCTTATGGACCGGAAACACCGCCTGGGCCTTCCGTACCGCTTGAATGAGGGGATCTTCCACACTGTCTTCCACCGACTAGGCTACGGGCAGGTTAAGGGCTTGCAGTGACTCTGATATCAACGCCGCCAGCTCCTCTCTCCTGAACAACCGAATAATCCGGGCCTGATCCTCAAGTTCCTGAATTTCATCCTCTTCAAGATCCTCAGCTTGATCCTCTACGTTGCCCTCTAACCCTTCGTCGTCGAAAGACTCCAAGGGATGGGTCTCTTCCTCTGCCAACCACGGCCGTTTGGCCGGCCTCCCCTGAGACCACTCTGCTGCCTGCACCTCGGAAGTAAGTGCTACGGGGCTCAACCCCGAGACGGCCGGAACAGTCCTCCCCTTACAAAGGCAAAATGCTTGATGTAGCAGCAGCACAAAATCTGGGGGAAAATCTTCCAGGGCCTCAGATGCTGTCCCTTGCGGTGCACCTGTACCGGGAAGCGACGAGGCCGATGCCTGAGGTGACCGGGGAGGGGCTTGCCCCCCCTTTTCATCCCCTTCAGCCACTGAAGGCATGATGAGAGGTTCTTCCTTACTCTGATCCTTTAATTCCTGCTCCATCTGCACTGCTTCCGCTGCACAGCCCCGACACATGCCGTCTACCGAAACTGCGCCCCTGCAGGTACCGCACACTAGGCACTGAGGTCGAGCAGGCATCAGCGCCCACTCTTCACCTTACCAGAGTTGGAGGCTTCCCCAAAACTGGGTATGGACCCACAAACCAGCTAGTTATGAATCTTACCCAAAATTCCCCAAAATGTTATTTTTTCTTTACCTCCAATACCTAATCACCGGCACTTCAGAGGCTTGGGGCAAGCTCCAAAATAAAGATTTTCTCAAAATGTAGGGGCAAATAGCTTCAGGGACTGCCTGCACAGCAAATGTGCTGCCTGCAAAAACCGCAGGAAAAAAAAATCACTCCCAACTCAAAATGGCTACCTCCAAAATTTAGTCCCCGGCTTACCACGAGGTAACAGGCCTCAGCCAGCAGCCAAAGTCCCCACAGCTCTTTTAACGAGCCCTGCACCGTTTCCTGCCGATCCGGAGTAAAAATAGAAAAGGATTATCTGGATTCCTGCCAGCAGCTGTCAGAACCCCGTGCCGGTGAGCCGCGATGCTGAGGAAAGTGCTTTCCCAACTGCACAGCCTTCTCCCCTGCTGCCAATTAAAACGGACAGCAGCTCAGCACAGCAAACACAACTCCCCACAGTCTGATCAAGGTAGGGAGTGCAAATCGGGCATTCAAAGAAATCAATCGAGGGGAAGGGGAAGCAGGAATCCCTTCGAATGCCCCCCTTCTCTGCCCTTACCTGTACCTTCAGGTCTGTGGGGTTTTTTTCCAACAATAAAAATAAATTAAAGGTACAGCGTACACAAAAAAAAAAATTCCCTTCAAAATCAATTTTAAATCCCCAAATTTAAACTAATCCTAACCACCTAACTCTCCTTATGTGCTCCTCAAGCTGAGCCTACACCCTAGGCTCACAACCTCCTGCTGCATGGAGACTGAACACACTGGAAGCTGGTAGGAGGTGTCACCAGTAGATGTGTCAAGCTTCTGACATGCCCAATCTCCATGCTGCAGGAAGAGGTACACTACCCAGAGGTGCGGGACTGAACTGGAGGAACGATAAGGAATAAGTGAATTCATTAGTCAATACCATTGCTTGCTCCACGACTACACAGATAAGAATACATAAGGCTTTTCTGGTAAGGGAATATATTAATATTGGCTGCTCTGAAACCAGAACCAGATGAAGAGCCCATCTAATATTATTATAATATAAGTGAGAGGGGAGGGTGTTGATGTTAGAGGCTGCATGTGTCTAAAACTTAAAGGAAAGACAGAATGTCTTCCCACCCCATTGACAAGACGCAGCAAAGTAGGTTGCTGTTAGTTCTTTACAGCTTGACAAAGAATTTTGTTTGTTCCTCCTCGTCTCTATATATACACAATATAAAATGATTCACTTAGGGTTAATCTCCAACGATGTAGTAGTGTATTTATCTAAACAATATAAAATAACTCACTTAAGGCTAATCAGCATAGTTACTTAGGTGTTCTCCAGGAGCAGCAGGAATCAGTCCTCACATATGGGTGACGTTGGCGCCAATGGAGCCCTCATGTGGAGCATTTCCCCAGCTTTCAAAGAAAGCCTTTGGGAATGCAACGCGTCTGTGCGGTCCCCTTCCCGCCCAAGGGTGCCATCTTGCTCAGTCTGATGACATAGCTAAAAGACAGCAAAAAGCAAAATGAAGTATATGACTGCAACTCCAGGGGAGGAGGGAAGGTCGTGAGGACAGATTACAGCAGCTCCAGGAGAGCACCAGTTAAAGGTGAGTAACTAACTACGCTTTCTCCAGGACCAAGCAGGAACTCAGTCCTCACATATGGGACTCCCCAACTCTAGGCTACCGTGAACCCAGAGCTGAAAAAAATGGCTCCCTCTCAAAAGCCTCAGCATCCGTGATAAGAATTTTATATGAGAACACAGCCCGTACGGTAGCCCAACACAAGGGCCGGAAGGTATGAGTGGCCTAAACCTCAAAGAGATTACGGAGTACCGCCTGGCCGAAAACACTGTCTCACCGGGACTCTCTCTCCAGGCAGTAATGGGCTGCAAAAGTCTGGCTTGAAGACCAAGTTGCAGCCCCGGCAGATGTCTGCCAACGGAACAGAGTGGAGATGAGCTACTGACGTGGCCTTCGCCCTGACAAGGTGGGCCGTGACCCGACCCTGCAAGGGGAGGTCAGCTGCCCTGTATGCCCAAGCGATGCAATCTGCTACCCAAGTGGACATCGTACGCTTGGAGACAGGTAACCCCATGCTATTAGGGTCAAACGAGACGAAGAGCTGAGTAGCCCTTCGATGCTCCCGTGTACATTCTATGTAAAAGGACACGCCCTTTTACATTCCAAGGTATACAAGACTGTTTCAGCTGGGCTGGCATGCGGCCTGGGAAGAAAGGTTGGAAGAACCACCTCCTAACTGAGGTGGAAACAGGAGACCACTTTTGGAAGGAACTTGGGATGAGTCCTTAGGACCACCCTGTTCCTATAGAACCGCGTGTACAGTCTATCAGAAACCAGAGCTTGTAGTTCACTCACACGTCTGGCTGAGGTTAGAGCCACCAGGAAGAGCGCTTTCCAAGAAAGGAAACGCAAATGGGAAGTAGCCATCGGCTCAAACGGTGGGCGAGTAAGTTGCTGCAAGACCACGTTCAAATCCCACTCAGTCGCTGGTGGATGAACCGGAGCCTTGAATAGAAGCAGACCTCTGAGAAATCGGGACACCAAGGGGTGAACCAACAGACTGTCCCATCCACCGGTGAGTGGTGCGCTGACAAAGCACTGAGGTGGACCCGAACAGAGTTAGACTTAAGGCCTAGGTCTGAAAGGTGAAGTAGATATTGCAGTACTACTGGCACAAGGCAAGAGAAAGGATCCTCATTGCGCTGAGCACACCATACTGTAAAACCTACGTCACTGAAGGCATAGGACTTTCTGGTGGACTGCCTCCTAGAGGCCAAGACCACCTCCTCATCCTCCTTAAGCAGGAGTAAGGGAGCTAGCACTATCCTTTCAGCAGCCAGGCCATCAGATTGAGGGATCTGAGATTGGGGTGCAGAAGGGAACCCTGATCTTGAGACAGGAGATCGTGCTGCAGCCCCAGAGGGAACGGAGCTCCCACCGCCAACTGCAGAAGAAGTGGAAACTACGGCTGTCTCGGCCATCTGGGGGCTACCAGAATCACCGAGGCCTTGTCCCAGAGGATCTTGAACAGAGTTCGGGCCACTAGGGGCATGGGAGGAAACACATACAGGAGGCCCGTAGACCAAGAGATCAGAAAAGCATCTGCTGCCATTCTTAGGGGGTGTGACTGCCTGGAGCAAAACCTGGGCAGCTGACGGTTCAGTAGACTTGCAAAGAAATCGATGGATGGAAGTCCCCATACTAGGAAGACCTGCTGGACCACCAATGGATTCAACTGCCATTTGTGGGGCTGGAGAATCCTGCTTAGCTTGTCTGTTAAGAAGTTCTCCTGACCAGGTAGATAAACTGCTTTGAGAAACATGCCTCTGACCGCAAAGGAGCAAAGGTCCAGTGCCTCTTGACATAGGACCTGGACTCTGTGCCCCCTTGTCTGTTCACGTAGAACATTGCTACCTGATTGTCCATCTGAACTAGGACAGACTGTTGAGAAAGAACATAGCAGAAAGTTTGCAGAGCTAAGCGGATTGCTCGCAGCTCTAAAAGTTGATCTGCTGTGTGGCCTCCGAGGGGACCACAGGCCTTGAGTGCACGTGCCCTGGCAATGTTGCTCCCCAGCCCTTGAAAGACGCATCGGTCGTTAGCACCATGGTGTGTGCTGGAGCATGAAAAGGTACGCCCTTGAGAAGGTTTGGCAGATGTAACCACCACTGTAAGGCGTTCAGAAGTCATCTGGACACCTTTACTCTGTCTCGAAGGTCGCCGGTGGCTTGTGTCCACTGATCTCTGAGACACCACTGAGCAGCCCGCATGTGCAGGCGGGCATTCGGGGTCACATGTACAGTGGATGCCATGTGGCCCAGAAGCCGCAGGTAGTGCCTGGTGGAAACCTGAGAATTGCTTTGGAACTGGTTTGGCAACTCTATCTGTGGGCCCTGTCCTCGGGCAAGTAAGCCCTTGCCTGAAGGGTGTCCAGGCTCGCCCCTATAAACTCCAGGTTCTGAGAGGGAAGCAAAGTGGATTTTGCGTAGTTTATGACAAAGCCCAGATGTTGAAGAAGAGAAACAGTGCAAAGAATGGCCTGTCAGGCCTCCTGGAATGACTGGCCCCTGATTAGCCAGTCGTCCAGGTATGGGAAGACAAAAATCCCATGATTTCTGAGAAAAGCCGCCAACACCGCCAGGCAGTTGGTGAAAACCCTGGGGGCAAAGGTCAGGCCAAAGGGAAGTACCCTGTACTGAAAATAGTTTCCTCCCACCACAAATCTGAGATATTGTCTGTGGTCTGGATGGATGAGGATGTGAGTAATAAGCATCCTTTAGGTATAAGGAGCATAGCCAGTCTCCTGCTGGAGGTAGGGAAGCAGTATCTCAAGGGTAAGCATCTTGAACTTTTCCCGCTCCAGAAACTTGTTCAGATTTCACAAGTCTAGGATAGGTCTCAGGCCTCCTGTTCTCTTTGGTACTAGGAAGTACCTAGAGTAGAAGCCTTGCCCTTCCAGGTGGTGTGGCAACGGTTCCACCACCTGTTCCTTTAAAAGACTTGCCCAACTCTTGAAAGAGGAGGTTCCTGTGCAGAGGTAGTCTTGGAGGCTCCCCTGGATAGTAGAATGGGGGTAGCTGGTGGAAATGGAGCATATAGCCCTTCTGGACTATGCTCAGTACCCAGGTATCCCCTGTGATGGCTGGCCACTTGTAGACATACAGGGTCAGCCGAACCCCAGTGCTGAGTGGAGCCACCTGCGGAGGAGAGGCTATGCTGTGGGAGTCAAAACCCCGCTCCCTGCTGTGCAGGAGCCGGAGCCAGCGGCTTGGGGTCTTCTGCCTACGGGGCCCATGTCCCTGCCCCTTGTGCCTGCTGGCCCTGTTGGGGAGCTAGAGAGGCCTGATACTGAGGGTAGGTTTTTGTAGGCAGCACCCTTCCTCAGGAAAAAGGGCTTCTTCCCGGAGCCCTTCTTTTTGTGAGGAGGTGCAGAAGTCTTTCTGGACAGCCTTGTCCTGGTGAGAGTCTCGGTCTCGATTTCTGCAGCCTTCTCAGTCATGGGTTTTGCCGAATAGGTTATCACCTCCGCAAGGGACATCGACCAACTTGTCCTGTACCATGACTCCAAGTCCGATGACTGTAGCCAGGCCTGATGGCATGCACCGATGCCAGCCGCGGCTACCCAGGCCAAAGCCTCAAAGCCGTCAAATAGGCGCTCGAGATATAAACTTCGAGCACCTTCCCGGATCCCTGAAGACAAGGCTTTGAACCTCTGCAAGGGTTCCTCGGAGAGGCCAGCAGAGAACCCGGCAATTTCCTTTGCCAGGTCTCATAAGTACATGTCCATGTACAGCTGGTAAATCTGGACACAGCAAGAGAGCATAGAGCCCTGGAAGCACTTTCTACCGAAGGAATCCAGGTTCCGGGCCTCCCGGCCAGGAGGCACCAAGGAGTGCATCTTCTGACTTTTCAGTCTGTGCATGGTCGATTCCACAACCATGGAGTTGTGCAGTAGCTGCGCCTTCTGGAACCCAGGGCTCTTACGAACTCAATTAATGGAATCGACCCGCTTGCTCAGAACCGGCGCTGAGGCCGATGCTTCCCACATATGGAAGAGCAGCTGTTCCAGCATCAGAGGAACCGGAAAAGTAAATGATTCCTTCTGAGGAAAATCATACTAAAGGGCATCGAGCTCCTCGGCATCCGCCGGGAATGCCAAAGCCTCGGCCATGTCCCTGACGAAATCCAAGAACCGGGTATCCTCCGGGGGAAGGGGGGGGGCACCATCTCCGAGGCTCGAACTCCGGGGAGTCCGATGGGACGCACCGGGTCCAGAAGGTGTGAGGAGACTCCTCATCCTCCGTCTCCCACGCCGACTCAGAGGAGGAGGAGTCGAGCGGCTCCAGCCGTGTGGGCCTCGATGCCACCCGCCCCGATGCCGAGGGCACCAGTGTCGACGACCTCGGCCCCCTAATGGGAGGTCCGAGGAGACCGTGGCCGAGAATCGACTCGAGATTTGATTGACTCGAGGATCAGCTCGGCCTCCGGGGTCGACTTAGATGTCGAAGTCCCAGTGGTCGGGGCAGATGCACCGGTCATATTGGCGATCCGTACCCGCTGCTGCTCCATGAAGGCAGCCCGGCTGCTCTCCGGGCCATCAGCCTGAGTCCGAGCTCAGGAAGCTCCACAGCCCCCGACTCGGGCCCCACAACGTCAGTTCTCCAGGGTGAGAGTCCGTGAGGACAACAGAAGTTACCTGACTTGGGGACTCCAGCTCCAGGCGAGGATGCTTGGTCGGCTGTTCCAACTCAGAGAGCCCAGGGCAGCGGTCGGGGCTGCGCGACCTGGCCCTCGAGGATCCAGGTGCCTCCACAGACGCTGCCCTCACGAGCTTCTTCTGCCTTTTGTGCTCCCGGGTGGGAGGACCCACGACACCACTCAGGGTCAGACTCCCGAGATGTCGAGGCCTCTGATGAAGTCCAGGCCCGGCCGGACACAGACTCCGAAAAAATTCTTTCATGCTGATGACGGCTCCGAAGGGCCTTCAACGACATCTTGCCGCACAGGCCACAGACCAGCGGGTCATGGTCGGGCCCAAGGCATCGGAGGCAGCAGTCATGTGTGTCTGTGAGAGACATAAGCTTCTTACACGATCACATTTTTTGAGCCCACTGGAAGCCATCGGGGGAAAAAGGGCCCCTGCAAGGTCAAAAGACCGGGCTGCCCAGTGAAATAACAGCAAAAAGCGCAAACGCTAGTCACAAAGGACCAAAAACCCGAAAAGAAGTTCCGGACTAGATACCGGTGTACTGAGCCCAGGCGGGAAGCGTCAAACCGGCATCGAACAGGAGAAAGAGAAGCGAAAATTGCAGAAAAAATCAACTTTTTCCCGGGTGAACACGAACTACATGAAATGACATCCGTTGGGTTCCCCACGGAAAAGAAAGACTGAGCAAGTATGGCACCCTTGGGCGGGAATGGGACACACACAGGTGGTGCTGCATATACCACAACAGTCTTTCTTTGAAAGCTCGGGAAATGCCTCTGCACGAGAGCTCCGTCGGCGCAGAACGTCAACCCCATATGTGAGGGCTGATTTTCCTGCTTGGTCCTGGAGAATCTAAGATATAACAGTGTGTTACCATTCCTTGTGCTTCCGTGTTTATTTATTGTCATTATGTTATTATCTATTGCATGTTTTTTATGAGTCATATTTATGCTTTTTAATATCTTACATATCTATTTCAATATGTTTTTTATTGTATTTTTTCTGTTGGGGGTCCTCTCTACCCCCTGACAGAAGGCATTCATTGCCAAAAACACTGCAAGTATAGGGGTTAATAAAAGCTGCTTTGGATTTTAAGAGGCGTTTCAGCTTTGCTGTTTTCTTTGAAGCAGCAAAACTAAAAGTGATACAGCCCTGAAAGACTGAGTTTCCTCCCAAATTGTCCGCCCTGGGTTACAGCCACGTCTAATACTGGCTCTGGCAAAATGTACATTCCAAAAACTGACAAACTCTAATCACTCAATAGAAAAGAAAATTCTCTGTTGTCCTTATCATTTTTATTCTCCAGTAGTTTTTAGTCCCAGTCTTTAGGTTTCTGCTTCTCCGATTTTCATACTCTTTCCAGGTCTCCTGCCTCTCCTTTGTTCACTCTCTCTCTTACCATCCAACTCTAACATTGATCTCTTCCTTTCAGTTTTCTCCCTTTTTTTTCCCTTTTTTTCTGCTTCTCTATCCAGATTTCATGCCACCTTCTTACCGACCACATTCTCCAAGTTACCTCTTTACTGCATCTACCTACACCAGCTTTCCATCTCTTTCCTTTACCCAGCCAGCCCTCCTATTACCCAAATCTTCCTTTCCTTCCCAGGTTCTTATTTCAGTGTCCTTTCATGAACTTTTCCTCCCCATGTTCCAGCATCTTCAATCCTCTCCCCTCTCCTCCATCAGTAGATTCTTATTACTCTTTGGCCAGCATCTCCCTTCTGCATCCCTGTCCCTATCCTCCCTAACGTCCAGCATCTCTCCTCTGTCTCTATCCAGCATCTCTCTTCTGTAGCCTGTCCTTATCCTCTATTCCCCACTCCATGTCCAGCATATTTCTCCTTTCCTTGTCCCTTTCCCCATGTTCCAGCAGCCTTTGTGTCTTCTTCCTGCCCACATAATATCTCAGTGTTCAGCTCCTACACCCCATGCATATTGTCCCATTCCCTTGCATTTTTACCCCACCCCCTACCAGCATTTCCCTTCCTTGTCCTTATCCACAAACAGCATCTGCCATCATAGCGTTCCTTGCCCTCAATCCTCCATTCATCTTCACGCATGCACGTAACAACTCTGGTCCAGCAGCTGTCTGGCCACGAGCAAGAAAGAGAAAAAAGCAAAGGGCCTATCTGCAGCCCATGGCATGGACTGAGGTGGCTGACATAACGCCTGTGTCCCCTCTGATGTCGAGGACAGCAGGGGGTGACAAGATGTGTCAGAGACTCTTCTGCATACACATGGGCTACAGAAAGAACCCCACACTATTTTTCCTTGTGCTTGCTGGCCTAGCACAAGGTGCTACTAAAGACATCACAGGGAGAGGATGTTGGCAGCGTGGTGGCAGTGAGGGAGGGATTGGATGACAGTTGTTGTTTTTTTTTGGTCCACCAGTCCGTACTGAAGGTGTCATGAGAGCTTTGTCCGCAGCACTGAAGCTGTGGCTAGAAGAAGGGACAGGGGTCAACAGAAAACCGGCACTTACTTACATTGCTCAGTTTTCTATCCTGCCAGCCCTTTCCTCATGCCAAAACCAGCCGCTAGGCTGGCAAAAAAAAAATCAGTCAGTTGGCAATTCGCTAGACACTCCCAAGCTCTTAGAGGGGGGACAATCTGTTCCGAGTTTTAGACTGATCTCGGCTTTTATGGAGACCTCCTTGGAAGAGATTCCCACTTGAGCAACTCTTTTAGTTTTCCTTTTTCACTTGAGAAAGATAAGGATTTGGTTCTTCGTTCTTACTTTAATCAATAGACATGAAAAGTATTTTGGTCATTCGATACAAGTTTTTCCAGATGTATTCTCGTAGGACACAGAAGAGAAGGAGTCTTGACACAAGGGGCCTCCTTCCTTCTTAAATATCCCTGCAAATGTATTATTGGTATCTCAGGGTAGGACGCATGTTTTCTTTGATTCTAATTATAATTGATGCATTTCCCCATAGCTAACACCATCTCTTCCCCGGTTACTTGGTCAGAGACCTGAGCCTCCCTAGTACCCATTGGAAGATAATAAATGTTAGATAAAAATATAGAACCTGGGTCAGGAATTTTCAAGACATCTTTCAAATATTTGGTGACCAATATAATAGGGGAAAGGTAGTGAGTACGAGGGAAAGTTAAAAAAAACGAAGACTTTTCATTCCGAAAAGCATTTTCAAAATGTTCATTTTTTGATGATGTAACATTAAAGAAAATCCTGTACTGAGAGGCTGCAACTCATTGCAATGACACAATTTGAGGAATCCACCTTAGAATTATGGATCTCAGAGCGAAGCTAATCTGTCCCCTCATGGCCAGCCAAAGAGTCCACAGTATTCTTTAGTAAACTTAGAAAGCTTCACTAATGACGATTGTAACGATAACTTAGTTCTAGAAACCAATGCCAAATATCTTGAAGCGTTACATCTTTCGGTGGTTTAGGATCCGGAAGGAGTTACAGAAAATTCAAACGGGAGAGGCAATGAAACATTCTGAGTATTTAATCTAAAAAATGTATCTGGAAGACGACCCAAAGTAGGATGGGCTCCACCCGTACTAATAGGGGTAATGTGCTTATCATCAAAAAAAAAAAAAAAACACCCCCAACAAAAACCCCCTCTTTGTTGGGTGGGGATAAAATCCGTTGCGTGTTTGGAGACATAACAGGCAACACAGTACTTACAGAAGGCAGAAGAGATCTCCGACAAGTTGATTATAGGAGGAGCAGCCATGGACTTTAACCAACTGTCCCATGGGACCCATCACCTTTGCTGACTTAGCAGTAGACAAAGAAGGTAGAAGAGGTCTCTTCTTGTGTTTCCCACTTTGTATGGTTGAATTCAACCTTAAATGTGTGCTCCCCTCCGTGCTCTGAAGGGGCTCCAAAGGGGCACAACACCTGCCCCATTGGACAAGCCCCTTCGCGGCACGTGCCCACAGGGCACGTCCCATGGTGAGGGCTCAGGTGAGTATAGCCTGCCTCTGGTCCACGTGGTCCCCAGTGCTCACCAGCACGGAAACAGTGCTTCTCCAACCAGACTCCAGGGGCAAAATAGTAGCACGAATGAATCACACACTCCAATCTTTTTAATTTTTGAGGTTATTAAAGTTGATTGTCTCTTATCAAGTGAGGACCCTCTTCAGCAGTGATATCAATCAGAAAAAATCACATTAAAACTGGGATATCTCTGAGATGGGGCTCACACCAACATCGGTCGATGTTTTCAGTATCATAGCCCCCAAACAGTACTTTACCATCTGTATGCAGTAATTGAAAAAGTCCTTCTTTCATACAAACAAAGCAGCATGACAATCAACCACAAGAAAACTGAGGTGATGTATATCTCAAGGAAAGCAACATTTTTGACCCAACTACATCCAATAACCCTGGTGCAAACAACACTTATCAAACAAAGAAAGAAATAAAATATCTAGGAGTCACCATTTGACTGCGACCTAAAAACATGGAAACTCAAATGCGCAAAAACTAACAGGGCAAGTCTTCTACAAACTGAGAGCTCTACAAACCCATATTGAATATTATTGATCCCCACGACTTCAGATCCGTTTCTGAAGCCACTCATCATGGCCACATTTCGACTATTGCAATACGCCATTCTTCAAGGACTTCCTAAGAAAAAGCGTAATTACTCACCTGCTAACAGGTGTTCTCCAGGAGCAAGCAGGAATCCAGTGCCTCACATATGGGTGACGTCCGGCGCCTGACGGAGCCCTCGCGGAGCAATGTTCCCCAGCTTTCAAAGAAAGCCTTTGGGAATTGCAGCGCGCATTGCGCGGTCCTCTTCCCGCCCAAGGGAGCCATCTTGGCTCAGTCCAGAATGACAGCTAAAAGACAGCAAAAATTAGCAAAAAACGAAAGCATAAAACCTGCAACTCCCAGGGGAGGAGGAGGGTTTTATGAGGGACTGATTTCCTGCTGCTCCTGGAGAACACCTGTTATAGGTGAGTAACTACGCTGTCTCCAGGACCAAGCAAGGGAATCAGTCCTCACATATGGGACTCCCCAAGCTTAAGGCTACCGGAGACACCTAAGCACCAACACAATGCGCTCCTCTCTCGCTCACACAGTAAGAAGGAAGGAATCTTCTCCTGAAATACGTCTCCAAAGTAGGCCCAACATCCGGGATGGGAGGGTAGGGAAGTTGCCTATACCTCGAAGAGGTTACGGAGGATTGCCTGTCCGAAAGCACTGTCCCTGCAGGACTCCTCTCCAGGACAGTAATGGGCTTTCAAAAAGTCTGGCTTGAAGACCAAGTAGGCTCCCGGCAGATGTTCTGCCAACGGACACCCCCCCCCCCGGAGCGAAGGTAAGCCACTGACGTAGCCTTCGCCCGAACACGATGAGCAGTGACTC